>OZ025256.1:27903399-28057366 GCA_964019135.1 Arenicola marina
TGGCGCAGTGACCGCCCCCCTGGCGCAGTGACTGTCCCACTGGCGCAATGACCGTCCCACTGGCGAAGTGACCGCCCCCATGGCGCAGTAACTGTCCCACTGGCGCTGTAACCGCCCCCATGGCGCAGTGACTGTCCCACTGGCGCAGTGACCGTCCCACTGGCGCGGGGACAGCCAGGCTGGCGCAGTTACCGCCTCACTGGCGCAGTGACCGCCCGGCTGGCGCAGTGACCGTCCCACTGGCGCAGTGACCTCCCCCATTGCGCAGTGGCCGTCCCACTGGCGCAGTGGCCGTCCCACTGGCGCAGTGACCGTCCCACTGGCGCGGTGACAGCCAGGCTGGCGCAGTTACCGCTCCACTGGCGCAGTGACCGTCCCACTGGCGCAGTAACCGCCCCACTGGCGCAGTGACCGCCCCACTGGCGCAGTGACCGTCTCACTGGCGCAGTGACCGTCCCACTGGCGCAGTGACCGTCCCACTGGCGCAGTGACCCCCCCCACTGACGCAGTGACCGTCACAGTGGCGCAGTGACCGTCCCACTGGCGCAGTGACCGTCCCACTGGCCCAGTGACCGTCCCACGGGCGCAGTGACCGTCCCACTGGCGCAGTGACCGCCCCACTGGCGCAGTGACCGTCCCACTAGCGCAGTGACCGTCCCACTGGCGCAGTGACCGTCCCACTAGCGCAGTGACCGTCCCACTAGCGCAGTGACCGTCCCAGTGGGGCAGTGACCGCCCCACTGGCGCAGTGACAGCCCCACTGGCGCAGTGACCGCCCCACTGGTGCAGTGACCGTCCCACTAGCGCAGTGACCGTCCCACTGGCGCAGTGACCGTCCCACTAGCGCAGTGACCGTCCCAGTGGCGCAGTGACCGTCCCACTGGCGCAGTGACCGTCCCACTGAAGCAGTCACTGTCCCCCTGGCGCAGTGACCGTCTCACTGGCGCAGTGACCGTCCCACTGGCGCGGTGACTGTCCCACTAGCGCAGTGACCGTCACACTGGCGCAGTGACCGCCCCACTGGCGCAATGACCGCCCCACTGGCGCAGTGACCGTCCCACTGGCGCAGTGACCGTCCCACTGGGGCAGTTACCGCCCCACTAGCACAGTGACACCCCAACTGGCACAGTGACCGTCTGCTGGCGCAGTGACATCGCCACTGGCGCAGTAACCGTCCCACTGGCGGAGTAACCGTCTCACTGGCGCAGTGACCGTCTCACTGGGGCAGTGATCGTCCCACTAGCGCAGTGACCGTACCACTGGCGCAGTGACCGTCCCACTGGGGCAGTTACCGCCCCACTAGCACAGTGACACCCCAACTGGCACAGTGACCGTCTGCTGGCGCAGTGACATCGCCACTGGCGCAGTGGCCGTCCCACTGGCGGAGTAAGGGCCCCACTGGCGCAGTGACCGTCCCACTGGCGCAGTGACCACCCCACTGGCGCAGTTACCGCCCCACTAGCACAGTGACACCCCAACTGGCACAGTGACCGTCTGCTGGCGCAGTGACATCGCCACTGGCGCAGTGGCCGTCCCACTGGCGGAGTAAGGGCCCTACTGGCGCAGTGACCGCCCCACTGGCGCAGTGACCACCCCACTGGCGCAGTAACCGTCCCACTGGCGGAGTAACCGCCCCACTGGCGCAGTGACCGTCCCACTGGCGCAGTGACCGCCCTACTGGCGCAGTGACCGCCCCACTGGCGCAGTGACCGCCCCACTGGCGCAGTGACCGCCCGACTGGCGCAGTGACCGCCCCACTGGCGCCGTGTCCGTCCCTCTGGAGCAGTGACCTCCTTACTAGCACAGTGACAGCCCCACTGGCACAGTGACCGTCCCACTGGCGCAGTGACCGCCCCACTGGCGCAGTGACCGCCCCACTGGCGCAGTTACCGCCCCACTAGCACAGTGACACCCCAACTGGCACAGTGACCGTCCCACTGGCACAGTGACCGTCCCACTGGCACAGTGACCGTCCCACTGGCACAGTGACCGTCCCACTGGCGCAGTGACCGCCCCACTGGCGCAGTGACCGCCCCACTGGCGCAGTGACCGTCCCACTGGGGCAGTTACCGCCCCACTAGCACAGTGACACCCCAACTGGCACAGTGACCGTCTGCTGGCGCAGTGACATCGCCACTGGCGCAGTAACCGTCCCACTGGCGGAGTAACCGCCCCACTGGCGCAGTGACCGTCCCACTGGCGCAGTGACCGTCTCAATGGCGCAGTGACCGCCCAACTGGCGCAGTGACCGCACCCACTGACGCAGTGACCGCCATACTGGCGCAGTGACCGCCCCCACTGACGCAGTGACCGCCCAACTGTCCCACTGCAGTGTTTACTTTTTATAGAAATAGTAGCTTTTAGGTTTGAACTGTTGTCGTGACGGTCACTGAAGATTTTTTATGCCACGTAATAACTATTAGATTGAGAAGGACACTGTTATAATCGTGGTACTAGGGTTTGTTTTCAGAGAACTATGCAGCCTGTCATAGCGAACATATCTTAAAGGGAACAAAACCAATAATGTGACTAAATAAGTACGTAATCTTAGTGTATTTATATGTATGCGCATTCGTTAGCGTCGTGAAGTCCAACAATTCCCATTACCTCCCTAACCCACAATTGAATCAACACGTCAACCAGTAAGGTGAGGCAAATCAAGTCACAGAAGAAGGAGAGTCAAAGTACAACGCATCTGTCGGACTCGCCTCAGGTTATTCAGACACAAAACATTCTTGTTCAAACAAAAACAAAAACCCTCAGACCTCTCACCCTAGATATCGTGTGTTGAGAAGGACTGCACAAACACGACACCATTTGAGTGGACGGGCAATGACGATGGACATGCAGGTACTTACACCACGCATGGAGATAACCTTTCTTTCTTCAGACAAGAAATAATGCCTAGCACAAATTCCGGACTTACCCCCTCCATCTACCACCGCCCCCCCCCCCTCCACGACCCCCACCCGATCTCTTATTTGACAGGTCCATCGCCTTACTAAATCAGCAAAGACAATTGCACACTCACACATTCACCCACACCCAGATACACGCGGCCACCCACACCACCCCCCACACCCAGACACACAAGCACCCACACCATCACCCACACCCAGACACACACACGCACACCCACACCTCCACCCAGACACAGACGCTGACCAACACCTCCACCCACACACACACGCACACACACACCACCACCCACACCCAGACACACACGCACAGCTAAACCTCCATCCACACCTAGACACACACACACCCATACTCCCATAACACCCAGAGAGAGACACACACGTGATTCGGGCGACCCCCGCACCTCGGGACAAGGGGCGGCTCCGTCGCCCCCACTCAACATTTGTGCATGCCATGCAGTAGAACATTAGTATTACATGCTTGGCAGATACAAGTTGCAATTCATTTGCCTTGGCCGGGGAAGGCGTGCCGAGACCCATACACGTTTGTATTTGACTACCTTCATATACAGGCACCAAACATGGGTTCCTTGTCGAGCAAGAAAGCGAAAGTAAACATAACGGTACAAGACGACAAGACAAAGACTGATTCCGACCTGCCCGCCACGAAAGGCAAGGAAATTCCGACGAATAACGACGCGGATAATAGCTCTGGAGACAGCACGAATGCGGAACTGATAACGGCGAAAGGATTCCATGGAAAGGATTCACCAGGACGGGATCCGGAGACAATTGGCGAAGGACGAGACTGTGGCTCCGCAGAGACTGCAACTTCAAACAATGGAAAGCGGCCCGATGCCACGACGGTGTTCGATCATGGTTCAGATCGCAAACAGCGCCAAGCTTGTCCTGAAGGTGATACTGGAATGAGCGAACCAAGGGTCGCCGCAAAGACTGTGGCGTCACACGAGGTAAAGCAGCCCGGTGCCACGACGGTGTCCGATCATGGTTCAGATCGCAAACAGCGCCAAGCTTGTCCTGAAGGTGATACTGGAATGAGCGAACCAAGGGTCGCCGCAAAGACTGTGGCGTCACACGAGGGAAAGCAGCCCGGTGCCGCGACGGTGTCCGATCATGGTTCAGACCGCAAACAGCGCCAAGCTTGTCCTGAAGGTGATACTGGAATGAGCGAACCAAGGGTCGCCGCAGTGACTGTGGCGTCACACGAGGTAAAGCAGCCCGGTGCCACGACGGTGTCCGATCATGGTTCAGATCGCAAACAGCGCCAAGCCTATCCTGAAGGTGATACTGGAATGAGCGAACCAAGGGTCGCCGCAAAGACTGTGGCGTCGCACCAGGGAAAGCAGCCCGGTGCCGCGACGGTGTCCAATCATGGTTCAGACCGCAAACAGCGCCAAGCCTGTCCTGAAGGTGATACTGGAATGAGCGAACCAAGGGTCGCCGCAAAGACTGTGGCGTCGCACCAGGGAAAGCAGCCCGGTGCCGCGACGGTGTCCGATCATGGTTCAGACCGCAAACAGCGCCAAGCCTGTCCTGAAGGTGATACTGGAATGAGCGAACCAAGGGTCGCCGCAGTGACTGTGGCGTCACACGAGGGAAAGCAGCCCGGTGCCGCAACGGTGTCCGATCATGGTTCAGACCGCAAACAGCGCCAAGCTTGTCCTGAAGGCGATACTGGAATGAGCGAACCAAGCAAGAACCAGATAGCCAATA
The DNA here is from genome assembly GCA_964019135.1 of Arenicola marina. Classification (NCBI taxonomy): domain Eukaryota; kingdom Metazoa; phylum Annelida; class Polychaeta; family Arenicolidae; genus Arenicola; species Arenicola marina. The sequence continues at coordinate 27,908,052 of OZ025256.1, forward strand.
AATTAGACCATGTTGCCGGCGAGAAGAAGGCCGAACGGGAGAGACATATTGGAATGGAGAGTGACGCCGAAGCAAACAACGATAATCAACTCGTATTCAAGACGGATATACCATACGAAATGCAAGGCGAAACACACGGTGTTTTATTTGGCGCGACGGTGTCTGATCATGGTTCAGACCGCAAACAGCGTCAAGCTTGTCCTGAAGGCCATACTGGAATGCGCGAACCAAGCAAGAAGCAGATAGCTAATAAATTAGACCATGTTGCCGGCGAGAAGAAGGCCGAACGGGAGATACATATTGGAATGGAGAGTGACGCCGAACCAAACAACGATAATCAACTCGTATTCAAGACGGATATACCATACGAAATGCAAGGCGAAACACACGGTGTTTTATTTGGCGCGACGGTGTCTGATCATGGTTCAGACCGCAAACAGCGTCAAGCTTGTCCTGAAGGCCATACTGGAATGCGCGAACCAAGCAAGAAGCAGATAGCTAATAAATTAGACCATGTTGCCGGCGAGAAGAAGGCCGAACGGGAGATACATATTGGAATGATGAGTGGTGCCGAAACAAATAACGATAATCAACTCGTTATCAAGACGGATATACCATACGAAATGCAAGACGAAAGGAAGGGGCACGGTGTTTTATTTGAGCCTGATGCCACGGGGAACAAAGGCGAGTTAAAATGGGATGACAAAAACGATGAGTCTGGAATTACGGCACGGGGAAGTCTTGTCGATCATCAGTATATCGTCGAAAACAAGACTGTGGCGTCACACCAGGGAAAGCAGCCCGGTGCCGCGACGGTGTCTGATCACGGTTCAGACCGCAAACAGCGCCAAGCTTGTCCAGAAGGCGATACTGGAATTAGCAAACCAAGCAAGAAGCAGATAGCCAAGAAATTAGACCATGTTGCCGGCGAGAAGAAGGCCGAACGGGAGAGACATATTGGAATGAAAAGAGACATGAAAGAGGACCGTGTCGATAATGGAGGTAATACGGAACTAACCAAGAAGCTTGAGGACAATGTGAGGTCCGGAGCCGAGACAGAGTCTGACAGCAGGCTTGACACATCTAGTGGTAAGACGCAGGTGATGGAAGAGGAGAAGCGTTCAGGTGAAATTGGACCTCCGCGTGATCCTATTGATGCGGATAATAGCTCTGTAGACAGCAAGGGGGACGCATTGACAACTGCCAGCAGCATCCCTGGGAAGGGGTCATCGGGAACAGATCCGAAGAAGAGTGCAGCAGACTTATCTTCCAGACAAAGCGTCGCCGCAGAGACAGGGGTGCCAGGCCAGGGTAAGCCGCCCGGTGACACAACGCAGTCTGATCATGTTGAGGAACCCGATGGCAATCATTGCGGCAGTGCGGACATCCCAGTGAGCGATACTGCCGAAGAGAAAGATGGCGTTGATAGGGCTACGAACAAACAGGCTAGCACTGCGGCACAGGGGAGTCCTGTCGATCATCAGGATATCATCCCGAACGAGAAAGACAGTGACGCTAACCGAGTTCATGAGAAACAAACAGAGACAATGTTTGAAGACCATTTCAAGTCCGAAGCAAAGAAAGAGCCCGACAGCAAGCGTAAAGAAGTTGACGTCCCACTGGCTGCGAGCAACCAAGGCTGGGGTGAATCCACGGGAGCCATACCAAAACGACAAAGGTCTTTGGGAAAGCCAGAAAAGGGGGACATTTCACACATGGGGTTTAAAACCCATAACGGTCCCGTCATCCTCATATACAAAGCGGATATCACCAAAATGAGCGTTGACGTCATCGTGAATGCAGCCAATGGTTATCTTCGTCACAACGGAGGTGTGGCTCAGGCCATTGCCAAAGCTGCCGGGCGGGAGTTGTGGGAGGAGAGTCAGGCTTACGTCGAGCACCATGGGCCTGTAGCGTTGTCCCATTGTAAGGCTACCACAGCCGGCCGTCTGCCATGTAAGCGTGTCCTCCACGCCGTGGGCCCCAGGTGGAACAACATGTCTTACGAAAAGGCGTCCAGGAGCTTGGAGGATACCTATGAAAACATCTTAGAATTCTGCTACAAGAAAGGTGTGACGTCCATCGCAATGCCGGCCATTAGCTCAGGTTGGTTCTGCACTGTTTCTTCATCTTAGATATAGTCATATATATTTAAATATTTCAAGTACTCATATATTTAAATCGAAATGAAACTTAAATTATTAAAACTTAAATTATTATAAGTTTTACCAATTCAATATATGAATATTTTTTCCTTATACATAACTATGCGTTTTGGGCTTGATATATGAATGTGGTCTGTATTTAATTATTGATATTTTTTTTACTTTTTTTCACATTTTTTACTACATCAAATTGATGATGCTTAATCAAAAAAATGCAAAAACGTAATCATGTCTGCATTTTAACGCCTATTGCAATCCGGACGACATATTCAAATCATATTCACATACTCTTTGACACTTCAAAATCTATAAATGAAATATCTTTAGATGTCTTTAACGTTTCGTTGTTGAAGGTATTTCCGGCGGTAAGGCTGAGAACGTCTCCGCGGCCATTGTGAAGGGTCTGGCGTCAGGTCTAGAGCGATTCGCGTCCGGGGGTGTCCTGAAGGAAATCCACCTGGTGGACATCACAGGTCCCATATTATCCGCCATGCAGAACGCGTTTAGAGATGAAGCCACGACACAAGACTGGCTTAAGCCTTTGTCGAGAGATGAGGTCTTAGCTATGGCTGAAGCTCGAAGTGAAGGAAAGAATTAGACACTCCTGGACATATTAAAATTAGTGGGTATCCAGATAGTGTGTTTGATATATGTAGAAAGCTTAGGTCTCGAGAGGAATATGCAAAAAATAAATTACTTTTTTTATATCCTTGCTAATTGATTAAGCTTTAAAATACCTATAATACTGTATATATACAGTGTGTGGTGGTGGTACTGGTTCATGATCAGTTTGCGCTTACAGCTGTTTTGGGGGGAACACTGCAGTATACTCAATTGCAATCGCATACGTAACAAAACTAGAGACCAGAGACGTGGAAGCTTATATAGATTCAGACAGCTACTAAAGCAAAACATTTTCGCCTAGTTTTTGACAACTGATAATTAGATTCCCGAACAAAAGATTAAAATTATGTATTTATTTTTGATTACATGTGCCTATAATTGTTTATATCCACATATTACGTGTTCTTGTTTGCAAGACTTCCTGTGGCGTTCCAATGTACACTATAGCTATCAGATACGTCTTGGTGGACAATTATGGAGCTAAAAGAGGTCATCTTTGTAGCCATGTATAAGCAACTGTTTTCATTCAATGTTTTAGAGGCAGAAAAATTAAATAATATCCCCTGTCTGGTTGTCTGATGAGAAATTAAGACTTTGAAAAAGAGCGTGTAGCCATGTATAAGCAACTACCTTTATTCAATGTTTTTGAGGCAGAGCAATTAAATAATAGCCCCTATCTGGTTGTCTGATGGGAAATTAAAACGTCGGAAATTCGCGTTGTTGAGTTCAGGTTTTAGTTTCACTAAGTATGTTACATGCAGTGATCATTTGTCCGTGATATGACTTGAAATTTATTGTGAATAAACGCCTCCAAGATTATATGTTCATTCGTTCTGCAACCAGCCATCAGCCAAACACCACCCACCGGAGAAGCTCAACCCGTCCACCGGACTCCAGATCTCACCCACTAACCCTGTAGGCAGCGCGTTCGGCGTGTGTCAAATGCAGAATGTCGAATTTGTCGAATGTCGTGATCTGCTGGGCCAGTGCAACGTCCGGTACGTCGTTTGAATCGCACATGAGCAGATGTTTATATTTGTGCAGGAAAAAGATTTCATGAGCGACAAGTGTGGGTGTATATTACTCCAGCAAACATGTTTCCTCTCTATCTTCCGGCTATCGCTGTATGTTCGACCTAGGTTAAAGCATCCGTATTAAACCAACGAGTGTGGGTTTACTCTTTATCTTCCCGTTGTCGCTCTATGTTCGACATAGGTTAAAACGTCCGTATTAAACCAACGAGTGTGGGTTTACTCTCTATCTTCCCGTTGTCGCTTTATGTTCGACATAGGTTAAAGCTTCCGAATTAAACCAATCTGTGTGAATCCATTGGGTCTGCCCGACAGCGATATAATAATAATACTCTTTATTCATACCCTTCAGGCCATGGGCCCATGGTAACAGTTACAACAAATTCATGGTGCAGTACATTGTTCACGTGCTGTGCATTTACAAAGTTTGTTTACGGAACTTAAATGCATGATAGGTTTACGCGGCAACATTGCGCAGAGCAGATGGATGTTGGGAAGAAAGAAGTCTAACGAAATTATCTCGCGATTGGTACATAACCGTGCTACTGAGATACTCAGCTCTAATATGAAGATAATGGGGACAGATTAAAACAAAGTGATACTCGTCTTCGATAACTCTTGTTCCACTCTCTAGACAAAAATTACAAAACCTAAGGTTCCTCTCCACTTGTCCCCTCTGATTCTCGATCGCTAGAGGATGTGCTAAACATCTTAACCGTGATAAGGCAAACCTATGGCTGCTAATACACACACTTGACAAATAATGTTCATATACTAAGTATTGTTTGAAGCTACAGTAACCATCTAGCTTTGGTGTCTGACAAGTGTCATTAAACCATTCTTGGAGAGCGATGCCACTTAGATGCTGCTTGAATACACCTAAAAACATATTTACATCTCCAACTTCCTGTGTAATCCATACATGCCCAAACCCCGAAACTAAATAATATTTTTCTTATTTCGGTTGCCCAAGTCACTTTACCAGCTCTGTCCAAATTATATAACATATCATAAGAGCTCCTGGTTAGTCTGTTTGCTGATGGACAATTTTTAGCCAGAACTTTATGCAACGGGTTATATACTTTACTCATAATGGTTTTCGTCCACACTCACAGAGAACAGCTACTTCGGGAGTTCTAGATGGCAAAGAAAGTATATATTTCAAGAATCGTATTTGACTTTTGTCAATCTGCAGTCCTTTCGCAAGGCCCCAAACTTCACAACTATGAAGGTTGGTTGTCATCTGCAGCCAGCGTCATTAGGTCAAACGCAGCGCCGAACCTGTTATGTTGCGGCAACATTAGAGAAACATATTTTGAAAACATATATCCCCATGCCATTAATGAAGAATCAATGATATTTGGGTCAAACTTCTACTTGGTAAGGATGTTTTGCAGAAATCTACTTGGTTGCAACTCACAAAGGCACAAAGGTTAAGGTCCTGAACAAGTCTATATATATATTGTCAGCTGACATTTGACTCTTTTGCTACCTGTCAAAGTCAGCTGACCTCATGCATTTCCTTTTGCAGCCAACAAAATGTTTGATACCTGCACAGGCAGCGCTCATGAACACAACGATGAGGAACAAAAATAGACTCGATAAACTCGATAAACGCGATAAACGCGATAAACTCGATAAACTCGATAAACGCGATAAACTCGATAAACTCAAACGAGTTGGAATATAGTAAGGAATCCAAGTGCTTGTCGCCAGGTTAAGGTGGAGAGCTGGTGGAGGTCAAAACATTTTCTTTTTTCTCTAAATAAGTACCGTTTATGAATCAGTTTGAAAAAGTAATAAAAATATATGTTACTTTACTAAGAAGAAATGTTCTCGCCATTGTTGTCAAATTGGCTTTAACATGGCGGTCATTGGAAAAATGCTTTAAAATGTGTTTTGGTTTTCAAGATTTTGAAGACCCCCCAAAAAACGAGCAACAGACTTGCCCGGAAACTGCCTCCCGAAGCTTAACGTCATGGTGAATATATAAGGATTTGTTTTATCTTACTGAAGTAACTTCTCCATCAGCTCGATGGTAATCACAATAATCTAAAAAATAAGCCAAACAAGCAAAATTATCACAATTTTGGCTTTCGGCGCTTACATGTAATTAAGTGAATATATTGTGCATTTGCTTGGGAAACATAGTCATGCAACTTTGGCGGAGGCAAAAATATTTGATGTGACATGGTTTGGTATTGGTTGTCACTGAAACCTGAAATTGCATAACAAAATCTCTAGGTGCCACCCGCGCTCAATCCTAATGGATGGCGACAATGCTGTAAGCTTCCTCATAGTGTTTACGGCCATTCCAGCATTAGAAGCTCCACCCTCTGTGTGGGCGGAACCCTCCCTCGGCACATATGTGTATATTGAACCTTTAATTGAATACTGATTAAAACATCAGGTGGGAGACCATATTGAAAGTTACATAATATAAACAAGCGAACGGACGGGGCCGCCTTAACAAATGTTCCGCTTAGACATAGAATCACCGCGTGCGATCTACAATATAATTAGAGAGAAATCTGACATTTTTAACGGCTTCATAGCGACTGGTGGTGGTTGACCTCTCCCACCCCACTGGCGCAGTGACCGTCCTACTGGCACAGTGACCGTCCCACTAGCGCAGTGACCGTTCCACTGGCACAGTGACTGTCACACTGGCGCAGTGACCGTCCCAGTGGCGCAGTGACCGCCCCTATGGCGCAGTGACTGTTCCACTGGCGCAGTGACCGCCCCCCTGGCGCAGTGACTGTCCCACTGGCGCAATGACCGTCCCACTGGCGAAGTGACCGCCCCCATGGCGCAGTGACTGTCCCACTGGCGCAGTGACCGCCCCCATGGCGCCGTAACTGTCCCACTGGCGCTGTAACCGCCCCCATGGCGCAGTGACCGTCCCACTGGCGCGGGGACAGCCAGGCTGGCGCAGTTACCGCCTCACTGGCGCAGTGACCGCCCGGCTGGCGCAGTGACCGTCCCACTGGCGCAGTGACCTCCCCCATTGCGCAGTGGCCGTCCCACTGGCGCAGTGGCCGTCCCACTGGCGCAGTGACCGTCCCACTGGCGCGGTGACAGCCAGGCTGGCGCAGTTACCGCTCCACTGGCGCAGTGACCGTCCCACTGGCGCAGTAACCGCCCCACTGGCGCAGTGACCGCCCCACTGGCGCAGTGACCGTCTCACTGGCGCAGTGACCGTCCCACTGGCGCAGTGACCGTCCCACTGGCGCAGTGACCCCCCCCCCCCCACTGACGCAGTGACCGTCACAGTGGCGCAGTGACCGTCCCACTGGCGCAGTGACCGTCCCACTGGCCCAGTGACCGTCCCACGGGCGCAGTGACCGTCCCACTGGCGCAGTGACCGCCCCACTGGCGCAGTGACCGTCCCACTAGCGCAGTGACCGTCCCACTGGCGCAGTGACCGTCCCACTAGCGCAGTGACCGTCCCACTAGCGCAGCGACCGTCCCAGTGGGGCAGTGACCGCCCCACTGGCGCAGTGACAGCCCCACTGGCGCAGTGACCGCCCCACTGGTGCAGTGACCGTCCCACTAGCGCAGTGACCGTCCCACTGGCGCAGTGACCGTCCCACTAGCGCAGTGACCGTCCCAGTGGCGCAGTGACCGTCCCACTGGCGCAGTGACCGTCCCACTGAAGCAGTCACTGTCCCCCTGGCGCAGTGACCGTCTCACTGGCGCAGTGACCGTCCCACTGGCGCGGTGACTGTCCCACTAGCGCAGTGACCGTCACACTGGCGCAGTGACCGCCCCACTGGCGCAATGACCGCCCCACTGGCGCAGTGACCGTCCCACTGGCGCAGTGACCGTCCCACTGGGGCAGTTACCGCCCCACTAGCACAGTGACACCCCAACTGGCACAGTGACCGTCTGCTGGCGCAGTGACATCGCCACTGGCGCAGTAACCGTCCCACTGGCGGAGTAACCGTCTCACTGGCGCAGTGACCGTCTCACTGGCGCAGTGATCGTCCCACTGGCGCAGTGACCGTACCACTGGCGCAGTGACCGTCCCACTGGGGCAGTTACCGCCCCACTAGCACAGTGACACCCCAACTGGCACAGTGACCGTCTGCTGGCGCAGTGACATCGCCACTGGCGCAGTGGCCGTCCCACTGGCGGAGTAAGGGCCCTACTGGCGCAGTGACCGCCCCACTAGCGCAGTGACCACCCCACTGGCGCAGTAACCGTCCCACTGGCGGAGTAACCGCCCCACTGGCGCAGTGACCGTCCCACTGGCGCAGTGACCGCCCTACTGGCGCAGTGACCGCCCCACTGGCGCAGTGACCGCCCCACTGGCGCAGTGACCGCCCGACTGGCGCAGTGACCGCCCCACTGGCGCCGTGTCCGTCCCTCTGGAGCAGTGACCTCCTTACTAGCACAATGACAGCCCCACTGGCACAGTGACCGTCCCACTGGCGCAGTGACCGTCCCACTGGCGCAGTGACCACCCCACTGGCGCAGTTACCGCCCCACTAGCACAGTGACACCCCAACTGGCACAGTGACCGTCTGCTGGCGCAGTGACATCGCCACTGGCGCAGTGGCCGTCCCACTGGCGGAGTAAGGGCCCTACTGGCGCAGTGACCGCCCCACTGGCGCAGTGACCACCCCACTGGCGCAGTAACCGTCCCACGGGCGCAGTGACCGTCCCAGTGGGGCAGTGACCGCCCCACTGGCGCAGTGACAGCCCCACTGGCGCAGTGACCGCCCCACTGGTGCAGTGACCGTCCCACTAGCGCAGTGACCGTCCCACTGGCGCAGTGACCGTCCCACTAGCGCAGTGACCGTCCCAGTGGCGCAGTGACCGTCCCACTGGCGCAGTGACCGTCCCACTGAAGCAGTCACTGTCCCCCTGGCGCAGTGACCGTCTCACTGGCGCAGTGACCGTCCCACTGGCGCGGTGACTGTCCCACTAGCGCAGTGACCGTCACACTGGCGCAGTGACCGCCCCACTGGCGCAATGACCGCCCCACTGGCGCAGTGACCGTCCCACTGGCGCAGTGACCGTCCCACTGGGGCAGTTACCGCCCCACTAGCACAGTGACACCCCAACTGGCACAGTGACCGTCTGCTGGCGCAGTGACATCGCCACTGGCGCAGTAACCGTCCCACTGGCGGAGTAACCGTCTCACTGGCGCAGTGACCGTCTCACTGGCGCAGTGATCGTCCCACTGGCGCAGTGACCGTACCACTGGCGCAGTGACCGTCCCACTGGGGCAGTTACCGCCCCACTAGCACAGTGACACCCCAACTGGCACAGTGACCGTCTGCTGGCGCAGTGACATCGCCACTGGCGCAGTGGCCGTCCCACTGGCGGAGTAAGGGCCCTACTGGCGCAGTGACCGCCCCACTAGCGCAGTGACCACCCCACTGGCGCAGTAACCGTCCCACTGGCGGAGTAACCGCCCCACTGGCGCAGTGACCGTCCCACTGGCGCAGTGACCGCCCTACTGGCGCAGTGACCGCCCCACTGGCGCAGTGACCGCCCCACTGGCGCAGTGACCGCCCGACTGGCGCAGTGACCGCCCCACTGGCGCCGTGTCCGTCCCTCTGGAGCAGTGACCTCCTTACTAGCACAATGACAGCCCCACTGGCACAGTGACCGTCCCACTGGCGCAGTGACCGTCCCACTGGCGCAGTGACCACCCCACTGGCGCAGTTACCGCCCCACTAGCACAGTGACACCCCAACTGGCACAGTGACCGTCTGCTGGCGCAGTGACATCGCCACTGGCGCAGTGGCCGTCCCACTGGCGGAGTAAGGGCCCTACTGGCGCAGTGACCGCCCCACTGGCGCAGTGACCACCCCACTGGCGCAGTAACCGTCCCACTGGCGGAGTAACCGCCCCACTGGCGCAGTGACCGTCCCACTGGCGCAGTGACCGCCCTACTGGCGCAGTGACCGCCCCACTGGCGCAGTGACCGCCCCACTGGCGCAGTGACCGCCCGACTGGCGCAGTGACCGCCCCACTGGCGCCGTGTCCGTCCCTCTGGAGCAGTGACCTCCTTACTAGCACAGTGACAGCCCCACTGGCACAGTGACCGTCCCACTGGCGCAGTGACCGCCCCACTGGCGCAGTGACCGCCCCACTGGCGCAGTTACCGCCCCACTAGCACAGTGACACCCCAACTGGCACAGTGACCGTCCCACTGGCACAGTGACCGTCCCACTGGCGCAGTGACCGCCCCACTGGCGCAGTAACCGCCCCACTGGCGCAGTGACCGTCCCACTGGGGCAGTTACCGCCCCACTAGCACAGTGACACACCAACTGGCACAGTGACCGTCTGCTGGCGCAGTGACATCGCCACTGGCGCAGTAACCGTACCACTGGCGGAGTAACCGCCCCACTGGCGCAGTGACCGTCCCACTGGCGCAGTGACCGTCTCAATGGCGCAGTGACCGCCCAACTGGCGCAGTGACCGCACCCACTGACGCAGTGACCGCCATACTGGCGCAGTGACCGCCCCCACTGACGCAGTGACCGCCCAACTGTCCCACTGCAGTGTTTACTTTTTATAGAAATAGTAGCTTTTAGGTTTGAGCTGTTGTCGTGACGGTCACTGAAGATTTTTTATGCCACGTAATAACTATTAGATTGAGAAGGACACTGTTATAATCGTGGTACTAGGGTTTGTTTTCAGAGAACTATGCAGCCTGTCATAGTGAACATATCTTAAAGGGAACAAAACCAATAATGTGACTAAATAAGTACGTAATCTTAGTGTATTTATATGTATGCGCATTCGTTAGCGTGGTGAAGTCCAACAATTCCCATTACCTCCCTAACCCACAATTGAACCAACACGCCAACCAGTAAGGTGAGGCAAATCAAGCCACAGAAGAAGGAGAGTCAAAGTACAACGCATCTGTCGGACTCGCCTCAGGTTCTTCAGACACAACATTCTCGTTCAAACAAAAACAAAAACCCTCAGACCTCTCACCCTAGATATCGTGTGTTGAGAAGGACTGCACAAACACGACACCATTTGAGTGGACGGGCAATGACGATGGACATGCAGGTACTTACACCACGCATGGAGATAACCTTTCTTTCTTCAGACAAGAAATAATGCCTAGCACAAATTCCGGACTTACCCCCTCCATCTACCACCGCCCCCCCCCCCCCCACCTCCACGACCCCCACCCGATCTCTTATTTGACAGATCCATCGCCTTACTAAATCAGCAAAGACAATTGCACACTCACACATTCACCCACACCCAGATACACGCGGCCACCCACACCACCCCCCACACCCAGACACACAAGCACCCACACCATCACCCACACCCAGACACACACACGCACACCCACACCTCCACCCAGACACAGACGCTGACCAACACCTCCACCCACACACACACGCACACACACACCACCACCCACACCCAGACATACACGCACAGCTAAACCTCCATCCACACCTAGACACACACACACCCATACTCCCATAACACCCAGAGAGAGACACACACGTGATTCGGGCGACCCCCGCACCTCGGGACAAGGGGCGGCTCCGTCGCCCCCACTCAACATTTGTGCATGCCATGCAGTAGAACATTAGTATTACATGCTTGGCAGATACAAGTTGCAATTCATTTGCCTTGGCCGAGAAAGGCGTGCCGAGACCCATACACGTTTGTATTTGACTACCTTCATATACAAGCACCAAACATGGGTTCCCTCTCGCGCAAGAAAGCGAAAGTAAACATAACGGTACAAGACGACAAGACAAAGACTGATTCCGACCTGCCCGCCACGAAAGGCAAAGAAATTCCGACGAATAACGACGCGGATAATAGCTCTGGAGACAGCACGAATGCGGAACTGATAACGGCGAAAGGATTCCATGGAAAGGATTCACCAGGACGGGATCCGGAGACAATTGGCGAAGGACGAGACTGTGGCTCCGCAGAGACTGCAACTTCAAACAATGGAAAGCGGCCCGATGCCGCGACGGTGTTCGATCATGGTTCAGATCGCAAACAGCGCCAAGCTTGTCCTGAAGGTGATACTGGAATGAGCGAACCAAGGGTCGCCGCAAAGACTGTGGCGTCACACGAGGGAAAACAGCCCGGTGCCGCGACGGTGTCCGATCATGGTTCAGATCGCAAACAGCGCCAAGCTTGTCCTGAAGGTGATACTGGAATGAGCGAACCAAGGGTCGCCGCAAAGACTGTGGCGTCACACGAGGGAAAGCAGCCCGGTGCCGCGACGGTGTCCGATCATGGTTCAGATCGCAAACAGCGCCAAGCTTGTCCTGAAGGTGATACTGGAATGAGCGAACCAAGGGTCGCCGCAAAGACTGTGGCGTCACACGAGGTAAAGCAGCCCGGTGCCACGACGGTGTCCGATCATGGTTCAGATCGCAAACAGCGCCAAGCTTGTCCTGAAGGTGATACTGGAATGAGCGAACCAAGGGTCGCCGCAAAGACTGTGGCGTCACACGAGGTAAAGCAGCCCGGTGCCACGACGGTGTCCGATCATGGTTCAGATCGCAAACAGCGCCAAGCTTGTCCTGAAGGTGATACTGGAATGAGCGAACCAAGGGTCGCCGCAAAGACTGTGGCGTCACACGAGGTAAAGCAGCCCGGTGCCACGACGGTGTCCGATCATGGTTCAGATCGCAAACAGCGCCAAGCTTGTCCTGAAGGTGATACTGGAATGAGTGAACCAAGGGTCGCCGCAAAGACTGTGGCGTCGCACCAGGGAAAGCAGCCCGGTGCCGCGACGGTGTCCGATCATGGTTCAGATCGCAAACAGCGCCAAGCTTGTCCTGAAGGTGATACTGGAATGAGCGAACCAAGGGTCGCCGCAGTGACTGTGGCGTCACACGAGGTAAAGCAGCCCGGTGCCGCGACGGTGTCCGATCATGGTTCAGATCGCAAACAGCGCCAAGCCTGTCCTGAAGGTGATACTGGAATGAGCGAACCAAGGGTCGCCGCAAAGACTGTGGCGTCGCACCAGGGAAAGCAGCCCGGTGCCGCGACGGTGTCCAATCATGGTTCAGACCGCAAACAGCGCCAAGCCTGTCCTGAAGGTGATACTGGAATGAGCGAACCAAGGGTCGCCGCAAAGACTGTGGCGTCGCACGAGGTAAAGCAGCCCGGTGCCACGACGGTGTCCGATCATGGTTCAGATCGCAAACAGCGCCAAGCTTGTCCTGAAGGTGATACTGGAATGAGCAAACCAAGGGTCGCCGCAAAGACTGTGGCGTCACACGAGGTAAAGCAGCCCGGTGCCACGACGGTGTCCGATCATGGTTCAGATCGCAAACAGCGCCAAGCTTGTCCTGAAGGTGATACTGGAATGAGCGAACCAAGGGTCGCCGCAAAGACTGTGGCGTCACACGAGGTAAAGCAGCCCGGTGCCACGACGGTGTCCGATCATGGTTCAGATCGCAAACAGCGCCAAGCTTGTCCTGAAGGTGATACTGGAATGGGCGAACCAAGGGTCGCCGCAAAGACTGTGGCGTCACACGAGGGAAAGCAGCCCGGTGCCGCGACGGTGTCCGATCATGGTTCAGATCGCAAACAGCGCCAAGCTTGTCCTGAAGGTGATACTGGAATGAGCGAACCAAGGGTCGCCGCAAAGACTGTGGCGTCACACGAGGTAAAGCAGCCCGGTGCCACGACGGTGTCCGATCATGGTTCAGATCGCAAACAGCGCCAAGCTTGTCCTGAAGGTGATACTGGAATGAGCGAACCAAGGGTCGCCGCAAAGACTGTGGCGTCACACGAGGTAAAGCAGCCCGGTGCCACGACGGTGTCCGATCATGGTTCAGATCGCAAACAGCGCCAAGCTTGTCCTGAAGGTGATACTGGAATGAGCGAACCAAGGGTCGCCGCAAAGACTGTGGCGTCACACGAGGTAAAGCAGCCCGGTGCCACGACGGTGTCCGATCATGGTTCAGATCGCAAACAGCGCCAAGCTTGTCCTGAAGGTGATACTGGAATGAGCGAACCAAGGGTCGCCGCAAAGACTGTGGCGTCGCACCAGGGAAAGCAGCCTGGTGCCGCGACGGTGTCCGATCATGGTTCAGACCGCAAACAGCGCCAAGCTTGTCCTGAAGGTGATACTGGAATGAGCGAACCAAGGGTCGCCGCAAAGACTGTGGCGTCACACGAGGGAAAGCAGCCCGGTGCCGCGACGGTGTCCGATCATGGTTCAGATCGCAAACAGCGCCAAGCTTGTCCTGAAGGTGATACTGGAATGAGCGAACCAAGGGTCGCCGCAAAGACTGTGGCGTCACACGAGGTAAAGCAGCCCGGTGCCACGACGGTGTCCGATCATGGTTCAGATCGCAAACAGCGCCAAGCTTGTCCTGAAGGTGATACTGGAATGAGCGAACCAAGGGTCGCCGCAAAGACTGTGGCGTCACACGAGGTAAAGCAGCCCGGTGCCACGACGGTGTCCGATCATGGTTCAGATCGCAAACAGCGCCAAGCTTGTCCTGAAGGTGATACTGGAATGAGCGAACCAAGGGTCGCCGCAAAGACTGTGGCGTCACACGAGGTAAAGCAGCCCGGTGCCACGACGGTGTCCGATCATGGTTCAGATCGCAAACAGCGCCAAGCTTGTCCTGAAGGTGATACTGGAATGAGCGAACCAAGGGTCGCCGCAAAGACTGTGGCGTCGCACCAGGGAAAGCAGCCCGGTGCCGCGACGGTGTCCGATCATGGTTCAGACCGCAAACAGCGCCAAGCTTGTCCTGAAGGTGATACTGGAATGAGCGAACCAAGGGTCGCCGCAAAGACTGTGGCGTCACACGAGGGAAACCAGCCCGGTGCCGCGACGGTGTCCGATCATGGTTCAGATCGCAAACAGCGCCAAGCTTGTCCTGAAGGTGATACTGGAATGAGCGAACCAAGGGTCGCCGCAGTGACTGTGGCGTCACACGAGGTAAAGCAGCCCGGTGCCACGACGGTGTCCGATCATGGTTCAGATCGCAAACAGCGCCAAGCTTGTCCTGAAGGTGATACTGGAATGAGCGAACCAAGGGTCGCCGCAAAGACTGTGGCGTCACACGAGGTAAAGCAGCCCGGTGCCACGACGGTGTCCGATCATGGTTCAGATCGCAAACAGCGCCAAGCTTGTCCTGAAGGTGATACTGGAATGTGCGAACCAAGGGTCGCCGCAAAGACTGTGGCGTCACACGAGGTAAAGCAGCCCGGTGCCACGACGGTGTCCGATCATGGTTCAGATCGCAAACAGCGCCAAGCTTGTCCTGAAGGTGATACTGGAATGAGCGAACCAAGGGTCGCCGCAAAGACTGTGGCGTCGCACCAGGGAAAGCAGCCCGGTGCCGCGACGGTGTCCGATCATGGTTCAGACCGCAAACAGCGCCAAGCTTGTCCTGAAGGTGATACTGGAATGAGCGAACCAAGGGTCGCCGCAAAGACTGTGGCGTCACACGAGGGAAACCAGCCCGGTGCCGCGACGGTGTCCGATCATGGTTCAGATCGCAAACAGCGCCAAGCTTGTCCTGAAGGTGATACTGGAATGAGCGAACCAAGGGTCGCCGCAGTGACTGTGGCGTCACACGAGGTAAAGCAGCCCGGTGCCGCGACGGTGTCCGATCATGGTTCAGATCGCAAACAGCGCCAAGCCTGTCCTGAAGGTGATACTGGAATGAGCGAACCAAGGGTCGCCGCAAAGACTGTGGCGTCGCACCAGGGAAAGCAGCCCGGTGCCGCGACGGTGTCCAATCATGGTTCAGACCGCAAACAGCGCCAAGCCTGTCCTGAAGGTGATACTGGAATGAGCGAACCAAGGGTCGCCGCAAAGACTGTGGCGTCGCACCAGGGAAAGCAGCCCGGTGCCGCGACGGTGTCCGATCATGGTTCAGACCGCAAACAGCGCCAAGCTTGTCCTGAAGGTGATACTGGAATGAGCGAACCAATGGTCGCCGCATTGACTGTGGCGTCATACGAGGGAAAGCAGCCCGGTGCCGCAACGGTGTCCGATCATGGTTCAGACCGCAAACAGCGCCAAGCTTGTCCTGAAGGCGATACTGGAATGAGCGAACCAAGCAAGAAGCAGATAGCCAATAAATTAGACCATGTTGCCGGCGAGAAGAAGGCCGAACGGGAGAGACATATTGGAATGGAGAGTGGTGCTGAAACAAACAACGATAACCAACTCGTATTCAAGACGGATATACCATATGAAATGCAAGACGAAAGGAAGCGGCACGTTGATTTATATGAGTCTGATGCTACGGGAAACAAAGGCGAGTTAAAATGGAATAACAAAAAAGATGAGTCTGGAACTACGGCACAGGGAAGTCTTGTCGATCATCAGGATATCGTCGTAAGCATGAAAGAGGACATTGCCGATAATGGAGGTAATACGGAAGTAACAAAGAAGAAGCTTGAAGACAACGACACATCTAGCTTTAAGACATTGTGGAGAGAATGGGAGAACCGTTCAGGTGAACCTAGACCTCCGCGTGATCCTAGCAATGCGGATAATAGCTCTGTAGGCAGAAAGGGGGAAGCACGGACAAATGCCAGCAACATCCCTGGAAAGGCGTCATCTGGAACAGATCCGAAGAGTGCAAATGGATCATCTTCCAGACAAAGCGTCGCCGTAGAGACAGTAGTGCCAGGCCAAGGTAGACCGCCCGGTGACGCAACAATGTCTGATCATGTAGCGGACCCCAATGGCAATCATGGTGGCAGTGCGGACATACCGATGAGTGCCACAAACAAAGAGAAAGATAAGGTTGATAGTGCTACGAACAAACAGGCTAGCACTGCGGCACAGGGAAATCCTGTCGATCATCAGGATATCATCCCGAACGACAAAGACCGTGACGCTAACCGAGGTCATAAGAAACAAACAGAGAAAAGGCTTGAAGACAATGTCAAGTCCGGAGCAAAGAAAGCGCCCGACGGCCAGCGTAAAGGTGACGTCGCACTGGCTGCGAGCAACCAAATCAGGGATGAATCCACGGGAGCCATACCGAAACCAGGAAGGTCTTTGGGAAAGCCAGAAAAGGAGGACATTTCACCTATGGGGTTTAAGACCAATAACGGTCCCGTCATCCTCATATACAAAGCGGATATCACCAAAATGAGCGTTGACGTCATCGTGAATGCAGCCAATGGTTACCTTCGTCACAACGGAGGTGTGGCTCAGGCCATTGCCAAAGCTGCCGGGCGGGAGTTCTGGGAGGAGAGCCAGGCTTACGTCGAGCGCCATGGGCGTATAAAGTTGTCCCATTGTAAGGCTACCACAGCCGGCCGTCTGCCATGTAAGCGTGTCCTCCACGCCGTGGGCCCCAGGTGGAACAACATGTCTTACGAAGAGGCATCCAAGAGCTTGGAGGATACCTATGAAAACATCTTAGAATTCTGCGACAAGAAAGGTGTGACGTCCATCGCAATGCCGGCCATTAGCTCAGGTTGGTTCTGCACTGTTTCTTCATCTTACTTAAGTCATATCTATTCAAATATTTTAAGTACATGAATGTTTAAAGCTGGACATTTAATTATTGATCTGTTTTTTACTATTATTTCACATATTTTTGACTACAACAAATTGATGATGCTTATTAAAAAAAATGCGAAAAGGTCATCATGTCTGCTTTTTAACGCCTTTTGCAATCCGGCCGACATGATCAAATCAAAAATCACATACTCACTGACGCTTCAAAATTTATAAATGAAACGGCTTTAGATGTGTTTATCGTTTCGTTGTTGAAGGTATGCTCCGCGGTAATGCTAAGAACGTCTCAGCAGCCATTGTGAAGGGTCTGGCCTCCGGTCTGGAGCGATTCTCGTCCGGGGGTGTCCTGAAGGAAATCCACCTGGTGGACATCACAGGCCCAATATTATCCGCCATGCAGAACGCGTTTACAACTGAAGCCAAGACAGGACGCTGGCTGAAGCCGATGTCGAGTGTTTCACCTATGGCTAAACAAGAATAATATGTTAAGGAAAGTATTAGGTTGTCCTGGATTAGATATGGTAAAATACAAGATTGTTATTACATGCAATTGATATTGATCTACATATTACAATTAGTGGATAACTAGATAGTGTTTTTGACATATATAGAAAGCTCAGGTCTCGACAGGAATATGCAGAAAATAAATTACGGTCTTTTTATATCCTTGCTAATTGATTAAGCTTTAAAATACCTATAATTCTGTATATATGCAGTTTTCGGGGGATCACTGCAATATACTCAATTGCAATCGCATACGTAACAAAACTAGAGACCAGAGACGTGGAAGCTTATATGGATGCAGACAGTTACTAAAGCAGAACATTTTCGCCTAGTTTTTGACAACTGATAATTAGATTTCCGAACAAAAGGTTCAAATAATTTATTATTTTCGATTACATGTACCTATAAATGTGTATATCCATATATTACGTGTTTTTGTTTGCAAGACTTCCTGTTGCATTCCAATATACACTGTAGCTATCAGATACGCCTTTTTGGACAATTATTTAGCTAAGGTTAGGTCATCTTTGCCGCCATGTATAAGCAACTGTTTTCATTCAAAGTCTCAGAGGCCGAGCAATTAAATAATAGCTGTGTGACTCCATTGGGTGTGCCCGACAGCGATATAATAATAATAATAATCTTTATTCAATACACCTAAAAACACATTTACATCTCCAACTTCCTGTGTAACCCATACATGCCCAAACCCCGAAACTAAATAATATTTTCCTTATTTCGGTTGCCCAAATCACTTTACCAGCTCTGTCCAAATTATATAACATATATCATAAGAGCTCCTGGTTAGTCTGTTTGCTGATGGACAATTTTTAGCCAAAACCTTTATGCAACGAGTTATATACATTACTCATAATGGTTTTCGTCCACACTCACCGAGAACAGCTACATCGGGAGTTCTAGATGGCAAAGAAAGTATATATTTCAAGAATCTTATTTGACCTTTTTCAATCTGCGGTCTTTTTGCAAAGCCCTAAACTTCACAACTATACAACAAGATCGGTAAGATCATCTTATCAAACATATTTATACATACATTTACTGGGATGTCGCCACATTCTTTCCTTAATTGTTTTATAAATATTACCGCCTTATCAGCTTGACGAGCGTTTTTAACGCGGTCGTCCATTTTTAAGACGATGAAAACAAAATACCAACATATTTGTAATATGTGACTGTATCAATCTGACGATCCAGAACCCATTTCTAATTTTTATGTAATATACCACCATTTCTAAAAACAATGATTTTTGTTTTGGCAATGTTAACCTTTAAATGATATAGCTGGCAAAAGTTGCTTAAGGCATTCAACTCCCTCTGGAGTCTACCCACAGTGTCATTGACCATAGTGATATCATCAGCCACTATAAACATGAAGACGTGCCGAAATTCTTCGCCAACGAAGAGCGCTTGACATCTTTGCTTTTTACATATTTCTTCTAATTCTTTAATATACAAAATTTAAGCAAAGTACAATGCATCTCTCCGACTCGCCGAAGATCCTTCAGAGACAAAAAAAGTCTCGTTCAGACAAAAACAAAAGCCCTCAGACCCCTCAACCCTGATATCGTGTGTTCAGAAGGTTTTCACAAGCACGACATCAGTCGATAAACCAAGGGGGGGGGAGTGGAGCGTAATGACGAGTAGAGCAGGGTGGATGAATATACAGGTACTACACCACTCATAGAGATAACCTTTGTTTCGCCACACGACCTACCCCATTCATCTACTCCCCAACCACAATCCCCCCGATCTCTTATTTGGTCGGTCCTTCACATTACGCTCAAAATATTAAATTTTAGTTTTGTAAAAACGGCTGTCCATAGGTTGAGCAAAACTTAGGTCACGTGAGCGTGTGTGCACACGGAGAGATGTTGTTGTGAGGTGTAGAGAGAAAGCCGGTAGATAGAGAGAGCGAGAGAGAGATTAGTTAAGTGAAGTTAGGTTATGGAAGTTATGAAAGAAACAGTTTCACGAAGGAAGAAGATGCGTATGAAGAAGTGTGAAGACGGTCTTGAAGAAGTTTCGTTTCGAGAAGAATGTTGTTGTAACGTGAAAACGAAGTCATGACATGTGAGTAATGTTATCACCCAGGTGTAAAATTTAATGTCGTGAAGATATCGGTCGATTGTTTATTGCAATATTAGTTTATTATGTTTATTACGTATGATAGACAGGGGTGCATTTGAGTAGAAATTTTAATTAGGCCTAGTTTGAGAATTGTCATTTTAAAGTATGGAAAGCCAATTGCGTCATATTTTTCTTGTAGCCCCGAGGGACTGAATGCCAACAGAGTGCAGAAACAAGCAACATTTTGAACACAACCATTGTATTACGCAACCAATGTATTATAATTTGTCATCCGCACATAGGTATATATAGTTGTATAAAAGTGTGTTAGTGTAATTGTGATTACTCCTACTATACCACCACCTCAATACTGTACGTCTAACTCAATCCCCACACCCACACCCACACCCACACCCACACCCACACCCACACCCACACCCACACCCACACCCACACCCACACCCACACCCACACCCACAATCATGACGTATGTACCACACGAAAGAAAGGACGCAAAAGCGGCACGGTGCTATATATGAGATTGATGCCACGGTGAACAAGGGAGAGTTAAATGGGGATAACAAGAAAGGTAGTTCGAATACAGCTGGTTGTCAAATATCAGTTGACGAGAGGAAAGAAGTCGATGGCGAAGACAACGGTGCAGCCGATCGCAAGGTGGATAAAATGAAGGGAAATCTTGCTGATGATGGCGGTAGTGTGCACAACCCAGTGAGCTGTTATATGTTTGCAATATGTTTAGCTATAATGTGACACTTACACAAACGCCTTGCGTTAAAGATCTCACGTTAGATGTTTGCCGTTAATAATTTATCTCTCGTCATATCTGGTTACATAAACCCCTTTCTTCTTCTTGTTTTAATTGGGCTCCATGCCATCGACTTTTATATCCATATGGAACTCTCCACAATCAATGTCACTTAATATCAGGATTTAGTGCAACAATATTTTGTTCTCGTATAATCTTTGTGTCTACTTATATTATCATGTATTCGATGTAACACGCCATTGGTTAAATAAACGACATTCTCTCTGGCTCGCATTTTGTTTGTGCAGGATGTCATGCCTTCCTTCGCAACGAGTAGGGCTTTACACCAAGAAACGCTATTCTTCCTTAACCTTGACCCTTCCCATTGTCGCGATATGATCTACAGAGGTTCAAACGTACAAAGTAAACCAACCTGTGCGACTCCAATGGATGTGCCCGACAGCGATATCAACGAAATATCGACTGTATTGGCTCTTTGCAGTTGTGCCACGATATATAGTCAAAACTAAAAGAATGTGTGGTTTTAATGTTCGAAATGGCCAATGAAGGCAACAGTACAAAGTACGGGTCAAACATATATACAGATAAAGATAAAGAATATTAGTTTCCGGTATCAGCTAATAATACTTTTTAGTTGATATTAGATTAATTAAAGCCAATGACAATGATGATACTGGTAATGCATTATATTCATATGATGCTTAATAACAAATAGTATCTATAGATGCGCTTCACCCCCCTCCCTTCCCTACTCGACAACGACATAATTACATGACAAAGAAAATACGGATAAAAAGAAATAGTCAAGCGTTGTTTTTTACGTACCAGTTTCTAGGTTATTTATATCATTGATATAGTCTCTCCTGTGATTTCTCTGATGATAAACTCACCCATTATTCGATCCGGTTGATCTCAAAAACTCTTTTGCTTTTACATATGTCTCTAAAAACAATTTAAAAAGTGAAAAATGGAATAAGATGAATGATTTTTCATTTACACTATGCAATCCGAGAAGTTATCACCAACAGAACATTTATTTTCCGTAACAAGATAGCGGAGTGATTCAGTCATGGAGGTAATGAATGCATGCTGGTGGTGAGATCACACTAGAACACACCAAAATTAAACTAATGTATATCAATTATTTACTTTATCGTATATTATCTATGTTTAGAAAGAAAAATCCCGGTTGAAGTTAGCTATCTGATCTTTTAAACTGTTATAATTGTACAACGTACTTCGCATGCAGCCCTCGTACTGTTTTTGTTTTGTCCTGTTGAAACATGAAAACAGACTCAAGAAATTTGATTTGGAAAGTTGAGAAGGTACTTGTTCGCATGTAATTGGCCCACGTAAGGTCCCTACCCAACCAATGAGACTGGTTGACAACAAGCGGCGGAAGATTCATATTGACTAGAGAGATGGGTGATGGACTTTCAAGCGTGCGGTTTTCAGGCACATTTCTAGTTTTCTATAGCGCGCCCATTTAGGCCTATTTAGACTCCCACAGTCCCTGCACCGACACAATCACGGGATAAATGTTTCGAATGCAATTCAGCTCGTGGGGCTTAAGATGATGAAAGCTTCACAGCGGCATAATCCGGTAGGAAGGCCCAAGGATCCCTCTAGCTAACGATCATTATTTACATGCGCTTACATGCACTTATATAAAAGAGGAAATTGCCCCCTTTCGATTGGTTGAAGGGAGGTCACATCACATTAAATGTATTAGCTCCTCCTCATTTATGGAGCACAATAATTAGTGATTTTTTTGTATTTATTTTTGTACTATGATAATAGTCTTTGTCATACAGGACTTCTCGGTGTATTAGCGTATCACTCGTCCGGTGGGTGGGGGTTCGCGGGTGTGGGGTGCATACTTTGATAAAAGTGTTTTACATGAAAGAAAGTCAAGACATATCAGCTGCCCGGGGCGTGGGGGTACAAAGGTGTTTGTGATACAAGGACGTCCTGGTATATTAGCTGTTCGAGGGTAGTGCATGATATACTATCGCAGTTCGGGGCATGATGGGGTAGGGCGTATTATGACAATTATTTCAATTGCAAAGGGAAGGCGGGCGGGGATTTCTGCGAAGTTTTTTTCAAATCAATCCATGTATTAAGACCATATTAGGATATCACATGGCCTCCATCAAGTTAACTGAATTATTTTGGTTTTCATAAAGAGCCCCCTTCCCTGAGACAAGTTCAGAATGACGTCGGAGCTATTAACAATGGCGTCTTCTTGCACGATGTCGCCGACCTTGATGACGCACGCCATCCCGTCAAGGTCAAACTGTATGGCTCTCCTAGTCAGAAGGAAAACTATATAAGTACATAGGTAGAGAGTGAAGTAGGAGATACAACTATCCTCCGCTATTTTCCCTGTTCGTAAACGTCATTTCATCATATATCGCGACCGTGTGATACATATGTTTGACCTACCACGAGGGCACGTGGTAGATATATGTTATCCTCCAATGTTATCCTCTGTCACCGAAGCAGTCCCGATGGCTACTGCGGCTATAGCTCCCCACCCTCTGGTCAAGCCGCAGAAGCCCCCACACCGACAGGTGTAACAACCGAGAATACAGAAACCTATCCCCGTCCAGGAGCAGCAACCTGATGCTGAAGAAGGGCCAGTGTCCACCCCACCCCTCTCCCCCCACCCACTTCCGCCGCCAATGCGCTGTAGTTTCGAAAGCCCCCTTCAATCCCAAAAGTCAGGATTTGCCCTTGAGGAGAGTATATACTTTGCTGCGTTAGGATGTTGGTTAGGCTGGGAACCGGCCTAGAGCTGCTCGCAGCATACTAGGCCGGTAACTAGTAATTTTTAAGCCTCCGTGATTGGTCGAGCGTCAGTGGTCGTGCAGATGCTATGGCAAGCCAAAATAAATTTTCATGTCTTCAAGAAATAACCGGAAAATTGTTGTATACAGGTCTTTACATGAGTTGGACATATGTCCTATTATTTAAAAACATTATTACAATGTGAAGTAAATTGGATAATAATTTGGATTTCACATAGCATATGAAACATGGAGATTAGGAATAGAGAGACATTGAATTTCTTTCCCGGGAGGAGGATATTTTGGCAAATATTATACGAAGCTGATGTCCTCCTCGTCGTCATTACTGGTTATAATTGTGTTGACGAAACGGAAACATTGCCTATATTCCGTGATAGTTTAGCGGCTAAACGACAAATTAGGTCGAGTTGTGCATTTGGTGGTAAAAACATGAAAGTTAGCACACTTGACCTTAATATCCTTGTATTTAAATTTAGCTAATGTCAAGTCGACTTTAATATTCATAAAAATATTTTATGTTTATGCATAGGTTTTCGGGGTCGCTGAATTAAACAGAAGATATTTGTGTGTATCTAGATGCAACGCATCCTCTAGTTCCACGATGGCGGACAAAGGCCAGCAAACATGCTCAATATCTTAAAAACTAAGAGGCGCAGGGTCCCTATATAGGGAAATGACTGATGCGTTGTTTTTGAATATCCAGTGAGGACTTATTTTACCTTTGCTTACACAAAAACCTATGGACAGACATCAAAATAACAGTTTCATGCTTCTTATTGTGAGTCCAAGATATCGCTTATAATTGGTGACATTGTCCACCATTTAAAAACATGGCCGCCGGGGATCAAATCTGACTCGACACTTAACTAAATTCGATTAGACATAAATTTCTAACATGTGGGCCAAATTTCATCCTTTTACCACAAAATGACATGATATCCTGTAGTACAATTCGATAATACTCCATGTGTTTAATGGTCAGCTAGAAAAGATCTAACACACACGTTCATTATTGAATGTAGTATTACAAAGGAGGGAAGACGGACGCCCACGCACGTACAAACGTATGTAACTATTTTCTTTCTTTTTCCTAATTTAAAACACGTGGTAAGGCGTCTGACACTTACCCGCAATCTCGAACTTGATCATGTTCATACTGTCTCCTCTCCGCAAGGTCTCACGATCAGTTGCATTTATCAGTCGATTAAATTCCACTTTAGCTTTCCATGGTTTCGAGGTCATCCCCCCGTCTTATAAGTCAGCATATGTCGTAATTAGATATTTCCTTAGATAAATTACAATGCGAGGTTTCGTGAAGGTATATAGAAACACTTATGAGGTGCAGTATGGGAACATCAGTTAGGTTTTTTAAATTTGGCGACTAAGGAAAAAGGTCGGAATTCCGGCCCTTTCTAAAATAGAGGATACCCGTTACCAGCGGTCTGTCTCAGACAGACAGGCTGGTTCCCAGCGAAGGATGTTGGTACTATGGGTAACGGTCGATTCACAATGATTGTATTAACCATCAGTAAGCGACCTTTGTATGAAAGCGGCGGATAACCAAATATAGGACAAGGTGGAGTTTGGTTTGTTAATATCACTTCAGGCAACCGCTTGGAATTGGCCGTTATGAAACGGGCTCACACTTCTGGCATCTGAAGACTTAAGATAAGAGTTCACGCAATTACTTGCAGTCTGTATTGTTAACTACCGGGCATAATGTGGTTGATTGATAAATCTTCACCGTTTTCAATCGAAACAAAATGTAATAATTGATGAAATCACATCATACTGCAATGTTTAAATTTTGCCGTTGATGATAATAATGAATATGTTTTTAAAGCACATATCGGCATCGATGGTTAGAATTTTCTGCAATTAATTATTTCTATTTAATCTGTAGTTGCAACGACAATTTCGACTAACATCTCTTACCGTTTTTAATAAAAGATGTACGGGCATGTTACTTATTCTCTGAGTGTGTTGTTTGTTATAGATGTTGTGGCGTCAGCGCTTGCGCAGAGGTGTTAACTATTGTACGAAACGAACTCACAACTTTTGAAAATCTCAAGTATATCCTGAGCAATTTTCCAGGAAATTCATCGACAGATCAGTGCAAGGTAAACCTTCCAAACCAAAGTCGAAGTCCATATTTAGTTTCTAAGTTCGGGGTATCCACTGGGAGATCCAATGGTTGAAGGCTAAGGAGCGGTTTCTGAAAGTCAACTCCCCAACCATTTTTAGCTCTGAGGTCCCCTTTTAGTGTACGTTTTACCGGACGATTCCACGCCGGTACCCTTGTGGAGAGTCTCCTTCCCCTCCACGGTCGTCAGTGGTTTGGGGGCGAGCTCACCACTCACCGCCGGCCGAGGCTTTGAGTTCACCCGCATTAAAGGCGTAAATTGCCTTTATGCTTGCTTTCAAACACGGCTAACGTTACCGTAGCTAGTTGACGGACAATAATAAGGATAACAATTGAGGGTTGAAGGTTGATGGTCATTTTATTAATGACATGACGCAATATTATATTACATGCTTGCGTAATAAAATTGCCAAATATGGCAATATACATAAATTTGTCCATATATGGATTTGGCCGGCAAGGTTGGAAACCAAACCGGCCAAAACCCAAAAAACAAAGCGTGCAGATGGGGTGGTGGGCGGATGCTTCTCGATGGTCCGATCAGGCCGCCGCAAATCCAGAAGAGGGCGAAAATCAGATGAGGGCTAGGTTTTATAGATCGCACCTCGGGGGCCTATCATGCATGCGCTACTGGATGAACAGGTGGCGTTCCTAACGTAGCGTGAGATACTCGCCAGGCGGCGGTAGCGTGAGATACTCGCCAGGCGGCGGTAGCGTGAGACACTCGCCAGGCGGCGGGCGACTTTCCTGGCATGGAAGGAACGCTATGACGGGACTGAAAAACCTTGCACTGGACACGAAAACATAGTTACAACACAGTCTGGAGAAGACACTACAGGCTTTAGTGACCGAATCGTAAACAGACATAGAAGGTACCGCGTACATGACAAAGAGGAGACATAAGTGAAGTGTTTAGAACCGCATAAAGTTACTTATAGACGCATGTAATAAGTTTCATTTAACTGATCAACCACATTTAGGGAGCGCTCAATCGCGGACTTACCGTCCAAATCGCCACTTTTCTCTTCTGATTTATGGCTTCATTAATAATATGAAACACACCAGTTGCCAATTACAAAACAAATGATGATGTAATGGTTTGAGCGTAGTTCCAAATCAAAATGGAGACTGGCCAGTACGGAGAAGATCAAACCGGAATACTCCGGTAGAACTCTGACAAGTTTGAGCGGAACCTCCGTGTGTCGCGGGAGCAAGGCGTGGTGGAGTTGAGGGGACGTGGTTTAAATGTAAGCGTCGCAGATGATAGAGATGAAGAGTCATTTTGTCCCTTTACAACCCAAGCTCACCCACGCGCCCCTACTATGTAGCCGTCCTACTTCTTTGCTCTTGTTCTTTGGTTCAATGTTTCTCCCCGTCGCATTTTGTTTTACAGATCTGAATCTGTCCATTGGCGGCCTCATGTTGTTGGGCCGGCAGTGTACCAATCCTGGCCCGCTGGACAAAACTACGGTGGCTCAACGATGTTTGCCGACAATGGGCCAATGATAGGCCTATGATGTTTGCCCTTGTTGGGCCGACGTTGGTCCACCGCTGGTATATGTGATATATATGTTAATTGGTTGACGGTTGAATCAATTTTCTTAAACCCAGCGTTTCTCCAAGTTAATAGTTTGCTGATTAAATAGGTCAGCCAGTGGCTGGTCTATGACTTCCGCTGTTTCTTTAAGCATACGATTACTTATTAAATGGGGCCCATTCGCCTTATTAACATTTAGACCTTTGATAGCTTTATAAACCTTACTTAGTGTAAACACGACACTATTTATTCGTTCATCAGTGTTGAAGTGAATTGGGGGTAGAGCAAAGCCGGGAGGAATGGGGAGCATCGTAGAATGTGTGCAAAAATATTCATTGAGGACGTTTGCTTTGCAAAGTGGGTTTGACAGCCAAAAGCCGTTCTCTAATAACGCGGGCATCCGTGTGTCTTTTTTATCACAGTAAAATATTTTGCGTAGTTTAAAAAATTCCTTGCTTGTGGTATTTGGGTTTCTGAGTCGCGTGTTAAGCCTAGCATAATACCCTTCCTTGGCCCGGTCTATTTCCAGGTGCGCCTCTCGGCGGGCATCAATATATAGTTTATACGAGGAGCCGGTTCTACGCTTGGCAAAACGTTTGTACACACGATCCCTCTTTCTTATAAGTCTTTTAATGTTCGCCGACATCCATGGTTTATCTTGCGGTCTGATGACAACTGAATTGCTTGGAATAAATCTACTGACTGATGTTTGAAAAATAGAGTTCCAGTGGTTGACACAGTAGTTAATACTCGCACCGGAGTCCATGCCTTCATTCCAAGAGGCTGCGGATAAATGTTCTCGCATGCCAATGAAATCGGCATTGTTATAAACGTATACATTTCGTTTAATCGGAGCCTGGTGATGCATCTTATACTTTATGTGGCAGTACACAATATGATGATCTAAGTTGCATATCGGTGAGATAACTCCGCATTGACTAATCTTTCCAGGATAATCAGTAATTACTAGATCAAGCTGAGAAACACTGGTTGGTGTTATACGCGTTGGCTCGGTTATCCGTTGCGATAAGTTACCCGGTCACATCCCTACTCTGTAAGTCGATCGATCATTTTGGTCCCAACGCCCCATTTTATATGTCGGTTGTCGGCTGGGGAAGGATTAGTGTCACCGGCTGATTGCAATTAGCAGAATACACACACTCAGGCGATAACACCAGTGGTCTGGAAAGCAATCTTAAAATGTGTGAAACATGTTTGCGCGTTGTTATAGGTTGTTATGCATTGAAGCTTTGATCATCTTGATCACAAATCTCGACACCTTTAGAACAAATACAAGCAGTCTTGAGGAAGAAGGGATTTGTTGCCATTTGTCGCCTCTCTTCAAGAAGAACTACAGAAATGTGCCATCTTAGTTTCGATAAAGACATTTCTGCAAAAGG
This sequence comes from Arenicola marina, assembly GCA_964019135.1. Lineage (NCBI taxonomy): Eukaryota > Metazoa > Annelida > Polychaeta > Arenicolidae > Arenicola > Arenicola marina. The sequence continues at coordinate 27,936,611 of OZ025256.1, forward strand.
GATTACTTGCACACGTATATTTGAATATCAGACTTTCCAAATAAGCAAAAACTACATTGTATTGTAAAAACATATTTTTTCTGTTTGTTTTTTGGCCACGAGTAAAGTATTGGAAGAATATTCTGTAACACTAAGTCGATCGATCAGTGGCAGTCCCATCGTCGATCGACTTAGAGAGGTTTTACTGTATCCGCATGTTTTTCAAGAACCAATAGATGATAGGTCTCACATAGTTTATAGTAGGATTGATTTCTAGGTACGTATCCGAACGCCGGATCTGGGCTGCTGATTACGCTTCTAGCATTGATGTGGTAGATACGGAGTTCACCATTAGTATTTTTGTTATGCCGCGCCATTGAAACTTAATACAATAACAATTAATGATACACTATATCTCTTTGATGAACGAGCATGTGAACGCTGCTTACCCTGCGCTTCAATAGTACATGTCACTTATATTCTAAGGCAATATGAACAATTGTGCAGAAAACTAAACTTAGAAAACAGTGTCATAAAGGCACAAATAACATAGGTGAAACAAACCCATATTTGCAGAGTCACCACACAGCACATTTGACTCTATTATTGGCAAGCATGGGTAGAGTAGCGTGGCGATTATTTATTGTGCGAGATGGATCCTTTTGACAAAAGACTACATTAGGCAATAACAAGGGTAACATGTTACAAAAACAGGAAATGCGAGTCGCCTGTTAGCCGGAAGACCGCCACGGTGTGACCTGCGGCAAGTCTGTTTGGGTCGAGCAGCAACTTTTTGTAGGCTGACCTCACCTCGACGATGGTTCGCACAGGCGCCGATGAGGTGATCATGGTAGCCCCCTTGTGAGTTACCCGCTGGCCATGGCGAATGCTCGGTGGTGATCCTGTAATCGACTCTCTGTCCCCTGTTGTTGTCTGCAAGATGTCCTTTGCTGTGGGTCTAGGCAGTGAGTCTCTCTGTAGCTCTCCGTTGATGTATAGTCTATCTTTGACCAGTTTAAAGTTTACACGGTCTGACTGGGTAGATTTTTTTTTGAGAGCGGCTATTTGTTCGCCATGCTTTCTGTGGCTCTCGAGTAACTCAGGTGGGTAGTGCGGCGTTATCTTTGCCATATCCTTACCTCTAGGGAGGCTGCGAGCAAAACTGAGCAAATCCGAAACCGCCTTTTGTGAAGATAATCTCACCACCATTGGTCTTGGGTGATTTTTTCAACGTTCTTGTTGAAGGTCCCGAGTCTGGGGGCTCGGTCAATGGGTACCTGGTTTTTAAGGCCGTGTTTAACAAGAAAGTCCTGTACTAACTTTGGACAGTTTTCTTGACCTCTCCTATCCTTCCTTAAACCATGAAGAAGCACGTTGTTTTGCATCGATCGCGTTTTTAAATCAACGACTTCACTCATCCATTGCTTGATTTCTTTGCTTTGACGCAAATTAACTCCTTTTAAGAGGGCAATCTCACTTCGCAAATCTTCGCAAGTCTCACGTTTCTGTCTTTCCGTGAGGTTGTTAATTTCACCCACGTCTGAGTCATCGGCGTCAGCGGTTGCCATGGTTGAAAGTTGATGTTTACGGTAGCTGGGAAGGTCTTTTTCTGTCGACGTCCTGGTATTATCGCCCGTTAACCAGTCTCGCAAGGGACTTTTCCGGCTAAGATTTGGCCTCATGCGACGATTTGCTTTTGGTGTTGTCCTTTGCCTCTTCTTTGTGTTCACTTTTATCCGATTTTCCATTTATGATCCGGATTTAAGTATTTAAAGACTTATTTTATCGCCATAACTTCACTGCTTGTCAAAACAGGTCTGTTGTGGCCGCCATTCAACAAGTCATAGGCTTCAACAAGTCCTAATAATGTTATATACATATGAGGCACAGTCGCATCGCATAACGTCATGATCATATGTCTTTCTCATACTCTAGTTTATCTAAATAATTGGTTCTCCTTGCCGAATTCATATCGGACCTGCTGCCATGGATGTGACCACGTGTTACCCGGGCACCTCGCTTGCGACGGCGAGCCATGTTTTTTGTGAGTTTCACCGCTACTGTGTATATAACGAGGCTGGTGCATCAATCCATCAACCCATCAACATGGCAAATACAGGCGGGTTCGGTCGATCCATCCGGCGCAAGGAACGCTTCTGAGCCCGGTGTACCGCTTGATAAACCGGCTTGTACCCCGGCGGTGTTCCGTGATCATTATGCCAGAAAGGGTACCTCCCTTCCGGTGGTGGATGGATGGGAAAGAACAAAGCAGCTCACTATGAACCCACCCTTCCGACCGCTGTCACTGAAAGCCGAGACGCTGAAGACGTGCCTATCGCGCAAGAATATCAAGTCCATCGCCACGTTGGGTGCCTCACAGGGCAAGAAATACTCTGTGAGGTTCTCGGCACAACTGGACAAGGTCTTTAAAGGGTATGTCATTGAGCTGCTAAAGATAGAAACCACCGTTGATAGAACGCACGAGGCAGCCTACTTCGCTGACGGCGACCAGTACATCTTGGAGCGACTCTCGCCCCAACCTAGTCAATGCGGTGGCTGTGAGGCCTTCAAGGAAAGGTTCTACGAGGAAGGTGGCACCCAAAGCGTTCTGTTTGAGTACCTCGGCATGGACGACCTTCTGGACAGCACCCTGAGACTACGTTCCTGAGACTCGTGAGGAATCCATCGAGATACACCAGGAGTTTTTGTTCCGGCATTACTTGGCACGTGACCCCCCAGATCTCGTCATAATCTCGCCAGCGTTAAACCACCAAAAGTTTAAGAGTTCACCGGAGAAGTTTGCAGCCGATTTCAAACACTTCCGCTGCTTGATTCAGGTGTACCTTCCTCCCACCACCAGGACGCTTTGGATGCCGGGATTGAGCGAGCGTGAAAACGCCAATGCCAGAAATCCTGAGCAATACAAGAACCGTCGCGTGGACGGCCTGTTGGCGTCAGAGGCCATAGACCGACTGAATCATGTCCGCTACGACATCCTGGCTCCTGACTTACTAAATCCTGACGGACTGGTGCTCGGCTTTCTAGATATGGTTCGGGTTTCCGTAAAGTAGAGTTCACTTGGAAAATAACTTATCGAAAGATATCTGCTCATGTCCTGGAGTTTCCTTGCGGTTAATTTTAATTGATTTTAAAATCCCCTATATTTTACATCGAGAAAAGCGTATCCAGGCCTTTTTACATAACAGTTTCAGTAGATCGAAGATTCTTTTTACCCTTTACCACCGTCTGGTGACTCGTTTTCAGCGTATCGACCTACGATCTATTTATTGGCGTATGGGTTTTTCATGATATTCAACCCTATGATTGAACAATTAGATTTAATTGTCAATAGAGCTGCAGGCTTGTTGAGTGAGACTTATAATGACAAGGGTAAGTGTATTTGGATGCACTGTGCATACAGATAAATTCCTCTCTTACAGAAGAGTATCGTTGCTTATTATATGTTGGTTTGTAAGGAATACTTGCCGCATATTTTGACCGGCGTCCAGCGCATCGTCGATTTATGATGACCACTTTCCGGGCCGACTTGGCGGATGTCAAGCCACTTGCATGTTATTTATTACTCGTCCGTTCAGGAAACGGTTCAAGCCCAACCCGCTCATCAATTTCAGGAGGTAGTAAAGTATGCTCCCCCCCCCCCCCCACCAACCAACCCTGGGCTCCTCGATGGAACTATAAAATCAAGGATTCGCCACTTGCCAGGGCATCAGACGCTCTTTTCCCTATTGACGTCTGGCCGTCTGAGATGTTTGTTTGTTTAACAAGCTCTAGCGACATGACAAGTAGTTCAAGTGTTATGGCCGCCATTTTGTCGGGGACGACTTTTGAGGTCCGACCCGTTTCGACGTGATGTCTCGCGTCTACCTGCTGGCGTTTGACTAATGCCAAGGAGAGAAGATAACAGTGCAAAGTTAACTACCCCCCCCCCTCCTATCCCATCCCATATTAGGTCCTATCCTTCCCAACCTACATAATACCACGTCAGCGATTACCTCAGTGATGAGTCACGCAAAGTATATGTAAGGATCTCAGCCTCATCAAGCCTAGAAGAGGTGAAATGTCGTACAAGCACAGAGGCAGATCCGGGATTGTGCCTCACATATTGTCTCTGATATGTCAATGATGTCATTGTCAGGGAAGATCTCTTGGCTCTATTTCGCCACCATGTACATACAACTGGCCAAAAACGCCAACATTCCATTTCATGTCATATCAATGAGAGACCAAACATGAGGGTTGGTTGTGGTGACCCGCTGGCCACTGTAACAAAAATAAAACGCCCAGAGTTTCATGTGCGCGTATCATTATTTATTATTACATTGTTATTTGCTTGCTTGTAACATGTCGTCCGACACCCCACCGAAAACTTGGCTTGAAAGTGTAGCTTTGCCTACGATACGACTGCATTTTAAGCCGATGAGCGGCACCACTGTTTGCGATATCGCCCTTGCGTCACGGGACTTTGCTTGGACTCATTGAAAACATGATTACATATCCAAAGGGCTATAGGTAATTAAGTCATCCATATATCAAGATAACCCGTACAAACGGACGCCCCGCTAGGTGTTACCCATATTGTATCACGTGTCGTACTCACTCTCTAACCAGGAGGCGCTGTACGTCGTCTACCGCTGAAGTGTCTGTCTATCATTGGGACGATGTGATGTTTTATGAATGAGCACTTCTATACAGACGCGGTGTTTGATCACATCAATGGCACTTGACTGACTGACTGACGAGATCTCCCACAAGTGGCCTTCGTTGGGCGATAACATTGGAATGTAGTATAATGTATAATTAGGGTGTACACGCCAAAGTGTGACATAGGGACGTGGCTTTGGATCATATTATGCTGGGTATCGTATCGTGGTGCGCGACACTCATGTCTACTTGTCTGCCATGGAGACTGCGTGAAACTGTCGGGGGTAGGTGACGTAGGCATCCTGTCGCCACTGCAATAAACAGCCAATAATTTACACCGGATGTCATGACATGGTAGCCACTGAGTAGACTTGCAGGTAGCGTACAGGTTATATTATGATACAGGCTACTTACAGACGTCGATGAGGAAAGCGGGACAAGAGTTTGTGGGCGGATCTCGAATCTGAGAAACGTTGTGTTTGGCGACGATGGCGGCCATGCAGACCCGGATGCATGACGGGAAGCGAGCCACCCAGATAGCCGGGATGCCCGATACTTCGCAAGGTCAAGGTCATCAGGAATATGTTCCAGGTCATGACCGTGCTTACAAGGGGGGAGATGGACCGAGTGTCAACAAGCACGGGAAGAAGACCGATCGCCGATCAGTAAACAAGGGTGCTGACTCCAGAGTAGACACACATTTCACGCCTACCGGCGTCTTACGCCACACCGCCAAGGATGATGAGCTTCTAGATTCCATATACAACCCACATAATGTGCGTGATAGACGCACATACATGATAGACGCCGCATCCCACATCTATCGGGACCCGAGCGGACCCGGGAACAGCAAGGACCCTAAGGTGAAAGGAAATGACGTCACATCCGACAATCCAGGATATGGCTCCCAAGTAGGACATTACAACTACCCGGATGTTCATGCTGAAAACGACAGGACGGCCTTCGGAATCCAGATCAATAATAATCTATCAGACGCCATTCCACAGACATTAGGTGGTGACCCTTTCCTACATACACGGGGACTTGATGGAAGTCCGAACATCCGTAGTAACCCAGATGGGGCAAAAAAAAGCCCCTACCTCTATAACTATAGCACCAACGAGCGTCCATTGAATGACCCGAAGTCTCCGGGGTATATTCCCACCGCGACTGGGGACGAGACCCCCGTAACGCTCATGGAATTTAGATACAAAACTAAAGGCCCCGTCATCCTCATCTACAAGCAGGATATCACCCAAGTCAAGGTCGACGTCATCGTCAACGGGGCCAACGCTCACCTCCGCCATGGGGGAGGCGTTGCCAGGGCGATCGCGGACGCCGCCGGGCCAGAGCTCACCAGAGCCAGTGAGTACATGGTTGCCAGGTACGGACCCGTGCCTGTCTCTGGCTGTGTGGCCACGCCGGCGGGTCGGCTGCCCTGTCAGCGCGTCCTCCACGCCGTGGGTCCCAGGTGGACGGACACCCCAGAGAAGAAGGCGGCCCGGCAGCTGCAGGACACCTTCGTCCGCATACTCGAGTTCTGTTACGCCGAACGCGTCACGTCGATAGCTATACCGCCCATTAGTGCAGGTGAGTTATTGAACCATGTGGTAGTGTGTGCGTAACACATGTGGTAAACACTAAGCGGTAATTCTTAACTAGATGGTAGTTCGTAACCATGCAGGAGGTCGTAACCATGCGTTAGTTCGCAACTATGCGGTAATTCTTAACTACATGGTAGTTCGTAACCACGTGGCAGGTGGTAACCATGCGGTACATCGTAATCATGCCGCAGTTTGTAATTGTGTGGTAGTTAGTCACCATCTAGTAGTGCGTTTGGACAGTTTTATTTTTGGTCAGCATTGACGGGATGCGTCTATACTTCACCATCAATGGAAAGTTATTAATAGTTCACGTTTACATCGAACATTTAATTTCTATTGAACGCAATCGCGGGGCGTAACCATGATAACTGCTTCATTCAAAACGTGTGGGCGACATGGAAAATCCTGCATACAACGATTTAGACCCGCTTAGTTGAATGGTGACGTGACGTCCAGTCTTGACAACAGCAAACTGGTCAATGGCATCTGTGTTCACAATATCTCCCTTGACGCTAAATTTACAATATCAATTCCCCTAACATAGATCTGACCCCCGCCATACCTGTACCTCTTCCTCTTTCCCTCCTTCTATCTCTCTCTCTATATATCTCTATATATATGTCATCTATGTCATCTTCACAATATCTCCATTGACATGTAATATAAATACAATTTAAATCCCCCTGAACCAGAAACTTTGATCTGACTCCCGACACACGTGTGCCTCTCCCTATCTCCCTCCCTCTCTCTCTCTCTCCCTCTCTATCTCTCTCTATATCTTTCTCCATATGCCCCTTTCTCTTTCTAACTGTGTTAGGTATTGACGGCGGGGCCGCTGAGAAAGTCTCCGACGCTATTGTGAAGGGGGTGATCGCCGGATTGAAAAAGATGCCAAAGCATTGTGACCTGAAGGCCATCCACCTGGTGGACATCGATGGCCGTCTGCTGAGGGTGATCCAGACGGCGTTTGCTGATGAAGCCCGGAAGGGGGCGGTATTGCATCGCTTGGATCGTCCCATGGACTACTATTAGATGCGAATCGCAACTACAGGCACTCTCCTATTTATGCAGGCATAATATGATTATTAGAAATATATTTATTATTATTATTATTATTGATTTATTCTTCTTCTTATTATTATTATTGATTTATTATTCTTCTTCTTCTTATTATTGAACATTATCGAACTCTTGTTGTTTATAATTATGAAATTAGCAATTAGCATTTCCAATAGCAGCCAGATTGTTTATTTTAGAATTTGCAGGCAGTGGCTGCCTGGGGTGTCTTTGCCACAGGGTGATCCACGCAGCTCTGTCGGGAAAGACTCGCGTCAGGGCGTATAACGTATAATGTGTAACTATATAGCCTTTAGATATCGATGTGAAAACTACTTCCTTGTTATTTTCAAAACTGTAACGTAGATCCTTTTTACTGACCCTATTTTGCATGCACACCTTTCATATTAGCTGTGACGAGATAATTAAATCCGGCGAAACTCGGTTGCCCAAACGGAATCGTCCTAATATCACAAAGATCGTGTGTGCTGATCTATCGAGACGCGGTTAACAGATGATTATTTAACGTACTGATCGGCGAAGTCGAAGTGCATGCTCGATCGAGATTCTTACAACAATCGTGAATGACCAAAAACTATGGATGGCTATTGTGGTATTGTAAACTGTCAATAATATTGAGTCAGATAATAAACGAACTTGTTATTTATTGTTGTGTCGAACATAAGAATAAGAGGAGAGAGGAGAGTAAAAGGAGAACAATACAATACAAAAGGCGAGGGACAGGAACACCGTGATCGAGTTTAGAGAACTACAAACGCTTGTCGTCAGGTACATTATACATATTATGTGGAGGATTCTAACGTATGAAGGTGCTATATAAGACCGCAGTTGTGGGCCATTTGGATCTCGATTTGCCAGATTTGGAACATTTTCCTTGACAATGTCGAAGGCTGCGGCAACGGTGCCAGCCATTACCTGTATGCGTACGGCATTAGTGCTGAGGCTGTGCCTGCTACTTGTTCCATGATGATGTCGAAGGCTGGGGTAACGCTGCCAGCCATTACCTGTATGCGTACGGGCATTTGAGCTGAGGCTCTGCCTGCTACTTGACACCTTGGATCAAGATTCACCGCTCAGATCCATATTTGATACCTCAGATCCATATTTGATACCTCAGACCCATAGTTGATACCTCAGATCCATATTGACTCTTCAGATTCGGCAGCTCCATAACTGTCGCTATAGTGAGTATCCTCTCAATTCTTGGCTCCATCCCAAAAGTAAAAGTCACTCTTCGGTTTGCCCCCAGGTTCACCTGCTGTAAGATTCTCTATTCCGCTTCGCTCCCAGGTTCACCGGCAACGCAGGATTTAAATGCAATGATCTGACTCGGTCGACAGCTAAAACCAAACTGCCCGTTTATTCCGTTTCGGTCTGCATTTCTAGTTTCTACATCCCTACCATGCACATTAGTTTCATAGCAACCATACAATTCAATAATCCCACCACCTCAGCTTAAACCCGCCCGCCCCCATATACACACACCGCGGCCCCTGTCGCGTACGCTTGCGACCTTGACCTTTGACCTACATACCCCGCAAACAAACACACACACACACACACAGAAACATACCAACCTACTGATCGATCACGGAAAACTTTAACGGCTTCATAGCGACTGGCGGCTGTTGACCCCTCCCGCCCCAATGGCGCAGTGACCGTCCCGCTGGCGCAGTGGCAGTCCCACTGGCGCAGTGACCGTCCCACTGGCGCAGTGACCGTCCCACTAGCGCAGTGACCGTCCCACTTAAAATAACACCAGCGTCAACCTAAAGCAGTGACCGTCCCACTGGCACAGTGACCGTCCCACTGGCACAGTGACCGTCCCACTGGCACAGTGACCGTCCCACTGGCGCAGTGACCGCTCCACTCTCGCAGTGACCGTCCCACTGGCGCAGTGACCGTCCCAGTGGCGCAGTGACCGTCCCGCTGGCGCAGTGACCGTCCCAGTGGCGCAGTGACCGTCCCACTGGCGCAGTGACCGCCCCAATGGCGTAGTGGCCACCCCACTGGTGCAGTGACCGTCCCACTGGCGCAGTGACCGCCCCAATGGCGCAGTGGCCGTCCCACTGGCGCAGTGACCGCCCCAATGGCGCAGTGGCCACCCCACTGGCGCAGTGACCGTCCCACTGGCGCAGTGGCCACCCTACTGGTGCAGTGACCGTCCCACTGGCGCAGTGACCGCCCCCCTGGCACAGTGGCCACCCCACTGGTGCAGTGACCGTCCCACTGGCGCAGTGACCGCCCCAATGGCGCAGTGGCCGTCCCACTGGCGCAGTGACCGCCCCAATGGCGCAGTGGCCACCCTACTGGTGCAGTGACCGTCCCACTGGCGCAGTGACCGCCCCAATGGCGCAGTGGCCACCCCACTGGTGCAGTGACCGTCCCACTGGCGCAGTGACCGCCCCAATGGCGCAGTGGCCACCCCACTGGTGCAGTGACCGTCCCACTGGCGCAGTGACCGCCCCATTGGCGCAGTGGCCACCCCACTGGTGCAGTGACCGTCCCACTGGCGCAGTGACCGCCCCCCTGGCGCAGTGACCGTCCCACTGGCGCAGTGACCGCCCCCCTGGCGCAGTGACCGCCCCACTGGTGCAGTGACCGTCCCACTGGCGCAGTGGCCACCCCACTGGTGCAGTGACCGTCCCACTGGCGCAGTGACCGCCCCAATGGCGCAGTGGCCACCCCACTGGCGCAGTGACCGCCCCCCTGGCGCAGTGACCGTCCCACTGGCGCAGTGGCCACCCCACTGGTGCAGTGACCGTCCCACTGGCGCAGTGACCGCCCCAATGGCGCAGTGACCGCCCCAATGGCGCAGTGACCGCCCCAATGGCGCAGTGACCGCCCCAATGGCGCAGTGGCCACCCCACTGGTGCAGCGACCGTCCCAGTGGCGCAGTGACCGTCCCACTGGCGCAGCGACCGTCCCACTGGCGCAGTGGCCACCCCACTGGTGCAGTGACCGTCCCACTGGCGCAGTGACCGCCCCAATGGCGCAGTGACCGCCCCAATGGCGCAGTGGCCACCCCACTGGTGCAGTGACCGTCCCACTGGCGCAGTGACCGCCCCAATGGCGCAATGACCGTCCCACTGGCGCAGTGACCGCCCCACTGGCGCAGTGACCGTCCCACTGGCGCAGTGACCGCCCCACTGGCACAGTGACCGTCCCATTGGCGCAGTGACCGTCCCGCTGGCGCAGTGACCGTCCCACCGGCGCAGTGACCGTCCCACTGGCGCAGTGACCACCCCACTGGCGCAGTGACCGCCCCACTGGCGCAGTGACCGTCCCACTGGCGCAGTGACCGCCCCACTGGCGCAGTGGCCACCCTACTGGTGCAGTGACCGTCCCACTGGCGCAGTGACCACCCCCCTGGCACAGTGGCAACCCCACTGGCGCAGTGACCGCCCCACTGGCGCCGTGACCGTCCCACTGGCGCAGTGACAGCCCCACTGGCGCAGTGGCCACCCTACTGGTGCAGTGACCGTCCCACTGGCGCAGTGACCGCCCCCCTGGCGCAGTGGCCACCCCACTGGTGCAGTGACCGTCCCACTGGCGCAGTGACCGCCCCCCTGGCGCAGTGACCGTCCCAATGGCGCAGTGACCGCCTCACTGGCGCAGTGGCCACCCTACTGGTGCAGTGACCGTCTCACTGGCGCAGTGACCGCCCCCCTGGCGCAGTGGCCACCCCACTGGTGCAGTGACCGTCTCACTGGCGATGTGACCGCCCCAATGGCGCAGTGGCCACCCCACTGGTGCAGTGACCGTCCCACTGGCGCAGTGACCGCCCCACTGGCGCAGTGGCCACCCTACTGGTGCAGTGACCGTCCCACTGGCGCAGTGACCGTCCCACTGGCGCAGTGACCGCCCCCCTGGCGCAGTGACCGCCCCAATGGCGCAGTGGCCACCCCACTGGTGCAGTGACCGTCCCACTGGCGCAGTGACCGCCCCCCTGGCGCAGTGACCGCCCCACTGGTGCAGTGACTGTCCCACTGGCGCAGTGACCGCCCCACTGGCGCAGTGGCCACCCCACTGGCGCAGTGGCCACCCTACTGGCGCAGTGACCGCCCCAATGGCGCAGTGGCCACCCCACTGGTGCAGTGACCGTCCCACTGGCGCAGTGACCGCCCCAATGGCGCAGTGGCCACCCCACTGGCGCAGTGGCCACCCTACTGGCGCAGTGACTGCCCCAATGGCGCAGTGGCCACCCCACTGGTGCAGTGACCGTCCCACTGGCGCAGTGACCGCCCCACTGGCGCAGTGGCCACCCCACTGGTGCAGTGACCGTCCCACTGGCGCCGTGACCGCCCCAATGGCGCAGTGACCGCCCCAATGGCGCAGTGACCGCCCCAATGGCGCAGTGGCCACCCCACTGGTGCAGTGACCGTCCCACTGGCGCGGTGACCGCCCCAATGGCGCAGTGGCCACCCCACTGGTGCAGTGACCGTCCCACTGGCGCAGTGACCGCCCCAATGGCGCAGTGACCGTCCCACTGGCGCAGTGACCGTCCCACTGGCGCAGTGACCGCCCCAATGGCGCAGTGACCGTCCCACTGGCGCAGTGACCGTCCCACTGGTGCAGTGGCCACCCCACTGGCGCCGTGACCGGCCCACTGGCGCAGTGACCGTCCCACTGGCGCATTGACCGCCCCACTGGCACAGTGACCGTCCCATTGGCGCAGTGACCGTCCCGCTGGCGCAGTGACCGTCCCACCGGCGCAGTGACCGTCCCACTGGCGCAGTGACCGTCCCAGTGGCGCAGTGACCGTCCCACTGGCGCAGTGACCGTCCCGCTGGCGCAGTGACCGTCCCAGTGGCGCAGTGACCGTCCCAATGGCGCAGTGGCCACCCCACTGGTGCAGTGACCGTCCCGCTGGCGCAGTGACCGCCCCAATGGCGCAGTGGCCACCCCACTGGTGCAGTGACCGTCCCACTGGTGCAGTGACCGTCCCACTGGCGCAGTGACCGCCCCCCTGGCGCAGTGACCGCCCCATTGGTGCAGTGACCGTCCCATTGGCGCAGTGACCGTCCTGCTGGCGCAGTGACCGTCCCACCGGCGCAGTGACCGTCCCACTGGCGCAGTGACCGTCCCAGTGGCGCAGTGATCGTCCCACTGGCGCAGTGACCGTCCCGCTGGCGCAGTGACCGTCCCAGTGGCGCAGTGACCGTCCCACTGGCGCAGTGACGGCCCCAATGGCGCAGTGGCCACCCCACTGGTGCAGTGACCGTCCCGCTGGCGCAGTGACCGCCCCAATGGCGCAGTGGCCACCCCACTGGTGCAGTGACCGTCCCACTGGTGCAGTGACCGTCCCACTGGCGCAGTGACCGCCCCCCTGGCGCAGTGACCGCCCCACTGGTGCAGTGACCGTCCCACTGGCGCAGTGACCGCCCCAATGGCGCAGTGACCGTCCCACTGGCGCAGTGACCGCCCCACTGGCGCAGTGACTGTCCCACTGGCGCAGTGACCGCCCCACTGGCGCAGTGGCCACCCTACTGGTGCAGTGACCGTCCCACTGGTGCAGTGACCGTCCCACTGGCGCAGTGACCGCCCCACTGGCGCAGTGGCCACCCCACTGGTGCAGTGACCGTCCCACTTGCGCAGTGACCGCCCCAATGACGCAGTGGCTACCCCACTGGTGCAGTGACCGTCCCGCTGGCGCAGTGACCGTCCCGCTGGCGCAGTGACCGTCCCAATGGCGCAGTGACCGTCCCACTGGCGCAGTGACCGCCCCAATGGCGCAGTGACCGTCCCAGTGGCGCAGTGACCGTCCCACTGGCGCAGTGACCGTCCCGCTGGCGCAGTGACCGTCCCAGTGGCGCAGTGACCGCCCCCCTGGCGCAGTGACCGTCCCACTGGCGCAGTGACCGTCCCATTGGCGCAGTGACCATCCCACTGGCGCAGTGACCGTCCCACTGGCGCAGTGACCGTCCCACTGGCGCAGTGACCGTCCCACTGGTGCAGTGACCGTCCCACTGGCGCAGTGACCGTCCCACTGGCGCAGTGACCACCCCACTGGTGCAGTGACCGTCCCACTGGCGCAGTGACCGTCCCACTGGCGCAGTGATCGCCCCCCTGGCGCAGTGACCACCCTACTGGCGCAGTGACCACCCTACTGGCGCAGTGACCACCCTACCGGCGCAGTGACCGTCCCACTGGCGCAGTGACCGTCCCCCTGGCGCAGTGACCGCCCCCCTGGCGCAGTGGCCACCCTACTGGCGCAGTGAACGTCTCCCTGGCGCAGTTACCGCCCCCCTGGCGCAGTGACCGTCCCCCTGGCGCAGTGACCGCCCCCTTGGCGCAGTGGCCACCCTACTGGCGCAGTGACCACCCTACTGGCGCAGTGACCGTCCCCCTGGCGCAGTGACCGCCCCCCTGGCGCAGTGGCCACCCTACTGGCGCAGTGACCGCCTCACTGGTGCAGTGACCGTCCCACTGGCGCAGTGACCGCCCCCCTGGCCCAGTGACCGCCCCACTGGTGCAGTGACCGTCCCATTGGCGCAGTGACCGTCCCGCTGGCGCAGTGACCGTCCCACCGGCGCAGTGACCGTCCCACTGGCGCAGTGACCGTCCCAGTGGCGCAGTGACCGTCCCACTGGCGCAGTGACGGTCCCGCTGGCGCAGTGACCGTCCCAGTGGCGCAGTGACCGTCCCACTGGCGCAGTGACGGCCCCAATAGCGCAGTGGCCACCCCACTGGTGCAGTGACCGTCCCGCTGGCGCAGTGACCGCCCCAATGGCGCAGTGGCCACCCCACTGGTGCAGTGACCGTCCCACTGGTGCAGTGACCGTCCCACTGGCGCAGTGACCGCCCCCCTGGCGCAGTGACCGCCACACTGGTGCAGTGACCGTCCCACTGGCGCAGTGACCGCCCCAATGGCGCAGTGACTGTCCCACTGGCGCAGTGACCGCCCCACTGGCGCAGTGACTGTCCCACTGGCGCATTGACCGCCCCACTGGCGCAGTGGCCACCCTACTGGTGCAGTGACCGTCCCACTGGTGCAGTGACCGTCCCACTGGCGCAGTGACCGCCCCACTGGCGCAGTGGCCACCCCACTGGTGCAGTGACCGTCCCACTTGCGCAGTGACCGCCCCAATGGCGCAGTGGCTACCCCACTGGTGCAGTGACCGTCCCACTGGCGCAGTGACCGTCCTGCTGGCGCAGTGACCGTCCCAGTGGCGCAGTGATCGTCCCACTGGCGCAGTGACCGCCCCAATGGCGCAGTGACCGTCCCACTGGCGCAGTGACCGTCCCATTGGCGCAGTGACCGTCCCGCTGGCGCAGTGGACGTCCCAGTGGCGCAGTGACCGTCCCACTGGTGCAGTGACCGTCTCACTGGCGCAGTGACCGCCCCCCTGGCGCAGTGACCGTCCCAGTGGCGCAGTGACCGCCCCCCTGGCGCAGTGACCGTCCCACTGGCGCAGTGACCGTCCCATTGGCGCAGTGACCATCCCACTGGCGCAGTGACCGTCCCACTGGCGCAGTGACCGTCCCACTGGCGCAGTGACCGTCCCACTGGTGCAGTGACCGTCCCACTGGCGCAGTGACCGTCCCACTGGCGCAGTGACCACCCCACTGGCGCAGTGACCGTCCCACTGGTGCAGTGACCGTCCCACTGGCGCAGTGACCGCCCCCCTGGCGCAGTGACCACCCTCCTGGCGCAGTGACCACCCTACTGGCGCAGTGACCACCCTACTGGCGCAGTGACCGTCCCACTGGCGCAGTGACCGTCCCCCTGGCGCAGTGACCGCCCCCCTGGCGCTGTGACCACCCTACTGGCGCAGTGACCGTCCCCCTGGCGCAGTGATTGCCCCCCTGGCGCAGTGACCGTCCCCCTGGCGCAGTGACCGCCCCCTTGGCGCAGTGGCCACCCTACTGGCGCAGTGACCACCCTACTGGCGCAGTGACCGTCCCCCTGGCGCAGTGACCGCCCCCCTGGCGCAGTGGCCACCCTACTGGCGCAGTGACCGTCCCACTGGCGCAGTGGCCACCCCACTCCCGTGTTTACTTTTTGTAGAAATAATGACTTTAAGGTTTGTCCTGAATGTCACTGCAGATTGTTTATGCCACGGAATCACTCTTAGTTTGAGAATAACACTTTAATGTTCGTGCTACTAGGGTGTTTTTTTCAGAGAACTATGCAGCTTGTCATAGCGAACATATCTTAAAGGGCACAGAACCAATAATGTGACTAAATAAGTACGTAATCTTAGTGTATTTATATGTAAGCGCATTCGTTAGCGTGGTGAAGTGAAGTCAAACATCTCCCATTACCTCCCTCACCCACAGCACTGAATCAACACGCCAACCAGGAAGGTGAGGCAAGTCAAGCCACAGAAGAAGGAGAGTCAAAGTACAACGCGTCTGTCGGACTCGCCACAGGTTATTCAGACACAAAACCTTCTCGTTCAAACAAAAACAAAAACCCTCAGGACTCTCACCCTTGATACCGTGTGTTCAGAAGGACAGCACAAACGCGACACCATTTGATAGGGGAGGGGTGAGTGGATGGGTAATGACAATGGGTATGCAGGTACTTACAACATACATAGAGATAACCTTTCTTTCTTCAGATAAAAAATAATCCCATGCACGAATTGCAGACCTAACCCCTTCGTCTACCACCCCCCCCCCCCCCCACCCGATCTCTTATTTGGCCGTTCCATTGCCTTACACCATCAGCAATGACAAATATTCCACCTAGACACACACCCACACCACCACCCACACTCAGACACACGCACACCCACACCACCACCAACACCCGGACGCACACACACATACACCCACACCTCCACCAACAACTCCACCCGCACCTCCACCCACAATAAGACAGAAAAACAGACCCACACCACCACCCACACCCAGGCACACCCACACCCACACCACCACCCACACCCAGACACACGCACACCTGCACCCACACCTCCACCCACACCCACACAGACACACACGTGATTCGGGCGACCCCCGCACCTCGGGTCAAGGGACGGCTCCGTCACCCCCACTCAACACGTATGCATGCCATGCAGTAGAACATTAGTATTACATGCTGGACAGATACAAGTTGCAGTTCATTTGTCTTGGCAGAAGAAGGCGTGCCGAGACCCATATACGTTTGTATTTGATTACCATTATATACAAGCACCAAACATGGGTTCCTTCTTGAGCAAGAACGCGAAAGTAAACATAGCGGGAAAAGGCTCTGTAAACCGCACGAATGCGGGACTGACAACGGCGAGCAACATCTCTGTAGAGAATACACCAGGACGGTATCCGAATATAAGTGGCGCAGGACGAGACTGCGGCGTCGCAGAGACTGAGGCGTCGCACCAGAGAAAGCAGCCCGGTGCCGTGACGGTGTTCGATCATGGTTCAGACCCCAAACAGCACCAAGCTGGTCCTGAAGGTGGTACTGGGATAAGCGAGTCAGGGGCCGCCGCAAAGACTGTGGCGTCACACAATGGAAAGCAGTCCGGTGCCGCGACGGTGTCCGATCATGGTTCAGACCCCAAGCAGCACCAAGCTGGTTCTGAAGGCGATACTGGAATAAGCGAGTCAAAGGCCGCCGCAAAGACTGTGGCGTCACACAATGGAAAGCAGCCCGGTGCCGCGACGGTGTCGGGTGATGGTTCGGACTCCAAACAGCGCCAACCTTGTCCTGAAGGCCATACTGGAATGCGCGAACCAAGCAAGAAGCAGATAGCCAATAAATTAGACCATGTTGCCGGCGAGAAGAAGGCCGAACGGGAGATACATATTGGAATGGTGAGTGCTGCCGAAACAAACAACGATAATCAACTCGTATTCAAGACGGATATACCATACGAAATGCCAGACGAAAGGAAGGGGCACGGTGTTTTATTTGAGTCTGATGCCACGGGGAACAAAGGAGGGTTAAAAGGGGATATGCCTGGTGTGACGCCACAGTCTTTCCAGC
Organism: Arenicola marina; assembly: GCA_964019135.1. Lineage (NCBI taxonomy): Eukaryota > Metazoa > Annelida > Polychaeta > Arenicolidae > Arenicola > Arenicola marina. The sequence continues at coordinate 27,953,867 of OZ025256.1, forward strand.
GACGCATTGAAGACAATGTCAAGTCTAGAGCAAAGAAAGAGCCCGACGGCAAGCGAAAAGAAGGTGAGGCCGCACTGGCTGCGAGCAACCAAGGCTGGGGTGAATCCACGGGAGCCATACCGAAACGAGAAAGGTCCTTGGGAAAGCCAGGAAAGGAGGACATTTCACATATGGGGTTTAAAACCAGCAACGGTCCCGTCATCCTCATATACAAAGCGGATATCACCAAACTGAGCGTTGACGTCATCGTGAATGTAGCCAATGGTTACCTTCGTCACCACGGAGGTGTGGCTAAGGCCATTGCCAAAGCTGCCGGGCGGGAATTATGGGAGGAAAGCCAGGCTTACATCGAGCGCCGTGGGCCTGTAGCGTTGTCCCACTGTATGGCTACCACAGCCGGACGTCTGCCATGTAAGCGTGTCCTCCACGCCGTGGGCCCCAGGTGGAACAACATGTCTTACGAAGAGGCGTCCAAGAGCTTGGAGGATACTTATGGAAACATCTTAAAATACTGCAGCAAGGAAGGTGTGTCGTCCATCGCAATACCGGCCATTAGCTCAGGTTGGTTCTGCACTGTTTTTTCATCTTACTTAAGTCATATATATTTAAATATTTTAAGTACTTAAATATTAAAATCTAGACGTAGAAATCGGAATGATACTTAATAAATTGTTGTAAGTTTTCGCAATTAAATATAACCATATTTATTCCTTGTATATTACTAGGCGTTTTTGGCTTTATATATGAATATGTTATATACCTAATTATTGATATTTATTGTACTATTATTTCACATATTTTTGACTACTACAAATGGATGATGGTTAATAAAAAAAAGGCGAAAAGGTGATCATGTCTGCATTTTAACGCCTATTGCCATCCGACTGGCATGTTCGAATCAAATTAACATACTCTCTGACACTTCAAAATCTATAAATGAAATGACTTTAGATGTCTTTAACATCTCGTTATTGAAGGTAGTTTCGGCGGTAAGGCTGAGAACGTCTCCGCGGCCATTGTGAAGGGTCTGGCCTCGGGTCTGGAGCAATTCGCGTCCGGGCGTGTCCTGAAGGAGGTCTACCTTGTGGGCATCACAGGTCCAATATTATCCGCCATGCAGAACGCGTTTACAGATGAAACCACGACAACACACTGGCTGAAGCCTCTGTCGAGAGATGAGGTCTTAGCTATGGCTAAAGCTCGAAGAAAAAGCGACGCGGTAGAGACAGTAGTGCCAGGCCAGGGTACGCCGCCCGGTGACGCAACACAGTCTGATTATGTAGCGGACCCCAATGGCGATCATGGCGGCAGCGCGGACATCCCAGTGAGCGATACAGCCGAAGAGAAAGATGCCGTTGATAGCACTACGAACAAACAGGCTAGCACTGCGGCACAGGGAAATCCTATCGATCATCAGGATATCGTCGTGAACATGAAAGAGGACCGTGCCGATAATCGTAGTAATACGGAACTGACAAAGATGAAGCTTGAAGACAATGTCAAGGCCGGAGCAAAGAAAGAGCCCAACGGCAAGCGTAAAGAAGGTGACATCGCACTGGCTGCGAGCAACAAAATCCGAGATGAATCCCCGGGAGCCATATCGAAACGAGGAAGATTTTCGGAAAAGCCAGGAAAGGAGGACATTTCACATATGGGGTTTAAGACCAATAGCGGTCCCGTCATCCTCATATACAAAGCGGATATCACCAAAATGAGCGTTGACGTCATCGTGAATGCAGCCAATGAGTACCTTCGTCACGACGGAGGTGTGGCTAAGGCCATTGCCAAAGCTGCCGGGCGGGAATTATGGGAGGAAAGCCAGGCTTACATCGAGCGCCGTGGGCCTGTAGCGTTGTCCCACTGTATGGCTACCACAGCCGGACGTCTGCCATGTAAGCGTGTCCTCCACGCCGTGGGCCCCAGGTGGAACAACATGTCTTACGAAGAGGCGTCCAAGAGCTTGGAGGATACTTATGGAAACATCTTAAAATACTGCAGCAAGGAAGGTGTGTCGTCCATCGCAATACCGGCCATTAGCTCAGGTTGGTTCTGCACTGTTTTTTCATCTTACTTAAGTCATATATATTTAAATATTTTAAGTACTTAAATATTAAAATCTAGACATAGAAATCGGAATGATACTTAATAAATTGTTGTAAGTTTTCGCAATTAAATATAACCATATTTATTCCTTGTATATTACTAGGCGTTTTTGGCTTTATATATGAATATGTTATATACCTAATTATTGATATTTATTGTACTATTATTTCACATATTTTTGACTACTACAAATGGATGATGCTTAATAAAAAAAAGGCGAAAAGGTGATCATGTCTGCATTTTAACGCCTATTGCCATCCGACTGGCATGTTCGAATCAAATTCACATACTCTCTGACACTTCAAAATCTATAAATGAAATGGCTTTAGATGTCTTTAACATCTCGTTATTGAAGGTAGTTTCGGCGGTAAGGCTGAGAACGTCTCCGCGGCCATTGTGAAGGGTCTGGCCTCGGGTCTGGAGCAATTCGCGTCCGGGCGTGTCCTGAAGGAGGTCCACCTTGTGGGCATCACAGGTCCAATATTATCCGCCATGCAGAACGCGTTTACAGATGAAACCACGACAACACACTGGCTGAAGCCTCTGTCGAGAGATGAGGTCTTAGCTATGGCTAAAGCTCGAAGAAAAAGCGACGCGGTAGAGACAGTAGTGCCAGGCCAGGGTACGCCGCCCGGTGACGCAACACAGTCTGATTATGTAGCGGACCCCAATGGCGATCATGGCGGCAGCGCGGACATCCCAGTGAGCGATACAGCCGAAGAGAAAGATGCCGTTGATAGCACTACGAACAAACAGGCTAGCACTGCGGCACAGGGAAATCCTATCGATCATCAGGATATCGTCGTGAACATGAAAGAGGACCGTGCCGATAATCGTAGTAATACGGAACTGACAAAGATGAAGCTTGAAGACAATGTCAAGACCGGAGCAAAGAAAGAGCCCAACGGCAAGCGTAAAGAAGGTGACATCGCACTGGCTGCGAGCAACAAAATCCGAGATGAATCCCCGGGAGCCATATCGAAACGAGGAAGGTTTTCGGAAAAGCCAGGAAAGGAGGACATTTCACATATGGGGTTTAAGACCAATAGCGGTCCCGTCATCCTCATATACAAAGCGGATATCACCAAAATGAGCGTTGACGTCATCGTGAATGCAGCCAATGAGTACCTTCGTCACGACGGAGGTGTGGCTAAGGCCATTGCCAAAGCTGCCGGGCGGGAATTATGGGAGGAAAGCCAGGCTTACATCGAGCGCCGTGGGCCTGTAGCGTTGTCCCACTGTATGGCTACCACAGCCGGACGTCTGCCATGTAAGCGTGTCCTCCACGCCGTGGGCCCCAGGTGGAACAACATGTCTTACGAAGAGGCGTCCAAGAGCTTGGAGGATACTTATGGAAACATCTTAAAATACTGCAGCAAGGAAGGTGTGTCGTCCATCGCAATACCGGCCATTAGCTCAGGTTGGTTCTGCACTGTTTTTTCATCTTACTTAAGTCATATATATTTAAATATTTTAAGTACTTAAATATTAAAATCTAGACATAGAAATCGGAATGATACTTAATAAATTGTTGTAAGTTTTCGCAATTAAATATAACCATATTTATTCCTTGTATATTACTAGGCGTTTTTGGCTTTATATATGAATATGTTATATACCTAATTATTGATATTTATTGTACTATTATTTCACATATTTTTGACTACTACAAATGGATGATGCTTAATAAAAAAAAGGCGAAAAGGTGATCATGTCTGCATTTTAACGCCTATTGCCATCCGACTGGCATGTTCGAATCAAATTCACATACTCTCTGACACTTCAAAATCTATAAATGAAATGGCTTTAGATGTCTTTAACATCTCGTTATTGAAGGTAGTTTCGGCGGTAAGGCTGAGAACGTCTCCGCGGCCATTGTGAAGGGTCTGGCCTCGGGTCTGGAGCAATTCGCGTCCGGGCGTGTCCTGAAGGAGGTCCACCTTGTGGGCATCACAGGTCCAATATTATCCGCCATGCAGAACGCGTTTACAGATGAAACCACGACAACACACTGGCTGAAGCCTCTGTCGAGAGATGAGGTCTTAGCTATGGCTAAAGCTCGAAGAAAAAGCGACGCGGTAGAGACAGTAGTGCCAGGCCAGGGTACGCCGCCCGGTGACGCAACACAGTCTGATTATGTAGCAGACCCCAATGGCGATCATGGCGGCAGCGCGGACATCCCAGTGAGCGATACAGCCGAAGAGAAAGATGCCGTTGATAGCACTACGAACAAACAGGCTAGCACTGCGGCACAGGGAAATCCTATCGATCATCAGGATATCGTCGTGAACATGAAAGAGGACCGTGCCGATAATCGTAGTAATACGGAACTGACAAAGATGAAGCTTGAAGACAATGTCAAGGCCGGAGCAAAGAAAGAGCCCAACGGCAAGCGTAAAGAAGGTGACATCGCACTGGCTGCGAGCAACAAAATCCGAGATGAATCCCCGGGAGCCATACCGAGACGAGGAAGGTTTTCGGAAAAGCCAGGAAAGGAGGACATTTCACATATGGGGTTTAAGACCAATAGCGGTCCCGTCATCCTCATATACAAAGCGGATATCACCAAAATGAGCGTTGACGTCATCGTGAATGCAGCCAATGAGTACCTTCGTCACGACGGAGGTGTGGCTAAGGCCATTGCCAAAGCTGCCGGGCGGGAATTATGGGAGGAAAGCCAGGCTTACATCGAGCGCCGTGGGCCTGTAGCGTTGTCCCACTGTATGGCTACCACAGCCGGACGTCTGCCATGTAAGCGTGTCCTCCACGCCGTGGGCCCCAGGTGGAACAACATGTCTTACGAAGAGGCGTCCAAGAGCTTGGAGGATACTTATGGAAACATCTTAAAATACTGCAGCAAGGAAGGTGTGTCGTCCATCGCAATACCGGCCATTAGCTCAGGTTGGTTCTGCACTGTTTTTTCATCTTACTTAAGTCATATATATTTAAATATTTCAAGTACTTAAACATTAAAATCTAGACATAGAAATCGGAATGAAACTTAATAAACTGTTAGTTTTGGCGATTCAATATAACCATATACTTTCCTTTAACATTACTATGCGTTTTTGGCTTGATATATATATGTGGTATGTATTTAATTATTGATACTTTTTCCATATTATTTCATATTATTTGACTACTACAAGTTGATGATGCTTAATAAACAAAAATGCCAAAAGTTGATTATGTCTGCATTTTAACGCCTATTGCAATCCGGCCGACATGTTAAAATCAAATTCACATACTGCCTGACACTTCAACATCTATAAATGAAATGGTTTAGATGTGTTTATCGTCTTGTTGTTGAAGCTATTTTCGGCGGTGAGGCTGACAACTTCTCCGCGGCCATTGTGAAGGGTCTGGCCTCCGGTCTGAAGAGATTCGCTTCCGGAGGTGTCCTGAAGGAAATCCACCTGGTGGACATCACAGGTCCAATATTATCCGCCATGCAGAATGCATTTACAACTGAAGCCACGACAGGACGCTGGCTGAAGCCGATGGCGAGTGTTTCACCTATGGCTAAACAAGAATAATATGTTGTCCAGGATTAGATATGGTAAAATATAAGATTGTTATTACATGCAATTGATACTGATCTACATATTTCAATTAGTGGATATCTAGATAGTGTTATTTACATATATAGAAAGCTCAGGTCTCGACAGAAATATGCAGAAAATAAATTACGGTCTTTTTATATCCTTGCTAATTGATAAGCTTTAAAATACCTATAATTCTGTATATATACAGTTTTGGGGGATCACTGCAATATACTCAATTGCAATCGCATACGTAACAAAACTAGAGACCAGAGACGTGGAAGCTTATATGGATTCAGACAGTTACTAAAGCAAAACATTTCCGCCTAGTTTTTGACAACTGATAATTAGATTTCTGAACAAAAGGTTAGAATAATTTATTATTTTCGATTACGTGTACCTATAAGTGTTTATATCCTTATATTACGTGTTCTTGTTTGCAAGCCTTCCTGTTGCATTCCAATATACACTGTAGCTATAAGATACACCTTTTTGGACAATTATTTAGCTAAGGTCAGGTCATCTTTGTAGCCATGTATAAGCAACTGTTTTCATACAATGTCTCAGAGGCCGAACAATTAAATAATAGCCCCTGTCTGGTTGTCTGATGGTAAATTAAGACTTTGAATGTTTTATACAGTGATCATTTGTCCGTGATATGACTTGACATTTAGTGTGAATAAACACCTTCCAGATTATTTGTTCATTCTTTCTGCAACCAGCCATCAGCCAAACACCACCCACCGGAGAAGCCCAACCCGTCCACCAGACTCTAGTTCTCACCCAGTGATCTTATAGGGAGCGCGTTCGGCGTGTGTCAAATGCAGAATGTCGAATTTGTCGAATGTCGTGATCTGCTGGGCCAGTGCAACGTCCGGTACGTCGTTTGAATCGCACATGAGCAGATGTTTATATTTGTGCAGGAAAAAGATTTCATGAGCGACAAGTGTGGGTGTATATTACTCCAGCAAACATGTTTCCTCTCTATCTTCCGGCTATCGCTGTATGTTCGACCTAGGTTAAAGCATCCGTATTAAACCAACGAGTGTGGGTTTACTCTCTATCTTCCCGTTGTCGCTCTATGTTCGACATAGGTTAAAACGTCCGTATTAAACCAACGAGTGTGGGTTTACTCTCTATCTTCCCGTTGTCGCTTTATGTTCGACATAGGTTAAAGCTTCCGAATTAAACCAATCTGTGTGAATCCATTGGGTCTGCCCGACAGCGATATAATAATAATAATCTTTATTCATACCCTTCAGGCCATGGGCCCATGGTAACAGTTACAACAAATTCATGGTGCAGTACATTGTTCACGTGCTGTGCATTTACAAAGTTTGTTTACGGAACTTAAATGCATGATAGGTATACGCGGCAACATTGCGCAGAGCAGATGGATGTTGGGAAGAAAGAAGTCTAACGAAATTATCTCGCGATTGGTACATAACCGTGCTACTGAGATACTCAGCTCTAATATGAAGATAATGGGGACAGATTAAAACAAAGTGATACTCGTCTTCGATAACTCTTGTTCCACTCTCTAGACAAAAATTACAAAACCTAAGGTTCCTCTCCACTTGTCCCCTCTGACTCTCGATCGCTAGAGGATGTGCTAAACATCTTAACCGTGATAAGGCAAACCTATGGCTGCTAATACACACACTTGACAAATAATGTTCATATACTAAGTATTGTTTGAAGCTACAGTAACCATCTAGCTTTGGTGTCTGACAAGTGTCATTAAACCATTCTTGGAGAGCGATGCCACTTAGATGCTGCTTGAATACACCTAAAAACACATTTACATCTCCAACTTCCTGTGTAATCCATACATGCCCAAACCCCGAAACTAAATAATATTTTTCTTATCTCGGTTGCCCAAGTCACTTTACCAGCTCTGTCCAAATTATATAACATATCATAAGAGCTCCTGGTTAGTCTGTTTGCTGATGGACAATTTTTAGCCAGAACTTTATGCAACGGGTTATATACTTTACTCATAATGGTTTTCGTCCACACTCACCGAGAACAGCTACTTCGGGAGTTCTAGATGGCAAAGAAAGTATATATTTCAAGAATCGTATTTGACTTTTGTCAATCTGCAGTCCTTTCGCAAAGCCCCAAACTTCACAACTATGCAAAAAGATCGGTAAGATCATTTTATCAAACATATTTATACATACATTTACTGGGATGTCACCAATTTCTTTCATTAATTATTTTATAAATATTACCGCCTTATCAGCTTAACGAGCATTTTTAACGCTGTCGTCAATTTTAGAGACGATGAAGACAAAATACCAACATATTTGTAATATGTGACTGTATCAATCTGACGGTCGTCCAGAACCCATTTCTCATTTTTACCTAATATACCACCATTTCTAAAAACAATGATTTTTGTTTTGGCAATGTTAACCTTTAAATGATATAGCTGGCAAAAGTTGCTTAGAGCATTCAACTCCCTCTGGAGTCTACTCACAGTGTCATTGACCATAGTGATATCATCAGCAAACATGAACATGAAGACGTGCCGAAATTCTTCGCCAACGAAGACCGCTTGAAATCATTGCTTTTTACATATTTCTTCTAATTCCGTAATATACAAAATGAAGAGCAAGGGACTGATCATGCACCCTTGTCTTGTGCCGATATGGCAGTCGAAATAGTTCGCTAAACCTTCCGGTGTTTTCACGCATGATTTAAGCAAAGTACAATGCATCTCTCCGACTCGCCGAAAATCCTTCAGAGACAAAAAAAGTCTCGTTCAGACAAAAACAAAAACCCTCAGACCCCTCAACCCTGATATAATGTGTTCAGAAGGTTAACACAAGCTTGACATCAGTCGATAAACCAAGGGGGGGGGGAGTGGAGGGTAATGACGAGTAGAGGAGGGTGGATGAATATACAGTTACTACACCACACACAGAGATAACCTTTGTTTCGTCACACGACCCACCCCCTTCATCTACCCCCCAACCACAATCCCCTCGAACTCTTATTTGGTCGGTCTATCACATTACGCTCACAATATTTAATTTTTAGTTTTGTAAAAACGTTTGTCCATAGGTTGAGCAAAGCCTAGGTCACGTGAGCGTGTGTGCACACGGAGAGATGCTGTTGTAAGGTGTAGAGAGGAAGCCGGTAGAGAGAGACAGAGCAAGAGAGAGAGATTAGTTAAGTGAAGTTAGGTTATGGAAGTTATGAATATATAGATATATAGAGAGAGACAGAGAGAGACAGAGAGAGAGAGAGAGAGAGAGAGAGAAAGAGAGAGAGGGGGAGCGGGGGTGGAGAGGGGGAGAGAGAGAGAGAGAAAAATTATGTACTCAAGTTCTGCTTCTGGTCTGTGACTTCAGGTAGGTATTTTTTTCGTGACGCTTGATACAAAGGGCAAAAACAGATTAGGTGTATCTCATCTTCTATAACACTTTCACCATTATTTTTACAATACATACACAGTCTTTCTTCCCTAGGGATTCCTAACTGTCTGCCTTTCTCTATGTTTAGTGGGTGTGTGGAACATCGAAATTGGGCCAAGCGTTTTCGAAGATAGCTTTCCTTAATAGCAAATATATACGGTTCTGTTGTCAAGGTTCTTTTATACTTTCTATATGTGTCGAGTCGGTTATTTTCTTCTAAGCAGTTGAGCCAATTTGTGTGTGCTCTATACATCAATTCACCCTTAGTTGTTTTTAAAAATAGATCCTCATCTCCTATTTGCTGATGCGTCCAGGTTTCTTCAAATCCGAGCTCTAACAATATTATTTTCACTTCAGTGGCCCATGTGCGCCTCCCCCTTTAATCTAATTCAACTAGCATAGTATATGTTTCTCTCGGGAGGGACTGGTCCTCATTCCTGACGAGCTTCATCCAGAACTTTAGCATCTTCATAACACACATTATTTGGACTGGGTACGTTCCAAATTCTCCCATAACAGCTGCATTTGATGTCGATGCAGGTAGTTTTAATATCCATTTGCAATATTTCACTTGGACACTCTCTATACCGTCCTTCACCCTATATCCCCAAATCTCTGCTCCATATGTGAGAATCGGCAATACCATTTTATCAAATAATTCGAATTGGATCTTAGGTTCTAACCCACCACATTTGTTATTTACAGATTTAATAAAATTCACAGCCTTTCCAGCTTGTGCGGAGAGAGTTTCCTGAGCCAAGGTCCAGACTAGCTTAGGGGTAAAAACCAGTCCTAGATACTTATAAGATGATACAGTCTCTATTCTCTTTCCTTTCAAGAACCATTTTTCATTTCTCTTCTGTATCCCCCCATTCCTGAAAACCATAACCTTCGTCTTGTTTAAATTAATTGCTAATCTCCAGCTTTCACAGAACTCGCTAAGCTTATCAATAAGTTTCTGTAATCTACCCACAGTATCAGCTGCTTCAATCATATCGTCTGCAAACAGTAGCAGGCACACATTATCATATATATGGCTTATCTGAATCCCAGGGAAATCCTTCGATTTGCAACATTCTATGAATTTGTTCAGGCAAAAGTTAAAAAGAAAGGGGCTCAGTTGGCACCCCTGTCTGGTTCCCGTGTTGCATTCAAACAAATCAGTTAGCCCCTCTGGTGTTATTACACGTGACCTAAGTTGGCCATACATTGATTGCAAAACCTCTAGTATTCTCCCATGGACACCTTCTGTGAGCAGTCTATACCAAATGAACTGATGCGGAATAGAGTCAAATGCTTTCTCTAGGTCAACAAAAATGCAATAGAATCTTCCTCTTGCCTTACTAATATATTTCTGTACCATACCTTGTAATACAACACATGTGGTCTTTGGTTGATTTTCCTTTTCTTATCCAGCTTGTTCCTCATACTGCTTATTATTTAAATCTGCCCATGCTACTAATCTATTGTTAATTGCCTTTGTAAACACCTTGTTAATAGCTGATAAGAGGGATATTCCCCTGTAGTTATTTGGATCTGATCGGCCACCTTTCTTATGAATAGGCACTAAAAGGGCCTCTGTCCATGGCTTCGGGAAATGACCAGAACTCATAATTTGATTGGCAAGGTCAGTAAGTATTGGTACTGAAACAGCACAGCTATTTTTCATGGCTTCCGTTAGGACACCATCTGGCCCTGGTGATTTCTTAGTTAGGTTATGGAAGTTATGAAAGAAACAGTTTCACGAAGGAAGAAGATGTGTATGAAGAAGTGTGAAGACGGTCTTGAAGAAGTTTGGGTTCGAGAAGACTGTTGTTGTAACGTAAAAACGAAGTCATGACATGTGAGTAATGTTATCACTCAGGTGTAAAATTAATGTCGTGAAGATATCGGTCGATTGTTTATTGCATTAATTAGTTTATTATTTTTATTACGTATAATAGATACGGGTGCATTTGAGTAGATATTTTAATTAGACCTAGTTTGAGAATTGTCATTTTAAAGCATGGAAAGCCAATTGCGTCATATTTTTCTTGTAGTCCCGAGGGACTGAATGCCAACCAAATACAGAAACAAGCAATATTTGAACACAACCATTGTATTACGCAACCGGTGTATTATAATTTGTCATCCGCATACTGATATATATAGTTGTATAAAAGTGTGTTAGTGTAATTGTGATTGCTCCTACTATACCACCACCTCAATACTATACGTCTAACTCAATCCACACACCCACACCCACACCCACACCCACACCCACACCCACACCCACACCCACACCCACACCCACACCCACACCCACACCCACACCCACACCCACACCCACGCCAACACCCACACCCACAATCATATATGTACCACACGAAAGAAAGGACGCAAAAGCGGCACGGTGTTATATATGAGATTGGTACCACGGTGAACAAGGGAGAGTTAAATGGGGATAACAAGAAAGGTAGTTCGAATACAGCTGGTTGTCAAATATCAGTTGACGAGAGGAAAGAAGTCGATGGCGAAGACAAGGGTGCAGCCGATCGCAAGGTGAATAAAATGAAGGGGAATCTTGCTGATGATGGCGGTAGTGTGCACAACCCAGTGAGCTGTTATATGTTGGCAATATGTTTAGCTATAATGTGACACTTACACAGACGCCTTGCGTTAAAGATCTCACGTTAGATGTTTGCCGTTAAAAATTTATCTCTCGTCATATCTGGTTACATAAACCTTAGCGTTCCCCTTTCTTCTTCTTTTTTTAATTGGGCTCCATGCCATCGACTTTTATATCTAAATGGAACTCTCCACAGCCACTGTCATTTAATATCAGGATTTAGTGCAACAATATTTTGTTCTCGTATAATCTTTGTGTCTACTTATATTATCATGTATTCGATGTAACACGCAACGAGTAGGGCTTTACACCAAGAAACGCTATTCTTCCTTAACCTTGACCCTTCCCATTGTCCCGATATGATCTACAGAGGTTAAAACGTACAAAGTAAACCAACCTGTGCGCCTCCAATGGATGTGCCCGACAGCGATATCAACGAAATATCGACTGTATTGGCTCTTTGCAGTTGTGCCACGATATATAGTGAAAACTACAAGGATGTGTGGTTTTAATGTTCGAAATGGCCAATGAAGGCAACAGTACAAAGTACGGGTCAAATATATATACAGATCAAGATAAAGAATATTAGTTTCCGGTATCAGCTAATAATACTTTTTAGTTTATATTAGATTAATTGAAGCCAATGACAATGAAGATACTGGTAATGCATTAAATTCATATGATGCTTAATAACAAATAGTATCTATAGATGCGCTTCATCCCCCTCCCTTCCCTACTCGACAACGACATAATTACATGACAAAGAAAATACGGATAAAAAGAAATAGTCAAGCGTTGTTTTTTACGTACCAGTTTCTAGGTTATTTATATCATTGATATAGTCTCTCCTGTGATTTCTCTGATGATAAACTCACCCATTATTCGATCCGGTTGATCTCAAAAACTCTTTTGCTTTTACATATGCCTCTAAAAACAATTTAAAAAGTGAAAAATGTAATAAGATGAATGATTTTTCATTTACACTATGCAACCCGAGAAGTTATCACCAACAGAACATTTATTTTCCGTAACACATAGCGGAGTGATTCAGTCATCGAGGTAATGAATGCATGCTGGTGGTGAGATCACACTAGAAAACACCAAAATTAAACTAATTTAGATCAATTATTTATTTATCGTATATTATCTATGTTTAGAAAGAAAAATCCCGGTTGCAGTTAACTATCTGATCTTTTAAACTGTTATAACTGTACAACGTACTTCGCATGCAGCCCTCGAACTGTTTTTGTTTTGTCTTGTTGAAACATGAAAACAGACTCAAGAAATTTGATTTGGCAAGTTGAGAAGGTACTTGTTCGCATGTAATTGGCCCACGTAAGGTCCCTACCCAACCAATGAGACTGGTTGACAACAAGCGGCGGAAGATTCATATTGACTAGAGAGATGGGTGATGGACTTTCAAGCGCGGTTTTCAGGTACATTTCTAGTTTTCTACAGCGCGACCATTTAGGCCTATTTTTTTAAGGCGAAACGGCGGCACTCTCAGTCCCTGCACCGACACAGTCACGGGATAAATGTTTCGAATACAATTCAGCTCGTGGAGCTTAAGATGATGAAAGCTTCACAGCGGCATAATCCGGTAGGAATGCCCAAGGATCCCTCTAGCTAACGATCATTATTTACATGCGCTTACATGCGCTTACATGCACTTATATAAAAGCGGACATTGCCCCCTTGCGATTGGTTGAAGGGAGGTCACATCACATTAAATGTATAAGCTCTTACTCATTTATGAAGCACAACTGATTTTGTTTGTATTTATGTTTTACTATGACAATGGTCTTTGTCATACAGGACTTCTCGGTGTATTAGCATATTAGCCGTCCGATGGGTGGGGGCTCGCGGGTGTGGGGTGCATACTTTGACAAAAGTGTTTGACATGCAAGAAAGTCAAGGCATGTCAGCTGCCCGGTTGGGGGTGGGGGGGGGTACAAAGGTGTTTGTGTTGCAAGGACGTCCTGGCATATTAGCTGTTCGATGGTAGTACATGATATACTGTCGCTGTCCGGCTCACGATGGGGTAGGGCGTGTTATGACAATTATTTCAAGTGCGAAGAGAGACGGGCGGGGATTTCTGCCAAGCCATTTCAAATCAAGCAATGTATTAAGACCATATTAGAATATCACATGGCCTCCATTCAGTTAAGTGAATTATTATGGTTACTTAAAGCGCCCCCTGAGACAAGTTCAGAATGACGTCGAAGCTATTCACAATGGCGTCTTCTTGCACGATGTTGCCGACCTTGATTACGCACGCCACCCCGTCAAGGTCAAACTGTACGGCCTCTCCTAGTCAGAACAAAACTATATAAGTACATAGGCATAGAGTGAAGTTGGAGATACAACTATCCTCCGCTATTTTCCCTGTTCGTAAACGTTATTTCATCATATATCGCGACCGTGTGATACATATGTTTGACCTACCAGGAGGGCACGTGGTGGATATATGTTATCCTCCAGGGTTATCCTCTGTCACAGAAGCAGTCGCGAATGCAGCGGGGGGGGGGGCTACTGCGGCTATAGCTCCCCACCCTCTGGTCAAGCCGCAGAAGCCCCCACACCGACAGGTGTAACAACCGAGAATACAGAAACCTATCTCCGTCCACGAGCAGCAATCTGATGTTGAAGAAGGGCCAGTGTCCACCCCTCCCCTACACACACCCACTTCCGCCGCCAATGCGCTGTAATCTCGGAATTCAAGCCCCCCTCAATCCGGAAAGTCTGGATTCGCCCCTGAGATGAGTATACTTTGCTTTGTTAGGATATTGGTATTATGGGTAACAGTCGATTTACAATGACTGTATTAACCATCAGTAAGTGACCTTTGTATGAAGCGGGGGATAACCAAATATAAGCCAAGGTGGAGTTTGGTTTGTTAATATCACGTCAGGCAACCGCTTGAAATTGGCCGTTATGAAACGGGCGCACACTTCTGACATTTGAGGACTAAGATTAGAGTCGACGTAATTACTTGCAGTCTGTATTGTTAACTATGATGTGGTTGATTGATAATTTTCCACCGTTTTCAAGTGAAAACATATGTAATAATTGATGACATCACGTCATACTGCAATTTGTAAGTTTTGCCTTTGACGATAATAATGAATATGCTGTTAAAGCACATATCGACATCGATTTGATCTGTAGTTGTAACGACAATTTCTACTAACATCTGTTACCGTTTTTAATAAAAGATGTACGGGCATGTTACTTATTCTCTGAGTTTGTTGTTTGTTATAGATATTGTGGCGTCAGCCCTTGCGCAAAGATGCGAGGTATCAACAATTGTACGAAACGAACTGATAACTTTTTTTAAATCTCAAGTATCTACTGAGCACCTTTCCAGGAAATTCATCGACAGATCAGTGCAAGGTAAACCTTCCGAACCAAAGTCGAAGTCCATATTTAGTTTCTAAGTTCGGGGTATCCACTGGGAGATCCAATGGTTGAAGGCTAAGGAGCGATTTCTGAAAGTAAACTCCGCAACCATTTTTAGCGTGGAGGCCCCCATTTAATGCACATTTTATCTAGACGATTCCACGCCGGTACACTTATGGAGAGTCCCATTCCCCTCCACGGTCGTCAGTGGTTTGGGGGCGAGCTCACCACTCACCGCCGGCCGAGGCTTTGAGTTCACCCGCATTAAAAGCGTAAATTGCCTTTATGCTTGCTTTCAAACACGACTAACGTTACCGTAGCTAGTTGACGGACAATAATAAGGATAACAATTGAAGGTTGAAGGTTGATGGTCATTTTATTAATGACATGACGCAATATTATATTACATGCTTGCGTAATAAAATTGCCAAATATGGCAATATACATAAATTTGTCCATATATGGATTTGGCCGGCAAGGTTGGAAACCAAACCGGCCAAAATCCAAAAAACAAAGCGTGCAGATGGGGTGGTGGGCGGATGCTTCTCGATGGTCCGATCAGGCCGCCGCAAATCCAGAAGAGGGCCAAATTCAGATGAGGGCTAGGTTTTATAGATCGCACCTCGGGGGCCTATCATGCATGCGCTACTGGATGAACAGGTGGCGTTCCTAACGTAGCGTGAGATACTCGCCAGGCGGCGGTAGCGTGAGATACTCGCCAGGCGGCGGTAGCGTGAGACACTCGCCAGGCGGCGGGCGACTTTCCTGGCATGGAAGGAACGCTATGACGGGACTGAAAAACCTTGCACTGGACACGAAAACATAGTTACAACACAGTCTGGAGAAGACACTACAGGCTTTAGTGACCGAATCGTAAACAGACATAGAAGGTATCGCGTACATGACAAAGAGGAGACATAAGTGAAGTGTTTAGAACCGCATAAAGTTACTTATAGACGCATGTAATAAGTTTCATTTAACTGATCAACCACATTTAGGGAGCGCTCAATCGCGGACTTACCGTCCAAATCGCCACTTTTCTCTTCTGATTTATGGCTTCATTAATAATATGAAACACACCAGTTGCCAATAACAAAACAAATGATGATGTAATGGTTTGAGCGTAGTTCCAAATCAAAATGGAGACTGGCCAGTACGGAGAAGATCAAACCGGAATACTCCGGTAGAACTCTGACAAGTTTGAGCGGAACCTCCGTGTGTCGCGGGAGCAAGGCGTGGTGGAGTTGAGGGGACGTGGTTTAAATGTAAGCGTCGCAGATGATAGAGATGAAGAGTCATTTTGTCCCTTTACAACCCAAGCTCACCCACGCGCCCCTACTATGTAGCCGTCCTACTTCTTTGCTCTTGTTCTTTGGTTCAATGTTTCTCCCCGTCGCATTTTGTTTTAAAGATCTGAATCTGTCCATTGGCGGCCTCATGTTGTTGGGCCGGCAGTGTACCTATCCTGGCCCGCTGGACAAAACTACGGTGGCTCAACGATGTTTGCCGACAATGGGCCAATGATAGGCCTATGATGTTTGCCCTTGTTGGGCCGACGTTGGTCCACCGCTGGTATATGTGATATATATGTTAATTGGTTGACGGTTGAATCAATTTTCTTAAACCCAGCGTTTCTCCAAGTTAATAGTTTGCTGATTAAATAGGTCAGCCAGTGGCTGGTCTATGACTTCTGCTGTTTCTTTAAGCATACGATTACTTATTAAATGGGGCCCATTCGCCTTATTAACATTTAGACCTTTGATAGCTTTATAAACCTTACTTAGTGTAAACACGACACTATTTATTCGTTCATCAGTGTTGAAGTGAATTGGGGGTAGAGCAAAGCCGGGAGGAATGGGGAGCATCGTAGAATGTGTGCAAAAATATTCATTGAGGACGTTTGCTTTGCGAAGTGGGTTTGACAGCCAAAAGCCGTTCTCTAATAACGCGGGCATCCGTGTGTCTTTTTTATCACAGTAAAATATTTTGCGTAGTTTAAAAAATTCCTTGCTTGTGGTATTTGGGTCTCTGAGTCGCGTGTTAAGCCTAGCATAATACCCTTCCTTGACCCGGTCTATTTCCAGGTGCGCCTCTCGGCGGGCATCAATATATAGTTTATACGAGGAGCCGGTTCTACGCTTGGCAAAACGTTTGTACACACGATCCCTCTTTCTTAGAAGTCTTTTAATGTTCGCCGACATCCATGGTTTATCTCGCGGTCTGATGACAACTGAATTGCTTGGAATAAATCTACTGACTGATGTTTGAAAAATAGAGTTCCAGTGGTTGACACAGTAGTTAATACTCGCACCGGCGTCCATGCCTTCATTCCAAGGGGCTGCGGATAAATGTTCTCGCATGCCAATGAAATCGGCATTGTTATAAACGTATACATTTCGTTGAATCGGAGCCTGGTGATGCATCTTATACTTTATGTGGCAGTACACAATATGATGATCTAAGTTGCATATCGGTGAGATAACTCCGCATTGACTAATCTTTCCAGGAGAATCAGTATTTACTAGATCAAGCTGAGAAACACTGGTTGGTGTTATACGCGTTGGCTTGGTTATCCGTTGCGATAAGTTACCCGGTCACCTCCCTACTCTGTAAATCGATCGATCATTTTGGTCCCAACGCCCCATTTTATATTCCCTAAGTCGATCGGTTGTCGGCTAGGGGAAGGATTAGTGTCACCGGCTGATTGCAATTAGCAGAATACACACACTCAGGCGATAACACCAGTGGTCTGGAAAGCAATCTTAAAATGTGTGAAACATGTTTGCGCGTTGTTATAGGTTGTTATGCATTGAAGCTTTGATCATCTTGATCACAAAACTCGACACCTTTAGAACAAATACAATCAGGCGATAACACCAGTGGTCTGGAAAGCAATCTTAAAATGTGTGAAACATGTTTGCACGTTGTTATAGGTTGTTATGCATTGAAGCTTTGATCATCTTGATCACAAAACTCGACACCTTTAGAACAAATACAATCAGTCTTGAGGAAGATCTGGGGGACTTGTTGCCATTTGTCGCCTCTCTTCAAGAAGAACCACAGAAATGTGCCATCTTAGTTTCGATAAAGACATTTCTGCAAAAGGGATTACTTGCACACGTATATTTGAATATCAGACTTTCCAAATACGCAAAAACTACATTGTATTGTGAAAACATACTTTTTCTGTTTGTTTTTTGGCCACGAGTAAAGTATTGGAAGAATATTCTGTAACTCGACCATCACTAAGTCGATCGATCAGTGGCAGTCCCATCGTCGATCGACTTAGAGAGGTTTTACTGTATCCGCATGTTTTTCAAGAACCAATAGATGATAGATCTCACCTAGTTTATAGTAGGATTGATTAGGTACGTATCCGGGCACCGGATTTGGGCTGCTGATTAAGCTTCTAGCATTGATGTGGTAGATACGGAGTTCACCATTAGTATTTTTGTTATGCCGTGCCATTGAAACTTAATACAATAACAATTAATGATACACTATACCTCTTTGATGAACGAGCATGTGAACGCTGCTTACCCTGCACTTCAATAGTACATTTCACTTATATCCTAAGGCAATATGAACAATTGTGCAGAAAACTAAACTTAGAAAACAGTGTCATAACGGCACAAATAACATAGGTGAAACAAACCCATATTTGCAGAGTCACCACACAGCACATTTGACTCTATTATTGGCAAGCATGGGTAGAGTAGCGTGGCGATTATTTATTGTGCGAGATGGATCCTTTTGACAAAAGACTACATTAGGCAATAACAAGGGTAACATGTTACAAAAACAGCAAATGCAATACACGGTCACATACCAGCTTCAATCAGCGACAAGAAGACCCTAACAGCAACATCGGGTGAGGTAAGTTACGCTGTTGAGCGCCTCTTCCAGGGCCCGGAAGCCATCGAGGCTTAGATGAGGCTGGTGCGAGTTCATTGAAATGGATACCACTGTGTTTTCCACGCCTTTGCGGTTCAGTAGGTAGCGAAGGTGGCGGCATTCGCCATGAAGGCCGTCGTCTTGCCAGCCATCTTTGGGCCCAGTCGACGAGTCGCCTGTTAGCCGGAAGACCGCAGCGGTGTGAGCTGCGGCAAGTCTGTTTGGGTCGAGCAGCAACTTTTTGTAGGCTGACCTCACCTCGCCGACGGTTCGCACAGGCGCCGATGAGGTGATCATGGTAGCCCCCTTGTGAGTTACCGGCTGGCCATGGCGAATGCTCGGTGGTGATCCTGTAATCGACTCTCTATCCCCTGTTGTTGTCTGCAAGATGTCCCTTGCGGTGGGTCTAGGCAGTGAGTCTCTCTGTAGCTCTCCGTTGATGTAGAGTTTATCTTTGACCAGTTTGAAGTTTACATGGTCTGACTGGGTAGAGTTCTTGAGAGCGGCTATTTGTTCGCCATGCTTTCTGCGGCTCTCGAGTAACTCAGGTGGGTAGTGCGGCGTTATCTTTGCCATATTCTTACCTCTAGGGAGGCTGCGAGCAAAACTAAGCAAATCAGAAAACGCCTTTTGGTAAGGAGAATGCCCATGTAACAGTACAATCTTGAAAAAGAATGTACGAGGCGCAAGCCGAGTACATATCTTTTCAAGAATGAACTGTTACACGGGTATTCTCTGACTTAAAGTACGGTCAGTGAGCCTCATCTGGACCATGTAACGTGAATAAGAGTTCTTTCAAGATGTACATGGCATCTCTCATTTCCGAAACCAATAAAATAGCTCACTTAAGTCGGTCCATGTTCTATCTGAGAACCCACGAAATGTATTGTTGTGGCAACGGTAAACTTGAGTCCTGCGTGACCTAAGCGGAAACAGTGATTTGCCCTGACATGGAAGAACGTCGGACGCTGCAGCCAGAAGTCAGTTTAGTTCATCTTCAGATTACATAAATGAAGTCGTGTTTCGCATCAAGGCGCGTAGGCCACTTCGCATGGATTATGTGTCATTATACAGACGACAATGGTCATTTGAATGTGAAATATGATATAATCGTTCAAATTATTGGATACTGAAAGGATATGATACGCAGCGATGTTGCGATGATGTTTGAAAAAAGTAACACCAAGTGCCTTGTTGATGCATAGGATACGCTTTGCAAACTGAGTTTCGTGGGATTCACAAGAAAGAACTTGATTTCTAGTGTGATTATAGGATATAAGGAAATGTCGGTATGTATCTTGCATATGAATTACATATGATCTCAAATTCAGTTTCTAAAAGTGGATTTTGTGATCTACGCTTGTTTTGATGAGAAATTTGTATCTGTTTTTGCTGGGGCTTTCCATCGGGCGGCAAGCTTCCATTTGATCATACATTGTGATTGTGACCTGTTTCAAACAAGCTCGCTTATTGCTCATGATTGGCATTGACTGCGACTGTCGATTTCGTAACCGAAGGATGATTGTTCAACAGAAACATTGTTTGGTCTCCTTGAGTCAATCGCAATTTATCAGCTCGCTAAAACAGTACATTCGTGAAAATTAATGTACAGTTTAGACAATAGAATGACGTCATAGCAGTACTTTAAGTGAAGATAATCTTACCACCATTGGTCTTGGGTGATTTTTTTCAACGTTCTTGTTGAAGGTTCCGAGTCTGGGGGCTCGGTCAATGGGTACCTGGTTTTTAAAGCCGTGTTTAAGAAGAAAGTCCTGTACTAACTTTGGACAGTTTTTTTACCTCTCCTATCCTCCCCTAAACCATGGAGAAGCACGTTGTTTTGCATCGATCGCGTTTTTAAATCAACGACTTCACTCATCCATTGCTTGATTTCTTCAACAACTACTTTGGACAGTTTTCTTGACCTCTCCTATCCTCCCCTAAACCATAGAGAAGCACGCTGCTTTGCATCGATCGCGTTTTTAAATCAACGACTTCACTCATCCATTGCTTGATTTCTTCGCTTTGACACAAAATAACTCCTTTTAAGAGGACAATCTCACTTCACCTCTCTTCTGTCTCACAATGTTACTGCTATTCTCACCTGAGAGTCCCTCAGTAAGAGTTATCCTCGTGAGGTTGTTAATTTCACCCACGTCTGAGTCATCAGCATCACCGGTTGCCATGGTTGAAAGTTGATGTTTACGGTAGCTGGGACGGTGTTTTTCGGTCGACGTCCTGGTATTATCGCCCGTAAACCAGCCTCGCAAGGGACTTTTCCGGCTAAGATTTGGTTTCTTGCGACGATTTGCTTTTGGTGTTGTCCTTTGCCTCTTCTTTGTGTTCACTTTTATCCGATTTTCCATTTATGATCCGGATTTAAGTATTTAAAGACTTATTTTATCGCCATGACTTCTCTGCTTGTCTGTTGTGGCCGCCATGCAACAAGTCATAGGCTTCAACAAGTCCTAATAATGTTATATACATATGAGGCACAGTCGCATCGCATAACGTCATGATCATATGTCTTTCTCATACTCTAGTTTATCTAAATAATTGGTTCTCCTTGACGAATTCATATCGGACCTGCTGCCATGGATGTGACCACGTGTTACCCGGCACCTCGCCTGCCACTGCGATGGCAAGCCGTCGTAATTGTGAGTTTGACCGCTTTCGTGTATATAACGAGGCTGGCGGGCCCACCAACAGGACGAATACAGGCGGGTTCGGTCGATGCATCCGGCGCAAGGAGCCCTTCTGAGCCCGGTGTACCGGTCGGTAAACCGGTTTGTACCCCGGCGGTGTTCCGCGATCATTATGCCAGAGAAGGGTACCTCCCTTCCGGTGGTGGATGGATGGGAAAGGACAAAGCGGCTCGCTATGAACCCGTTATTTGCCGCTTTCGACCGCTGTCACTGAAAGCCGAGACACTGAAGACGGGCCTATCGCGCAAGAAGATCAAGTCCATCGTCACGTTGGTGCCTTACAGGGAAAGAAATGCTCTGTGGGATTGTCGAAACAACTGAACAAGGTCTTTAAAGGGTATGAGCTGCTAAAGATAGAAACCATAGTTGATAGAACGCACGAGGCGGCCTACTTCGCTGACGGCGACCAGTACATCTTGGAGCGACTCTCGCCCCAGCCTCGTCACTGCGGCGGCTGTGAGGCCTTCAAGGAAAGGTTCTACGAGGAAGGTGGCACCCAAATCGTCCTGTTTGAGTACCTCGGCATGGACGACCTTCTAGACAGCACCCTGAGACTCTATGTACCTGAGGCTCGCCATCGAAAGCCATTGAGATTCACAAGGAGTTTTTGGCACGTGATCCCCCAGATTTCTTCATAACCTCGCCGGCGTTAAATCACCAAAAGTTTAAGAGTTTTCCGGAAAAGTTCGCAGCCGATTTCAAACATTTCCGCAGCTTGATCCAGATGTACCTTCCTTCCACCACCATGACGCCTTGGATGCCGGGATTGAGCGAGCGAGAAAACGCCAATGCCAGCAATCCTAAGCAATACAAGAACCGTCGCGTGGACGGCCTTTTGGCGTCAGAGGCCATAGACCGACTGAATCATGTCCTCTACGACATCCTGGCTCCCGACTTGCTAAATACTGACGGACTGGTGCTCGGCTTTCTGGATATGGTTCGCGTTTCCGACGCCTGTCCCCAGGAATGGTGGCCCAGTAGAGTTCACCTGGAAAAGGTCTTTTATCGAAGATATCTGCTCATGTCCTGGAGTTTCTTTGCGGTGACATATAACTAATATTTTGCGTAATACGATGGTCAATTTTAATTAGATTTTAAAATTCCTCTTTGTTACCCGGCATTTGCGCTTGAGAATGAATATCCCTATATTTTACATCGGGAAAAGCGCATCGAAACCTTTTTACATAACAGTTTCAGTAGCTCGAAGTATATTCTCTCTACCCTTTACCACCGTCTGGTGACTCGTTATCAGCGTATCGACATACGACCTATTCACTTGACGTATTGGTTTTCCATGATAGTCACCTCTATGATTGAACAATTAGATTGAAGTGTCAATAAGGCTGCAGGCTTGTTGAGTGAGACTCATAATGACAAAGGTACTTACATTTGGATGCACAGTGTATACAAATAAAGTCGTTTTCGCAGAAGGGAATCGTTGCTTATTATCTGTTGGTTTGTAAGGAATACTTGCCGCATATTTTGACCGGCGTCCAGCGCATCGTCGATTTATGATGACCACTTTCCGGGCCGACTTGGCGGGTTGTTATTTATTACTCGTCTGTTTACAGAACGGTTCAAGCCCAACCCGCTCCTAAATTTCAGAAAGTAGTAAAGTATGCGCCCCCCCCCCCCCTCCCTACTCCCCCACCAACCAATCCTGGGCTTCTCGATGGAACTACCAAGTCAAGGATTCGCCACTTGCCAGGGCATCAGACGGTTTGCCATCTTGAAGTCTTGCCATCTTGACGTCTTGCCGTGAAATGTTTGTTTAATTAACAAGCTCTAGCGACAGAGTTTTGGCCGCCATTTTGTCGGGGACGACTTTCGCGGTCCGACCCGTTTCGACGTGATGCCTCGCGTCGCCCTGCTAGGGTTTAACTATGCCAAGGAGAGAAGATAACAGTGCAAAATGGATTATCCCCCCCGCCCCCATCCCATCCCATCCCATATTAGGTCCTATCCTTCCCAAAGTACATCATACCACGTCAGCGATCACCGCAGTGATGAGTCTCGCATGGTATATGTAAAGATCTCAGCCTCATCAAGCCTAGAAGAGGTGAAATGTCTTACAAGCAGAGAGGCAGATCCAGGATTTTAACTCACATATTGTCTCTGATATGTCAATGACGTCATTGTCAGGGAAGGTCTCTTGGCTCTATTTCGCCACCATGTACATACAACTGGCCAAAAACGCCAACATTCCATTTCATGTCATATCAATGAGAGTCGGCAATTACGACGTGCGCTAAAAGATTAGTATTGATTTCCCCTGGGATATAATAGACCGATCCAGGCCGTCAATCATTAACTGACGTCACTGCTGCTTGTATCCAATCATGTGCCGCAAAAAGCGCTTCCACGTGTGTTAGTCGGACAAACAAGTCGGACAAGCAAAACAGCATGTCACTGTGTTGTCAGAGATGAGTACTTCTCACTTGTACCTACACGACTCACGACTAGAAAAAGGACTGAATCGTTGGCGGGGCTTAGTGTCGGAGTGTGGATGGGTCTATTACCCTAATGTGACAACAGGCCTTTGACAGCAGGCCTTTACCGACTGAGGGGTGTTTGTGCTGATCTGCTGGCCGCTAACACCGAATCATTTATTATTATCAGATTATTCTTTGCTTGCTTGTAATATGTCATCGGACACGGTCACTGCACCGCCAACTTGGCTTAAAAGTGTAGCTTTGCCTACGATACGATGCCAACGGGACTTTGTTTGGACTCGGAGGATTCATAACATAACAAATCATGAAAACATGATAACATATCCAAAGGGCTAAAGGTAATTAAGTCATCCATATATCCAGATAGCCGTACAAACGGACGCCCCGCTAGCTGTTACCCAGATTGCATCAAGTGTCGTACTCACTCTCCAAACCAGGAGACGCTGTACGTCGTCTACCGCTGAAGTGTCTGTCTATCGTTGGGACGACTGTGATGTTTTATGAATGAGAAGTTGTATACAGACGCGGTGTTCGATCACATCAATGGCACTTGACTGACTGACTGATGAGATCTCACACAAGTGGCCTTTGTTGGGCGATAACATTGGCATGTAGTATAATATATAATTAGGGTGTACACGCCAAAGTGGTGACATAAGGACGTGGCTTGGGATCATATTATGCTGGGTATCGTATCGTGGTGCACGCCACTCATGTTCAAATGTCTGCCATGGAGACTGCGTGAAACTGTCCGGGGTAGGTGATGTAGGCATCCTGTCGCCACTGGAATAAACAGCCAATAACTTACGCCGTATGTCATGACATGGTAGCCAGTGAGTGGGCTTACAGGTAGCGTACAGGTTATATTATTATACAGCCTACTTACAGACGTGTATAAGGAAAGCGGGACAAGAGTTTGTAGACGGATCTCGAATCTGAGAAATATTGTGTTCGGCGACAACGGCGGTCACGCAGGCCCCGATGCATGACGGGAAGCGAGCCACCCAGATGGCCGGGATGCCCGATACTTCGCGAGGTCAAGGTCATCAGGATTATGGTCCAGGACATGACCGTGCTTACGACTGGGGAGATGGACCGAGTGTCAACAAGCACGGGAAGACGTCCGATCTCCGATCATTAAACAAGGGTGCTGACTCCAGGGTAGACACACATGTTAAGCCTACAGACGTCGTACGCTACACCGCCAAGCATGACGCGCCTCGATACAGCCCACAAAATGTGCGTGATAGACGCACAAACGTGACAGACGCCACATCCCACATCTATCCGCACCCGAGCGGACCCAGGCGCAGCAAGGACCCTAAGGTGAAAGGAAATGACGTCAAATCCTACAATCCAGGATATGGAATCCAGATAAATAGTAATCTATCAGACGCCATTCCACAGACTATAGGTGGTGACCCTTTCCTAGATACACGGGGACTTGATGGAAGTCCAAACATCCGTAGTAACCCCGATGGGGCAAAGAAGGGTCCCTACCTCTATAACTATAGCACCAACGAGCGTCCATCGAGGGACCCGAAGTCTCCGGGGTATAGTCCCACCGCGACTGGGGCCGATCTCCCCGTAGCGCTCATGGAATTTAGATACAAAACCAATGGCCCCGTCATTCTCATCTACAAGCAGGATATCACCAAGGTCAAGGTCGACGTCATCGTCAACGGGGCCAACGCTCATCTCCGCCATGGGGGAGGCGTTGCCAGGGCGATCGCGGACGCCGCCGGGTCAGAGCTGACCAGAGCCAGTGAGGACATTGTCGCCAGACACGGACCCGTGCCTGTCTCTGGCTGTGTGGCCACGCCGGCGGGTCGGCTGCCCTGTCAGGGCGTCCTCCACGCCGTGGGTCCCAAGTGGACGGACACCCTAGAGAAGAAGGCGGCCCGGCAGCTGCAGGACACCTTCGTCCGCATACTCGAGTTCTGTTACGCAGAACGCGTCACGTCGATAGCTATACCGCCCATTAGTGCAGGTGAGTTATTGAACCATGTGGTTGTGTGTGCGTAACACATGTGGAAGGTCGCAACTAAGCGGAAATTCTTAACTATATGGTAGTTCGTAACCACGTGGTATTTCGTAACCACGTGGCAGGTCGTAGCCATGCGGTACATCGTAATCATGCCGCAGTTTGTAACCGTGTGGTCTTTAGTGACCATCGGTAGTGCGTAACCATGCAGTACGTCGGTAGTCGGTTGTAGGTATCAATAATTACTCAATTCGTGTAACATATAATCATTGGACAGTTTTATTTTTGGTCAGCATTCACGGGATGCGTCTATACTTCACCCATTATGCAGTTATTAAAATCTCACGTTTACATTGAACATTTAATTTCTATTAAACGCAATCTCGGGGCGTAACCATGATAACCGCTTCATTCAATACGTGTGGGCGACTTGAACAATCATGCATACAATGATTTAGACCTGCTTACTTGAATGGTGACGTGACGTCCAGTCTTGATAACAGCAAACTGGTCAATGGCATCTGTGTTCACAATATCTCCCTTAACGCAAAATATACAATATCAATTCCCCTAAACTAGATCTGACTCCGGCCATACGTGCACCAATCCCTCTTTCCCTCCCTCTATCTCTCTATATATATGTCATCTGTGTTCACGATATCTCTATTGTCATGTAATATAAATACAGTTTAAATCCCCCTGAACTAGAAGCTTTGATCTGACTCCCGACATATGTGTGCCTCTTCCTATCTCCCTCCCTCTCTCCCTATCCCTCTCCTCCTCTCTCTCCCTCTCCCTATCTCTATATTTCTCTCCATATGTCTCTATCTCTTTCTAACTGTGTCCCAGGTATGGACGGCGGGACCCCCGAGAAAGTCTCCGACGCCATTGTGAAGGGATTGATCGCTGGATTGAACCGCATGCCGACCCATTGTGTCCTAAAGGCCATCCACCTAGTTGACATCGTTGGCCGTCTGCTGAGGGTGATCCAGACGGCGTTTGCTGATGAAGCCCGGAAGGGGGCGGTATTGCATCGCTTGGATCGTCCAATGGACTACTATTAGATGCGAATCGCAACTACAGGCGCTCTCCTATTTATGCAGGAATAATATGATTATTATCAATATAATTGTGATTATTATTATCTTTATTGCACATTATCAAACTCTTGTTGTCTATAATTATGAAATTAGCAATTAGCATTTCAAATAGCAGCCAGATTTTTGATTTTTAAATTTGCAGGCAGTGGCTGCCTGGGGTTTATTTACCACAGGATGATCCACGCAGCTCTATCGGGAAAGACTCGTCAGGGCGTATAACGTAGATGTATAACTATATAACTTTTAGATATCGATCTTAAAACTACTTCCTTATTATTTTCCAAAATGTAAGGGCAATCTTTGTTACTGACCGTAGTTTTCATGCACTCCTTTCATATTTGCTGTGACGAGATAATTAAATTCAGCGAAACCCGGTTGCCCAAAGGGAATCGTCCTAATATCACACAGATCATGTTTGCTGACTTTGGTAATTAGTTATTGTTTCAGTGGCAACAACATTAGTTTATATCTATCAAGACGCGGTTAACAGATGATTATTTAACGTACTGATCGGCGAGGTTCAAGAGCATGCTCTAGCAAGGTTCTTACAGAAATCGCGAATGGTCAAAGGTGTGGATGGCTATTATTGTATTTTAAACCGTCAATATATTTAAATCATATGATAAACGAACTTGTTATATATGGTGGTGTCGAACATAGGAATAAGAGGAGAGAAGAGAGTAAGAGAGAAACAATATAACACAAAAGGAGAAGGGAGAGAAGAAAAAAACCCTGATCGAGTGTACTTGTGCTTGTCGTCAGGTACTTTATATGAGGGGATTCTAACGTATGAAGTGCTAAAACCGCATTTGTCAGCCATGGAGATTTCGATCCAACTATGGTGCGCCAGATTTGGAACTTTTTTTCCTTGACGATGTCGAAGGCTGGGGCAACGCTGCCAGCCATTACCTTAGGTGCATTTCTTTGGTAACCCAGGTATACCCAAGGTGGACTGAATACGCAAATTACGCTTCGGTATACAGCCCGGTATATCTTTCATTCGGGTATTGGCGCCAGCCCATCCATTCGGTATGCCGATGTGCCCGGTTCAAAACAGCAGGGCGGGTCATTCGGAAGAAGATGGCTTTCATCTGCAGCCGGCGTCATTGGGTCAAACCCAGCGCCGAACCTGTTATGTTGTGGCGACGTTAAAGCAAGCCCGAACCCGCCGAAGGGGCCCCAGGGTGGCAGACAGACAAGACTGACACTGGCCAAACTTTCTTTCTAGGGAAGATGAAGGGAACTCCATTCATGGGATGGATATCCTGGGGCCTGGGCCTATATGCTATCATATAACAATAGGGGAAGCAAGCTCTGAGGCTCAAACCAAAACACAAAGATATTGAAGATTTATGTCAATGATCATTCAATGATGCTGTCACAATCGAACCATGTTTATTCAAATGCTACGCTGTCAAATATTTATGAATAAATACTTTGTGTCTATATCCACATGCCATTAATGAAGAAAGAATAATGTTTTGATACAACTTTTGCAGAAATCTACCTGGTTGCAAGTCACAAAGTCACAAAGGTTAAGGTCATGAACAAGTCAACTTCTTGTTCAAAATTCTCATTGGCTGTACATATATGGTCCGCTGACATATGACTCCTTTTCTACCTGTCAAAGTCAGCTGACCTCATGTATTTCTTTTTGCAGCCAATGAGACGTTTAAGTCCAGCCAATGAGACGTTTAAGTCTTACACAGGCAGCGCCCATAAACACAACTCCCGGTGAAAATATAGACGCGACAAAACTCAAAAATCACAGACGCGTTGGAAAATATTAACAAATCCAAGGGATTGTTGTCACGTTAAGGTCGAGAACTGGTGGGGGCGTCAAACGTTTTTTTTTTTTTTTAAAAGTATCGTTAATGAATGAAGGTTTTTTCAAGATTTTAAAGACCCCCTCCCCCCCCCCCCCCCCTCCCCCCCAAAAAAATGTGCAACAGACTTGCGATGAAACTGCCTTCTGAAGCCTACAGAAGGAAAAAAGGGAAAAAAAGGATTACTAAGATAATTTCTCTATCATCTCAATTGTAATCAAAATAGGTTATGAAATAGGTCAAACGTGTAGAATTATCACAATTTTCCTTTCGGAGCGTATATGTAATCACTCAATATTTGGTGTATTTGCTAGTGATACATAGTCATGCAAATTTGGAGGAGTAAATGATATTTGATGTGACATGGTTTGGTATTGGATATCATTGGAACCTCATATTGCCACCCTCAAATTGGTTCTGAAATAATCCCCCAGGTGCCACCCGCTCTCGACCTTAATGAATGACGACAACGCTGTAAGCTTCCTCATAGTGTTTACGGCCATTCCAGCAGTAGAAGCGCCACCATCTGGATGCGCAGAACCCACCCCGGCACATGTGTGTACATTGAACCTTTAATGGGATACTGATTAAAATATGAGGTGATAGACCATATTGAAAGTTACAAAATGTAAACAGGCGAACGGGTGGGTCCGCCTTAACTACTGTTCTGATTAGCCATAGAATCAGCGCTTACTATCGACAATCTAATTAGAGATAATCTGAAATGTTTAACGGCTTCATAGCGACTGGGGGAGATTGACCTTTCCCGCCCCGCTGGCGCAGTAACCGTCACACTAGCGCAGTGACCGTCCCACTGGCGCAGTGACAGCCCCACTGGCGCAGTGACCGTCCCACTGGCGCAGTGACCGTCCCACTGGCGCAGTGACTGTCCCACTGGCGCAGTGACGATCCCACTGGGGCAGTGACCGTCCCACTGGCGCAGTGACCGTCCCACTGGCGCAGTGACTGTCCCACTGGCGCAGTGACCGTCCCACTGGCGCAGTGACCGTCCCACTGGCGCAGTGACGATCCCACCGGGGCAGTGACCGTCCCACTGGCGCAGTGACGATCCCACTGGCGCAGTGACCGTCCCACTGGCGCAGTAACCGCCCCACTGGCGCAGTGACCGTCCCACCGTCCCAGTGGCGCAGTGACGGTTCCACTGGCGCAGTGACCGTCCCACTGGCGCAGTGACCGACCCACCGGCGCAGTGACCGTCCCAGTGGTGCAGTGACTGTCCCACTGGCGCAGTGACCGTCCCACTGGCGCAGTGACCGTCCCACTGGCGTAGTGACTGTCCCACTGGCGCATTAACCGTCCTACTGGCGCAGCGATCGTCCCACCGTCCCAGTGGCGCCGTGACCGCCCCACTGGTGCAGTGACCGTCCCATTGGCGTAGTGACCGTCCCACTGGCGCAGTGACCGTCCCACTGGCGCAGTGACCGCCCCACTGGCGCAGTGACCGCCCCACTGGCGTAGGGACCGTCCCACAGGCGCAGTGACCGCCCCCTTGGCGCAGTGACCGCCCCCCTGGCGCAGTGACCGCCCCCCTGGCGCAGTGACCGTCCCACTGGCGCAGTGACGGTTCCACTGGCGCAGTGACCGCTCCACTGGCGCCGTGACCGCCCCACTGGTGCAGTGACCGTCCCACTGGCGTAGTGACCGTCCCCCTGGCGCAGTGACCGTCCCACTGGCGCAGTGACCGCCCCACTGGCGCAGGGACCGCCCTCCCTGGCGCAGTGACCGCCCCCATGGCGCAGAGACCGCCCCCCTGGCGCAGTGACAGCCCAACTGGCGCAGTGACCGTCCAACTGGCGCAGTAGCCGTCCCACTGGCGCCGTGACAGCCATACTGGCGTAGTGACAGCCCCGCTGGCGCAATGACCGTCCCACTGGCGCAGAAACAGCCCCACTAGCGCTGTGACAGCCCCACTGGTGCAGTGACCGTCACACTGGCGTAGTGACCGTCACACTGGCGTAGTGACCGTCCCCCTGGCGCAGTGACCGTCTCGCTGGCGCAGTGACCGACCCACTGGCGCAGTGACAGTCCCACTTGCGCAGTAACCCTCCCACTGGCGCAGTGACCGCCCCACTGGCGCAGTGACCGTCCCACTGGCGCAGTAACCGTCTCACTGGCGCAGTGACCGCCCCAATGGCGCAGTGACGGTCCCTCTGGCGCAGTGACCGTCCCACTGGCGCAGTGACCGCCCCCCTGGCGCAGTGACCGTCCAACTGGTGCGGTGACCGTCCCAGTGGCGCAGTTACGGTCCCACTGGCGCAGTGACCGCCCCCCTGGCGCAGTGGCCACCCAACTGGCGCAGTGACCGTCCCACTCCCGTGTTTACTTTTTGTAGAAATATTAGCTTTAAGATTTGTCCTGAAGGTCACTGCAGATTGTTTATGCCACGGAATCACTCTTAGTTTGAGAATAACACTTTAATATTCGTGCTACTAGGGTGTTTTTTCAGAGAACTATGCAGCTTGTCATAGGGAACATATCTTAAAGGGCACAGAACCAATAATGTGACTAAATAAGTACGTAATCTTAGTGTATTTATATGCAAGCGCATTCGTTAGCGTGGTGAAGTGAAGTCAAACATCTCATATTACCTCCCCCACACACCCACAGCACTGAATCAACACGCCAACCAGGAAGGTGAGGCAAGTCAAGCCACAGAAGAAGGAGGGTCAAAGTACAACGCGTCTGTCGGACTCGCCACAGGTTCTTCAGAGACACAACATTCTCGTTCAAACAAAAACAAAAACCCTCAGAACTCTCACCCTTGATATCGTGTGTTCAGAAGGTCTGCAAAACACGACACCATTTGATAGGGAAGAGGTGAGTGGATGGGTAATGACAATGGACATGCAGATACTTACAACATACATAGAGATAACCTTTCTTTCTTCAGATAAAAAATAATCCCATGCACGAATTCCAGACCTAACCGTCTACCACCCCCCCCCCCCACCCGATCTCTTATTTGGCCGTTCCATTGCCTTACTCAATCAGCAATGACAAATATTCCACCTAGACACACACCCACATCACCACCCACACTCAGACACACGCACACCCACACCACCACCAACACCCGGACGCACACACACATACACCCACACCTCCACCAACAACTCCACCCGCACCTCCACCCACAATAAGACAGAAAAACAGACCCACACCACCACCCACACCCAGGCACACCCACACCCACACCACCACCTACACTCAGACACACGCACACCTGCACCCACACCTCCACCCACACCCACACAGACACACACGTGATGCGGGCGACCCCCGCACCTCGGGTCAAGGGACGGCTCCGTCGCCCCCACTCAACACGTATGCATGCCATGCAGTAGAACATTAGTATTACATGCTGGACAGATACAAGTTGCAGTTCATTTGTCTTGGCAGAAGAAGGCGTGCCGAGACCCATATACGTTTGTATTTGATTACCATTATATGCAAGCACCAAACATGGGCTCCTTCTCGAGCAAGAACGCGAAGTAAACATAGCGGAAAAAGGCGACAAGAAGACATCGTCGGACAAGACAAAGGCCTATTCCGTCCTGCCCGCCACGAACTGCAAGGAAATTTCGACGAATAACGGCGCATGTAATAGCTCTGTAAACCGCAAGAATGCGGGACTGACAACGGCGAGCAACATCTCTGTAGAGAATACACCAGGACGGTATCCGGATATAAGTGGCGAAGGACGAGACTGCGGCGCCGCAGAGACTGAGGCGTCGCACCAGAGAAAGCAGCCTGGTGCCGTGACGGTGTCCGATCATGGTTCAGACCCCAAACAGCACCAAGCTGGTCCTGAAGGTGGTACTGGGATAAGCGAGTCAGGGGCCGCCGCAAAGACTGTGGCGTCACACAGTGGAAAGCAGTCCGGTGCCGCGACGGTGTCCGATCATGGTTCAGACCCGAAGCACCACCAAGCTGGTTCTGAAGGCCATACTGCAATAAGCGAGTCAAGGGCCGCCGCAAAGACTGTGGCGTCACACAATGGAAAGCAGTCGGGTGCGGCGACGGTGTCCGGTCATGGTTCAGACCCGAAGCACCACCAAGCTGGTTCTGAAGGCCATACTGCAATAAGCGAGTCAAGGGCCGCCGCAAAGACTGTGGCGTCACACAATGGAAAGCAGTCCGGTGCCGCGACGGTGTCCGGTCATGGTTCAGACCCGAAGCAGCACCAAGCTGGTTCTGAATGGAATGTTGGTGTTTTAGGCCACTTTTGTGCACATACAGGCTAAATTGGGCCAAGGAACCTCCCGAGACGATGAAGGATGAAGGAATGAAACATGCCCCAGATTAGGTGCCCGAGCCCGGATTCGAACCCAGGACCTATTGATCTGCGGTCTAGTGCGCTAACCACTACACCAGGGAGGCCCCCAGCTGGTTCTGAAGGCGATACTGGAATAAGCGAGTCAAAGGCCGCCGCAAAGACTGTGGCGTCACACAATGGAAAGCAGTCGGGCGCGGCGACGGTGTCCGGTCATGGTTCAGACCCCAAGCAGCACCAAGCTGGTTCTGAAGGCGATACTGGAATAAGCGAGTCAAAGGCCGCCGCAAAGACCGTGGCGTCACACAATGGAAAGCAGCCCGGTGCCGCGACGGTGTCGGGTGATGGTTCGGACTCCAAACAGCGCCAACCTTGTCCTGAAGGCCATACTGGAATGCGCGAACCAAGCAAGAAGCAGATAGCCAATAAATTAGACCATGTTGCCGGCGAGAAGAAGGCCGAACGGGAGATATATATTGGAATGGTGAGTGGTGCCGAAACAAACAACGATAATCAACTCGTATTCAAGACGGATATACCATACGAAATGCCAGACGAAAGGAAGGGGCACGGTGTTTTATTTGAGCCTGATGCCACGGGGAACAAAGGCGAGTTAAAATGGGATAAAAAAAAAGATGAGTCTGGAATTACGGCACGGGGAAGTCTTGTCGATCATCAGTATATCGTCGAAAACAAGACTGTGGCGTCACACCAGGGAAAGCAGCCCGGTGCCGCGACGGTGTCTGATCACGGTTCAGACCGCAAGCAGCGCCAAGCTTGTCCAGAAGGCGATACTGGAATTAGCAAACCAAGCAAGAAGCAGATAGCCAAGAAATTAGACCATGTTGCCGGCGAGAAGAAGGCCGAACGGGAGAGACATATTGGAATGAAAAGAGACATGAAAGAGGACCGTGTCGATAATGGAGGTAATGCGGCACAAACAAAGAAGCTTGAAGACAATGTCAAGTGCGGAGCCGCGAAAGAGCTTAACAGCGGGCCTAAATCACATAGCGTGAAGGCGCTGCTGATGAAAATTGAGAGACAGGCCGCACGGGAGAGACATATTGGAATGGTGAGTGGTGCCGAAACAAACAACGATAATCAACTCGTTATCAAGACGGATATACCATACGAAATGCAGGACGAAAGGAAGGGGCACGGTGTTTTATTTGAGCTTGATGCCACGGGGAACAAAGGCGAGTTAAAATGGGATGACAAAAACGATGAGTCTGGAATTACGGCACGGGGAAGTCTTGTCGATCATCAGTATATCGTCGAAAACAAGACTGTGGCGTCACATCAGGGAAAGCAGCCCGGTGCCGCGACGGTGTCTGATCACGGTTCAGACCGCAAACAGCGCCAAACTTGTCCAGAAGGCGATACTGGAATTAACAAACCAAGCAAGAAGCAGATAGCCAAGAAATTAGACCATGTTGCCGGCGAGAAGAAGGCCGAACGGGAGAGACATATTGGAATGAAAAGAGCCATGAAAGAGGACCGTGTCGATAATGGAGGTAATGCGGCACAAACAAAGAAGCTTGAAGACAATGTCAAGTGCGGAGCCGCGAAAGAGCTTAACAGCGGACCTAAATCACATAGCGTGAAGGCGCTGCTGATGAAAATTGAGAGACAGGCCGCACGGGAGAGACATATTGGAATGGTGAGTGGTGCCGAAACAAACAACGATAATCAACTCGCATTCTAGACGGATATACCATACGAAATGCAAGACGAAAGGAAGCGGCACGGTGTTTTATTTGAGCCTGATGCCACGGGGAACAAAGGCGAGTTAAAATGGGATGACAAAAACGATGAGTCTGGAATTACGGCACGGGGAAGTCTTGTCGATCATCAGTATATCGTCGAAAACAAGACTGTGGCGTCACACCAGGGAAAGCAGCCCGGTGCCGCGACGGTGTCTGATCACGGTTCAGACCGCAAACAGCGCCAAACTTGTCCAGAAGGCGATACTGGAATTAGCAAACCAAGCAAGAAGCAGATAGCCAAGAAATTAGACCATGTTGCCGGCGAGAGGAAGGCCGAACGGGAGAGACATATTGGAATGAAAAGAGCCATGAAAGAGGACCGTGTCGATAATGGAGGTAATGCGGCACAAACAAAGAAGCTTGAAGACAATGTCAAGTGCGGAGCCGCGAAAGAGCTTAACAGCGGGCCTAAATCACATAGCGTGAAGGCGCTGCTGATGAAAATTGAGAGACAGGCCGCACGGGAGAGAGATATTGGAATGGTGAGTGGTGCCGAAACAAACAACGATAATCAACTCGCATTCAAGACAGATATACCATACGAAATGCAGGACGAAAGGAAGCGGCACGGTGTTTTATTTGAGTCTGATGCCACGGGGAACAAAGGAGGGTTAAAAGGGGATATGCCTGGTGTGACGCCACAGTCTTTCCAGCGACGCATTGAAGACAATGTCAAGTCTAGAGCAAAGAAAGAGCCCGACGGCAAGCGAAAAGAAGGTGACATCGCACTGGATGCGAGCAACCAAATCCAGGATGAATCCACGGGAGCCATACCGAAACGAGAAAGGTCTTTCGGAGAGCCAGGAAAGGAGGACATTTCACATATGGGTTTAAGACCAATAACGGTCCCGTCATCCTCATATACAAAGCGGATATCACCAAAATGAGCGTTGACGTCATCGTGAATGCAGCCAATGAGTACCTTTGTCACAACGGAGGTGTGGCTAAGGCCATTGCCAAAGCTGCCGGGCGGGAATTATGGGAGGAAAGCCAGGCTTACATCGAGCGCCATGGGCGTATAGCGTTTTCCCATTGTAAGGCTACCACAGCCGGCCGTCTGCCATGTAAGCGTGTCCTCCACGCCGTGGGCCCCAGGTGGAACAACATGTCTTACGAAGAGGCGTCCAAGAGCTTGGAGGATACCTATGAAAACATCTTAAAATACTGCAACAAGGAAGGTGTGTCGTCCATCGCAATACCGGCCATTAGCTCAGGTTGGTTCTGCAATTTTTTTTTATCTTACTTAAGTCATATATATTTAAATATTTCAAGTACTTAAACATTAAAATCTAGACATAGAAATCGGAATGAAACTTAATAAACTGTTAGTTTTGGCGATTCAATATAACCATATCCTTTCCTTTAACATTACTATGCGTTTTTGGCTTGATATATAAATGTGGTATGTATTTAATTATTGATACTTTTTCCATATTATTTCATATTATTTGACTACTGCAAGTTGATGATGCTTAATAAACAAAAATGCCAAAAGTTGATTATGTCTGCATTTTAACGCCTATTGCAATCCGGCCGACATGTTAAAATCAAATTCACATACTGCCTGACACTTCAACATCTATAAATGAAATGGTTTAGATGTGTTTATCGTCTTGTTGTTGAAGGTATTTTCGGCGGTGAGGCTGACAACTTCTCCACTGCCATTGTGAAGGGTCTGGCCTCCGGTCTGAAGAGATTCGCTTCCGGAGGTGTCCTGAAGGAAATCCACCTGGTGGACATCACAGGTCCAATATTATCCGCCATGCAGAATGCATTTACAACTGAAGCCACGACAGGACGCTGGCTGAAGCCGATGGCGAGTGTTTCACCTATGGCTAAACAAGAATAATATGTTGTCCAGGATTAGATATGGTAAAATATAAGATTGTTATTACATGCAATTGATACTGATCTACATATTACAATTAGTGGATATCTAGATAGTGTTATTTACATATATAGAAAGCTCAGGTCTCGACAGAAATATGCAGAAAATAAATTACGGTCTTTTTATATCCTTGCTAATTGATAAGCTTTAAAATACCTATAATTCTGTAAATATACAGTTTTGGGGGATCACTGCAATATACTCAATTGCAATCGCATACGTAACAAAACTAGAGACCAGAGACGTGGAAGCTTATATGGATTCAGACAGTTACTAAAGCAAAACATTTTCGCCTAGTTTTTGACTACTGATAATTAGATTTCTGAACAAAAGGTTAGAATAATTTATTATTTTCGATTACGTGTACCTATAAATGTTTATATCCTTATATTACGTGTTCTTGTTTGCAAGCCTTCCTGTTGCATTCCAATATACACTGTAGCTATAAGATACACCTTTTTGGACAATTATTTAGCTAAGGTCAGGTCATCTTTGTAGCCATGTATAAGCAACTGTTTTCATACAATGTCTCAGAGGCCGAACAATTAAATAATAGCCCCTGTCTGGTTGTCTGATGGTAAATTAAGACTTTGAATGTTTTATACAGTGATCATTTGTCCGTGATATGACTTGACATTTAGTGTGAATAAACACCTTCCAGATTATTTGTTCATTCTTTCTGCAACCAGCCATCAGCCAAACACCACCCACCGGAGAAGCTCAACCCGTCCACCGGACTCCAGTTCTCACCCAGTGATCTTATAGGGAGCGCGTTCGGCTTGTGTCAAATGCAGAATGTCGAATTTGTCGAATGTCGTGATCTGCTGGGCCAGTACAACGTCCGGTACGTCGCAGATGTTTATATTTGTGCAGGAAAAAGATTTCATGAGCGACAAGTGTGGGTGTATATTACTCCAGCAAACATGTTTCCTCTCTATCTTCCGGCTATCGCTGTATGTTCGACCTAGGTTAAAGCATCCGTATTAAACCAACGAGTGTGGGTTTACTCTCTATCTTCCCGTTGTCGCTCTATGTTCGACATAGGTTAAAACGTCCGTATTAAACCAACGAGTGTGGGTTTACTCTCTATCTTCTCGTTGTCGCTTTATGTTCGACATAGGTTAAAGCTTCCGAATTAAACCAATCTGTGTGAATCCATTGGGTCTGCCCGACAGCGATATAATAATAATAATCTTTATTCATACCCTTCAGGCCATGGGCCCATGGTAACAGTTACAACAAATTCATGGTGCAGTACATTGTTCACGTGCTGTGCATTTACAAAGTTTGTTTACGGAACTTAAATGCATGATAGGTATACGCGGCAACATTGCGCAGAGCAGATGGATGTTGGGAAGAAAGAAGTCTAACGAAATTATCTCGCGATTGGTACATAACCGTGCTACTGAGATACTCAGCTCTAATATGAAGATAATGGGGACAGATTAAAACAAAGTGATACTCGTCTTCGATAACTCTTGTTCCACTCTCTAGACAAAAATTACAAAACCTAAGGTTCCTCTCCACTTGTCCCCTCTGACTCTCGATCGCTAGAGGATGTGCTAAACATCTTAACCGTGATAAGGCAAACCTATGGCTGCTAATACACACACTTGACAAATAATGTTCATATACTAAGTATTGTTTGAAGCTACAGTAACCATCTAGCTTTGGTGTCTGACAAGTGTCATTAAACCATTCTTGGAGAGCGATGCCACTTAGATGCTGCTTGAATACACCTAAAAACATATTTACATCTCCAACTTCCTGTGTAATCCATACATGCCCAAACCCCGAAACTAAATAATATTTTTCTTATCTCGGTTGCCCAAGTCACTTTACCAGCTCTGTCCAAATTATATAACATATCATAAGAGCTCCTGGTTAGTCTGTTTGCTGATGGACAATTTTAGCCAGAACTTTATGCAACGGGTTATATACTTTACTCATAATGGTTTTCGTCCACACTCACCGAGAACAGCTACTTCGGGAGTTCTAGATGGCAAAGAAAGTATATATTTCAAGAATCGTATTTGACTTTTGTCAATCTGCAGTCCTTTCGCAAAGCCCCAAACTTCACAACCATGCAAAAAGATCGGTAAGATCATTTTATCAAACATATTTATACATACATTTACTGGGATGTCACCAATTTCTTTCATTAATTGTTTTATAAATATTACCGCCTTATCAGCTTAACGAGCATTTTTAACGCTGTCGTCAATTTTAGAGACGATGAAGACAAAATACCAACATATTTGTAATATGTGACTGTATCAATCTGACGGTCGTCCAGAACCCATTTCTCATTTTTACGTAATATACCACCATTTCTAAAAACAATGATTTTTGTTTTGGCAATGTTAACCTTTAAATGATATAGCTGGCAAAAGTTGCTTAAGGCATTCAACTCCCTCTGGAGTCTACTCACAGTGTCATTGACCATAGTGATATCATCAGCAAACATGAACATGAAGACGTGCCGAAATTCTTCGCCAACGAAGACCGCTTGAAATCATTGCTTTTTACATATTTCTTCTAATTCCGTAATATACAAAATGAAGAGCAAGGGACTGATCATGCACCCTTGTCTTGTGCCGATATGGCAGTCGAAATAGTTCGCTAAACCTTCCGGTGTTTTCACGCATGATTTAAGCAAAGTACAATGCATCTCTCCGACTCGCCGAAAATCCTTCAGAGACAAAAAAAGTCTCGTTCAGACAAAAACAAAAACCCTCAGACCCCTCAACCCTGATATAATGTGTTCAGAAGGTTAACACAAGCTCGACATCAGTCGATAAACCAAGGGGGGGGGGAGTGGAGGGTAATGACGAGTAGAGGAGGGTGGATGAATATACAGTTACTACACCACACACACAGATAACCTTTGTTTCGTCACACGACCCACCCCCTTCATCTACCCCCCAACCACAATCCCCTCGAACTCTTATTTGGTCGGTCTATCACATTACGCTCACAATATTTAATTTTTAGTTTTGTAAAAACGTTTGTCCATAGGTTGAGCAAAGCCTAGGTCACGTGAGCGTGTGTGCACACGGAGAGATGCTGTTGTAAGGTGTAGAGAGGAAGCCGGTAGAGAGAGACAGAGCAAGAGAGAGAGATTAGTTAAGTGAAGTTAGGTTATGGAAGTTATGAATATATAGATATATAGAGAGAGACAGAGAGAGACAGAGAGAGAGAGAGAGAGAGAGAGAGAGAAAGAGAGAGAGGGGGAGCGGGGGTGGAGAGGGGGAGAGAGAGAGAGAGAAAAATTATGTACTCAAGTTCTGCTTCTGGTCTGTGACTTCAGGTAGGTATTTTTTTCGTGACGCTTGATACAAAGGGCAAAAACAGATTAGGTGTATCTCATCTTCTATAACACTTTCACCATTATTTTTACAATACATACACAGTCTTTCTTCCCTAGGGATTCCTAACTGTCTGCCTTTCTCTATGTTTAGTGGGTGTGTGGAACATCGAAATTGGGCCAAGAGTTTTCGAAGATAGCTTTCCTTAATAGCAAATATATACGGTTCTGTTGTCAAGGTTCTTTTATACTTTCTATATGTGTCGAGTCGGTTATTTTCTTCTAAGCAGTTGAGCCAATTTGTGTGTGCTCTATACATCAATTCACCCTTAGTTGTTTTTAAAAATAGATCCTCATCTCCTATTTGCTGATGCGTCCAGGTTTCTTCAAATCCGAGCTCTAACAATATTATTTTCACTTCAGTGGCCCATGTGCGCCTCCCCCTATAATCTAATTCAACTAGCATAGTATATGTTTCTCTCGGGAGGGACTGGTCCTCATTCCTGACGAGCTTCATCCATAACTTTAGCATCTTCATAACACACATTATTTGGACTGGGTACGTTCCAACTTCTCCCATAACAGCTGCATTTGATGTCGATGCAGGTAGTTTTAATATCCATTTGCAATATTTCACTTGGACACTCTCTATACCGTCCTTCACCCTATATCCCCAAATCTCTGCTCCATATGTGAGAATCGGCAATACCATTTTATCAAATAATTCGAATTGGATCTTAGGTTCTAACCCACCACATTTGTTATTTACAGATTTAATAAAATTCACAGCCTTTCCAGCTTGTGCGGAGAGAGTTTCCTGAGCCAAGGTCCAGACTAGCTTAGGGGTAAAAACCAGTCCTAGATACTTATAAGATGATACAGTCTCTATTCTCTTTCCTTTCAAGAACCATTTTTCATTTCTCTTCTGTATCCCCCCATTCCTGAAAACCATAACCTTCGTCTTGTTTAAATTAATTGCTAATCTCCAGCTTTCACAGAACTCGCTAAGCTTATCAATAAGTTTCTGTAATCTACCCACAGTATCAGCTGCTTCAATCATATCGTCTGCAAACAGTAGCAGGCACACATTATCATATATATGGCTTATCTGAATCCCAGGGAAATCCTTCGATTTGCAACATTCTATGAATTTGTTCAGGCAAAAGTTAAAAAGAAAGGGGCTCAGTTGGCACCCCTGTCTGGTTCCCGTGTTGCATTCAAACAAATCAGTTAGCCCCTCTGGTGTTATTACACGTGACCTAAGTTGGCCATACATTGATTGCAAAACCTCTAGTATTCTCCCATGGACACCTTCTGTGAGCAGTCTATACCAAATGAACTGATGCGGAATAGAGTCAAATGCTTTCTCTAGGTCAACAAAAATGCAATAGAATCTTCCTCTTGCCTTACTAATATATTTCTGTACCATACCTTGTAATACAACACATGTGGTCTTTGGTTGATTTTCCTTTTCTTATCCAGCTTGTTCCTCATACTGCTTATTATTTAAAT
The DNA here is from genome assembly GCA_964019135.1 of Arenicola marina. Taxonomy (NCBI): domain Eukaryota; kingdom Metazoa; phylum Annelida; class Polychaeta; family Arenicolidae; genus Arenicola; species Arenicola marina. Next base: position 27,995,670 of record OZ025256.1, read on the forward strand.
CTGCCCATGCTACTAATCTATTGTTAATTGCCTTTGTAAACACCTTGTTAATAGCTGATAAGAGGGATATTCCCCTGTAGTTATTTGGATCTGATCGGCCACCTTTCTTATGAATAGGCACTAAAAGGGCCTCTGTCCATGGCTTCGGGAAATGACCAGAACTCATAATTTGATTGGCAAGGTCAGTAAGTATTGGTACTGAAACAGCACAGCTATCTTTCATGGCTTCCGTTAGGACACCATCTGGCCCTGGTGATTTCTTAGTTAGGTTATGGAAGTTATGAAAGAAACAGTTTCACGAAGGAAGAAGATGTGTATGAAGAAGTGTGAAGACGGTCTTGAAGAAGTTTGGGTTCGAGAAGACTGTTGTTGTAACGTAAAAACGAAGTCATGACATGTGAGTAATGTTATCACTCAGGTGTAAAATTAATGTCGTGAAGATATCGGTCGATTGTTTATTGCATTAATTAGTTTATTATTTTTATTACGTATAATAGATACGGGTGCATTTGAGTAGATATTTTAATTAGACCTAGTTTGAGAATTGTCATTTTAAAGCATGGAAAGCCAATTGCGTCATATTTTTCTTGTAGTCCCGAGGGACTGAATGCCAACCAAATACAGAAACAAGCAATATTTGAACACAACCATTGTATTACGCAACCGGTGTATTATAATTTGTCATCCGCATACTGATATATATAGTTGTATAAAAGTGTGTTAGTGTAATTGTGATTGCTCCTACTATACCACCACCTCAATACTATACGTCTAACTCAATCCACACACCCACACCCACACCCACACCCACACCCACACCCACACCCACACCCACACCCACACCCACACCCACACCCACACCCACACCCACACCCACACCCACACCCACGCCAACACCCACACCCACAATCATATATGTACCACACGAAAGAAAGGACGCAAAAGCGGCACGGTGTTATATATGAGATTGGTACCACGGTGAACAAGGGAGAGTTAAATGGGGATAACAAGAAAGGTAGTTCGAATACAGCTGGTTGTCAAATATCAGTTGACGAGAGGAAAGAAGTCGATGGCGAAGACAAGGGTGCAGCCGATCGCAAGGTGAATAAAATGAAGGGGAATCTTGCTGATGATGGCGGTAGTGTGCACAACCCAGTGAGCTGTTATATGTTGGCAATATGTTTAGCTATAATGTGACACTTACACAGACGCCTTGCGTTAAAGATCTCACGTTAGATGTTTGCCGTTAAAAATTTATCTCTCGTCATATCTGGTTACATAAACCTTAGCGTTCCCCTTTCTTCTTCTTTTTTTAATTGGGCTCCATGCCATCGACTTTTATATCTAAATGGAACTCTCCACAGCCAATGTCATTTAATATCAGGATTTAGTGCAACCATATTTTGTTCTCGTATAATCTTTGTGTCTACTTATATTATCATGTATTCGATGTAACACGCAACGAGTAGGGCTTTACACCAAGAAACGCTATTCTTCCTTAACCTTGACCCTTCCCATTGTCCCGATATGATCTACAGAGGTTAAAACGTACAAAGTAAACCAACCTGTGCGCCTCCAATGGATGTGCCCGACAGCGATATCAACGAAATATCGACAGTATTTGCTCTTTGCAGTTGTGCCACGATATATAGTGAAAACTACAAGGATGTGTGGTTTTAATGTTCGAAATGGCCAATGAAGGCAACAGTACAAAGTACGGGTCAAATATATATACAGATAAAGATAAAGAATATTAGTTTCCGGTATCAGCTAATAATACTTTTTAGTTTATATTAGATTAATTGAAGCCAATGACAATGAAGATACTGGTAATGCATTATATTCATATGATGCTTAATAACAAATAGTATCTATAGATGCGCTTCATCCCCCTCCCTTCCCTACTCGACAACGACATAATTACATGACAAAGAAAATACGGATAAAAAGAAATAGTCAAGCGTTGTTTTTTACGTACCAGTTTCTAGGTTATTTATATCATTGATATAGTCTCTCCTGTGATTTCTCTGATGATAAACTCACCCATTATTCGATCCGGTTGATCTCAAAAACTCTTTTGCTTTTACATATGCCTCTAAAAACAATTTAAAAAGTGAAAAATGTAATAAGATGAATGATTTTTCATTTACACTATGCAACCCGAGAAGTTATCACCAACAGAACATTTATTTTCCGTAACAAGATAGCGGAGTGATTCAGTCATGGAGGTAATGAATGCATGCTGGTGGTGAGATCACACTAGAACACACCAAAATTAAACTAATGTATATCAATTATTTACTTTATCGTATATTATCTATGTTTAGAAAGAAAAATCCCTGTTGAAGTTAACTATCTGATCTTTTAAACTGTTATAATTGTACAACGTACTTCGCATGCAGCCCTCGTACTGTTTTTGTTTTGTCCTGTTGAAACATGAAAACAGACTCAAGAAATTTGATTTGGCAAGTTGAGAAGGTACTTGTTCGCATGTAATTGGCCCACGTAAGGTCCCTACCCAACCAATGAGACTGGTTGACAACAAGCGGCAGAAGATTCATATTGACTAGAGAGATGGGTGATGGACTTTCAAGCGTGCGGTTTTCAGGCACATTTCTAGTTTTCTATAGCGCGCCCATTTAGGCCTATTTAGACTCCCATAGTCCCTGCACCGACACAATCACGGGATAAATGTTTCGAATGCAATTCAGCTCGTGGGGCTTAAGATGATGAAAGCTTCACAGCGGCATAATCCGGTAGGAAGGCCCAAGGATCCCTCTAGCTAACGATCATTATTTACATGCGCTTACATGCACTTATATAAAAGAGGAAATTGCCCCCTTTCGATTGGTTGAAGGGAGGTCACATCACATTAAATGTATAAGCTCCTCCTCATTTATGGAGCACAATAATTAGTGATTTTTTTGTATTTATTTTTGTACTATGATAATAGTCTTTGTCATACAGGACTTCTCGGTGTATTAGAGTATCACTCGTCCGGTGGGTGGGGGTTCGCGGGTGTGGGGTGCATACTTTGATAAAAGTGTTTTACATGAAAGAAAGTCAAGACATATCAGCTGCCCGGGGCGTGGGGGTACAAAGGTGTTTGTGATACAAGGACGTCCTGGTATATTAGCTGTTCGAGGGTAGTGCATGATATACTATCGCCGTTCGGGGCATGATGGGGTAGGGCGTATTATGACAATTATTTCAATTGCAAAGGGAAGGCGGGCGGGGATTTCTGCGAAGTTTTTTTCAAATCAAGCAATGTATTAAGACCATATTAGGATATCACATGGCCTCCATCAAGTTAACTGAATTATTTTGGTTTTCATAAAGAGCCCCCTTCCCTGAGACAAGTTCAGAATGACGTCGGAGCTATTAACAATGGCGTCTTCTTGCACGATGTCGCCGACCTTGATGACGCACGCCATCCCGTCAAGGTCAAACTGTATGGCTCTCCTAGTCAGAAGGAAAACTATATAAGTACATAGGTAGAGAGTGAAGTAGGAGATACAACTATCCTCCGCTATTTTCCCTGTTCGTAAACGTCATTTCATCATATATCGCGACCGTGTGATACATATGTTTGACCTACCACGAGGGCACGTGGTAGATATATGTTATCCTCCAATGTTATCCTCTGTCACCGAAGCAGTCCCGATGGCTACTGCGGCTATAGCTCCCCACCCTCTGGTCAAGCCGCAGAAGCCCCCACACCGACAGGTGTAACAACCGAGAATACAGAAACCTATCCCCGTCCAGCAGCAGCAACCTGATGCTGAAGAAGGGTCAATGTCCACCACACCCCTCCCCCCCCCCCCCTCCCCACACCCACTTCCGCCGCCAATGCGCTGTAGTTTCGAAATTCAAGCCCCCTTCAATCCCGAAAGTCTGGATTTGCCCTTGAGGAGAGTATATACTTTGCTGAGTAAGGATGTTGGTTAGGCTGGGAACCGGCCTAGAACTGCTCGCAGCATACTAGGCCGGTAACTAGTAATTTTTAAGCCTCCGTGATTGGTCTAGGGCCAGTGGTCGTGCAGATGCTATGGCAAGCCAAAATGAATTTTCATATCTTCAAGAAATTAACCGTAAAATTGTTGTATACAGGTCTTTACATGAGTTGGACATATGTCCTATTATTTAAAAACATATTACAATGTGAAGTAAATTGGATAATAATTTGGATTTCACATAGCATATGAAACATAGAGATTAGAAATAGAGAGACATTGAATTTGTTTGCCGGGAGGAATATATTTTGGCAAATATTATACGAAATTGATGTCGTCCTCGTCGTCATTACTGGTTATAATTGTGTTGACGAAACGGAAACATTGCCTATATTCCGTGGTGGTTTAGGGGCTAAACGACAAATTAGGTCGAGTTGTGCATTTGGTGGTAAAAACATGAAAGTTAGCACACTTGTCCCTAATATCCTTGTATTTAAATTTAGCTAATGTCAAGTCGACTTTACCCCTCGGGGCTTTGGACGGGCAAAACTACCCAAAAAAGCTCCATATGTCGCACTACGACGATCGAACTAATATTTTATGTTTATGCATAGGTTTTCGGAGTGCTGAATTAAACAGAAGATATTTGTGTGTATCTAGATGCAACGCATCCTCTAGTTCCACGATGGCGGAAAAAGGCCAGCAAACATGCTCAATAACCATCGCCTCAGCACTTGAAGAGGTCACCGTGACCTGACGGGTTGAACGTAACGCCAGTAACCCGGTACATTAAACCCGTTAGGTCACGGTGACCTCTTCAAGTACCAAATAGTAAAAACGCGTACAGATGGTAAGGTACGCGTTCTTACTATTTCGTACTTGGTTAGGTCACCGTGACCTAACATGACGTAATTGGTTCATTTAATGATGTTCTTTGCTAGAACGTGTGATTTTCAAGCACACTTTTAATTACCTACGTGATAATAACATCCTGAATAGATTCCAGTCAGGTTTCATCCCGTTCACCAGCTTGTTGAGATTTACCATTTATTTTGTGAAGCCTTAGACAAGAAAAAAACGGTAAAGGTAGTTTTCTGTGACATTTCGAAGGCTGTCGACACGGTATGGCACGACGGTCTCCTGAGTAAACTGCGTAGCATCGGAATTGATGGTCAACTATTTAACTGGTTTAGTAATTACATGTGTGATAGGCAGCAGAGAGTTGTTGTTGATGCAGCTTACTTAGACTGGGGCTCAATTACTGCAGGGGTACCCCAAGGTTCGGTATTGGGACCTCTTCTGTTTCTAGTTTACATTAATGACTTAGCCAACGATCTTGAATGTAATATCAGACTTTTCGCTGACGATACCACTATATTTGTTGCCACATATGATTTATGTGACGCACACGGTATGTTAATGCGAGACTTGAAAAAAATTGAAGCGTGGGCCAAAAAGTGGTTTTTAGATTTTAATGCAACTAAGACTAATGTCATGAACATTACGAACAAGCTCAACCTCGATCCCACGCAACTCAGTATGGGTGGAAACAGTCTTGCAAACGTATCAGAGCACAAACACTTGGGTCTTAATATTGACTCCAAGCTTTCTTGGTCCCCGCATATCAATGAAATATACAGCAAATCTATGAGAAGAGTTGATATTCTGTCTAGACTCAGTTTCAGACTTAGTCGTGGAACACTTGAAACAATGTATTTTTCCTTCATCAGACCTGTACTTGAATATGCATGTTTTGTGTGGGCCGGGTGTTCTCAGTATGAGTCTGACAAACTAGAATCGGTACAGATAAGGGCTGGACGCATTGTAAGTGGTGCAATCAAATGCGCAAGCCGCACTCAGGTGTACAAAGAGTTGGGTTGGGAAACCTTGTCACAAAGGAGGGACAGATTTAAACTCATTCTGTTTCACGAATTTTTTTATAACCAGGCACCTTCCTATGTGTGTAGCTTACTTCCTATGTCCGTGCCCGACCGCACTCAATGTGGTTTACGTAGTGCTAGCCCACTTAATATTACGCAAATAAATACAAGGTTGTCAACATTTGACAAATCATTTCTACCTAGCGCTATACGAATGTGGAACGAATTACCAGTCTCTTTACGCAGCTTGCACGACCCAAAAGCGTTTAAAGTAGCAATTTTAAATATTCATGAAACGGTGTCCGGGAATGTAACTGATAACCGCAAATTGTATTACTTTGGAAACAGAAGAGTCAATGTATTGCACGCGCGTATTCGCATGAACTGTAGCGCACTGAACTCTCACTTGTTTAACATGAATCTTGTAGACAGCCCGAGTTGTCGCTGCGGAGCCGAGAACGAGGACTGCGTTCATTTTTTCCTCGGGTGCCCACTCTATACGAACTTTAGAGATATTTTATTTCGCAAAATCCATGTTCTATCCTCAGTGTCAATTGGCCCCATTCTTTTTGGTAATCCGTCTCTATCAATGGACGATAACCGTTGTATATTTCAAGCAGTTCACGACTTCATTGTAGCCTCCAAACGTTTCCCTTAAATATCACGTATTTTAATGTTATGCCTGAATGTATTAATTATCGAATTTCTACTACATTGTGGTGTACGAAACTGTTATGTATATATGTATGCATGAGCAATTGATTCAAGTTCAGCAAGAGGAATTCACATAGGCAGTGTGCCTGTTTTCCAATTGCCAATAAAATATGTTTAAACTAAACTAAACACTTCTGAGGTGCAGTATGGGAACATCAGTTAGTTTTTTTTAATTTGGCGACTCAGGAAAAAGGCCGGAATTCCGACCCTTTCTAAAATGGAGGATGCCCGTTACCAGCGGTCTGTTTCAGACAGACAGGCTGGTTCCCAGCGAAGGATGTTGTTACTATGGGTAACGGTCGATTCACAATGACTGTATTAACCATCAGTAAGCGACCTTTGTATGAAGCGGCGGATAACCAAATATAGGACAAGGTGGAGTTTGGTTTGTTAATATCACGTCAGACAACCGCTTAAAATTTCTCCGTTATGAAACGGGCGCACACTTCTGGCATCTGAAGACTTAAGATAAGAGTTCACGCAATTACTTGCAGTCTGTATTGTTAACTACCGGGTATAATGTGGTTGATTGATAAATATTCACCGTTTTCAATCGAAAAAAAAAAGTAATAATTGATGAAATCACATCATACTGCAATGTTTAAATTTTGCCGTTGATGATAATAATGAATATGTTTTTAAAGCACATATCGGCATCGATGGGTTAGAACTTTCTGCAATTAATTATTTCTATTTAATCTGTAGTTGCAACGACAATTTCGACTAACATCTCTTACCGTTTTTAATAAAAGATGTACGGGCATGTTACTTATTCTCTGAGTTTGTTGTTTGTTATAGATGTTGTGGCGTCAGCGCTTGCGCAGAGGTGTTAACTATTGTACGAAACGAACTCAAAACTTTTGAAAATCTCAAGTATCTCCTGAGCACCTTTCCAGGCAGTTCATCGACAGATCAGTGCAAGGTAAACCTTCCAAACCAAAGTCGAAGTCCATATTCAGTTTCTAAGCTGGGGGGTTCGACTGGACGATCCAATGGTTGAGGGCTAAGTAGCGGTTTCTGAAGGTCAACTCCCCAACCATTTTTAGCGTTGAGGTCCCCTTTTAGTGTACGTTTTACCGGACGATTCCACGCCGGTACCCTTGTGGAGAGTCTCCTTCCCCTCCACGGTCGTCAGTGGTTTGGGGGCGAGCTCACCGCCGGCCGAGGCTTTGAGTTCACCCGCATTAAAAACGTAAACTGCCGTTATGCTTGCTTTCAAACACGGATAACGTTACCGTAGCTAGTTGACGGACAATAATAAGGATAACAATTGAGGGTTGGAGGTTGATGGTCATTTTATTAATGACATGACGCAATATTATATTACATGCTTGCGTAATAAAATTGCCAAATATGGCAATATACATAAATTTGTCCATATATGGACTTGGCCGGCAAGGTTGGAAACCAAACCGGCCAAAACCCAAAAAACAAAGCGTGCAGATGGGGTGGTGGGCGGATGTTTCTCGATGGTCCGATCAGGCCGCCGCAAATCTAGAAGAGGGCGAAATTCAGATGAGGGCTAGGTTTTATAGATCGCACCTCGGGGGCCTATCACGCATGCGTTCCTGGATGAACAGGTGGCGTTCCTAACGTAGCGTGAGATACTCACCAGGCGGCGGTAGCGTGAGATACTCACCAGGCGGCGGTAGCGTGAGATACTCGCCGGGCGGCGGGCGACTTTCCCGGCATGGAAGGAACGCTATGACGGGACTGAAAAACCTTGCACTGGACACGAAAACATAGTTACAACACAGTCAGGAGAAGACACTACAGGCTTTAGTGACCGAATCGTAAACAGACATAAAAGGTATCGCGTACATAACAAAGAGAAGACATAAGTGAAGTGTTTAGAACCGCATAAAGTTACTTATAGACGCATTTAATAATTTTCATTTAACTGATCAACCACATTTAGGGAGCGCTCAATCGCGGACTTACCGTCCAAATCGCCACTTATCTCTTCTGATTTATGGCTTCATTAATGATATGAAACACACCAGTTGCCAATAACAAAACAAATGATGATGTAATGGTTTGAGCGTAGTTCCAAATCAAAATGGACACTGGCCAGTACGGAGAAGATCAAACCGGAATACTCCGGTAGAACGCTGACAAGTTTGAGCGGAACCTCCGTGTGTCTCGGGAGCAAGGCGTGGTGGAGTTGAGGGGACGTGGTTTAAATGTAAGCGTCGCAGATGATAGAGATGAAGAGTCATTTTGTCCCTTTACAACCCAAGCTCACCCACGCGCCCCTACTATGTCGCCGTCCTACTTCTTTGCTCTTGTTCTTTGGTTCAATGTTTCTCCCCGTCGCATTTTGTTTTACAGATCTGAATCTGTCCATTGGCGGCCTCATGTTGTTGTGCCGGCAGTGTACCAATCCTGGCCCGCTGGACAAAACTACGGTGGCTCAACGATGTTTGCCGACAATGGGCCAATGATAGGCCTATGATGTTTGCCCTTGTTGGGCCGATGTTGGTCCACCGCTGGTATATGTGATATATATGTTAATTGGTTGACAGTTGAATCAATTTTCTTAAACCCAGCGTTTCTCCAAGTTAATAGTTTGCTGATTAAATAGGTCAGCCAGTGGCTGGTCTATGACTTCTGTTGTTTCTTTAAGCATACGATTACTTATTAAATGGAGCCCATTCGCCTTATTAACATTTAGACCTTTGATAGCTTTATAAACCTTACTTAGTGTAAACACGACACTATTTATTCGTTCATCAGTGTTGAAGTGAATTGGGGGTAGAGCAAAGCCGGGAGGAATTGGGAGCATCGTAGAATGTGTGCAAAAATATTCATTGAGGACGTTTGCTTTGCGAAGTGGGTTTGACAGCCAAAAGCCGTTCTCTAATAACGCGGGCATCCGTGTGTCTTTTTTATCACAGTAAAATATTTTGCGTAGTTTAAAAAATTCCTTGCTTGTGGTATTTGGGTCTCTGAGTCGTGTGTTAAGCCTAGCATAATACCCTTCCTTGACCCGGTCTATTTCCAGGTGCGCCTCTCGGCGGGCATCAATATACAGTTGATACGAGGAGCCGGTTCTACGCTTGGCAAAACGTTTGTACACACGATCCCTCTTTCTTAGAAGTCTTTTAATGTTCGCCGACATCCATGGTTTATCTCGCGGTCTGATGACAACTGAATTGCTTGGAATAAATCTACTGACTGATGTTTGAAAAATAGAGTTCCAGTGGTTGACACAGTAGTTAATACTCGCATCGGAGTCCATGCCTTCATTCCAAGGGGCTGCGGATAAATGTTCTCGCATGCCAATGAAATCGGCATTGTTATAAACGTATACATTTCGTTTAATCGGAGCCTGGTGATGCATCTTATACTTTATGTGGCAGTACACAATATGATGATCTAAGTTGCATATCGGTGAGATAACTCCGCATTGACTAATCTTTCCAGGATAATCAGTAATTACTAGATCAAGCTGAGAAACACTGGTTGGTGTTATACGCGTTGGCTCGGTTATCCGTTGCGATAAGTTACCCGGTCACCTCCCTACTCTGTAAGTCGATCGATCATTTTGGTCCCAACGCCCCATTTTATATGTCGGTTGTCGGCTGGGGAAGGATTAGTGTCACCGGCTGATTGCAATTAGCAGAATACACACACTCAGGCGATAACACCAGTGGTCTGGAAAGCAATCTTAAAATGTGTGAAACATGTTTGCGCGTTGTTATAGGTTGTTATGCATTGAAGCTTTGATCATCTTGATCACAAAACTCGACACCTTTAGTACAAATACAAGCAGTCTTGAGGAAGATCTGGGGGATTTGTTGCCATTTGTCGCCTCTCTTCAAGAAGAACTACAGAAATGTGCCATCTTAGTTTCGATAAAGACATTTCTGCAAAAGGGATTACTTGCACACGTATATTTGAATATCAGACTTTCCAAATAAGCAAAAACTACATTGTATTGTAAAAACATATTTTTTCTGTTTGTTTTTTGGCCACGAGTAAAGTATTGGAAGAATATTCTGTAACACTAAGTCGATCGATCAGTGGCAGTCCCATCGTCGATCGACTTAGAGAGGTTTTACTGTATCCGCATGTTTTTCAAGAACCAATAGATGATAGATCTCACCTAGTTTATAGTAGGATTGATTTCTAGGTACGTATCCGAACGCCGGATCTGGGCTGCTGATTACGCTTCTAGCATTGATGTGGTAGATACGGAGTTCACCATTAGTATTTTTGTTATGCCGTGCCATTGAAACTTAATACAATAACAATTAATGATACACTATATCTCTTTGATGAACGAGCATGTGAACGCTGCTTACCCTGCGCTTCAATAGTACATGTCACTTATATCCTAAGGCAATATGAACAATTGTGCAGAAAACTAAACTTAGAAAACAGTGTCATAACGGCACAAATAACATAGGTGAAACAAACCCATATTTGCAGAGTCACCACACAGCACATTTGACTCTATTATTGGCAAGCATGGGTAGAGTAGCGTGGCGATTATTTATTGTGCGAGATGGATCCTTTTGACAAAAGACTACATTAGGCAATAACAAGGGTAACATGTTACAAAAACAGCAAATGCGAGTCGCCTGTTAGCCGGAAGACCGCCACGGTGTGACCTGCGGCAAGTCTGTTTGGGTCGAGCAGCAACTTTTTGTAGGCTGACCTCACCTCGACGATGGTTCGCACAGGCGCCGATGAGGTGATCATGGTAGCCCCCTTGTGAGTTACCCGCTGGCCATGGCGAATGCTCGGTGGTGATCCTGTAATCGACTCTCTGTCCCCTGTTGTTGTCTGCAAGATGTCCTTTGCTGTGGGTCTAGGCAGTGAGTCTCTCTGTAGCTCTCCGTTGATGTAGAGTTTATCTTTGACCAGTTTGAAGTTTACACGGTCTGACTGGGTAGATTTTTTTTTGAGAGCGGCTATTTGTTCGCCATGCTTTCTGTGGCTCTCGACTAACTCAGGTGGGTAGTGCGGCGTTATCTTTGCCATATCCTTACCTCTAGGGAGGCTGCGAGCAAAACTGAGCAAATCCGAAACCGCCTTTTGTGAAGATAATCTCACCACCATTGGTCTTGGGTGATTTTTTCAACGTTCTTGTTGAAGGTCCCGAGTCTGGGGGCTCGGTCAATGGGTACCTGGTTTTTAAGGCCGTGTTTAACAAGAAAGTCCTGTACTAACTTTGGACAGTTTTCTTGACCTCTCCTATCCTTCCTTAAACCATGAAGAAGCACGTTGTTTTGCATCGATCGCGTTTTTAAATCAACGACTTCACTCATCCATTGCTTGATTTCTTTGCTTTGACGCAAATTAACTCCTTTTAAGAGGGCAATCTCACTTCGCAAATCTTCTGTCTCACGTTTCTGTCTTTCCGTGAGGTTGTTAATTTCACCCACGTCTGAGTCATCGGCGTCAGCGGTTGCCATGGTTGAAAGTTGATGTTTACGGTAGCTGGGAAGGTCTTTTTCTGTCGACGTCCTGGTATTATCGCCCGTTAACCAGTCTCGCAAGGGACTTTTCCGGCTAAGATTTGGCCTCATGCGACGATTTGCTTTTGGTGTTGTCCTTTGCCTCTTCTTTGTGTTCACTTTTATCCGATTTTCCATTTATCATCCGGATTTAAGTATTTAAAGACTTATTTTATCGCCATAACTTCACTGCTTGTCAAAACAGGTCTGTTGTGGCCGCCATTCAACAAGTCATAGGCTTCAACAAGTCCTAATAATGTTATATACATATAAGGCACAGCCGCATCGCATAACGTCATGATCATATGTCTTTCTCATACTCTAGTTTATCTAAATAATTGGTTCTCCTTGACGAATTTATATCAGACCTGCTGCCATGGATGTGACCACGTGTTACCCGGGCACCTCGCTTGCGACTGCGACGGCGAGCCATGTTTTTTGTGAGTTTCACCGCTAATGTGTATATAACGAGGCTGGCGCATCAATCCATCAACCCATCAACATGGCGAATACAGGCGGGTTCGGTCGATCCATCCGGCGCAAGGAACGCTTCTGAGCCCGGTGTACCGGTTGATAAACCGGCTTGTACCCCGGCGGTGTTCCGTGATCATTATGCTAGAAAGGGTACCTCCCTTCCGGTGGTGGATGGATGGGAAAGAACAAAGCAGCTCACTATTAACCCACCCTTCCGACCGCTGTCACTGAAAGCCGAGACGCTGAAGACGTGCCTATCGCGCAAGAATATCAAGTTCATCGCCACGTTGGGTGCCTCACAGGGCAAGAAATACTCTGTGAGGTTCTCGGCACAACTGGACAAGGTCTTTAAAGGGTATGTCATTGAGCTGCTAAAGATAGAAACCACCGTTGATAGAACGCACGAGGCAGCCTACTTCGCTGACGGCGACCAGTACATCTTGGAGCGACTCTCGCCCCAACCTAGTCAATGCGGTGGCTGTGAGGCCTTCAAGGAAAGGTTCTACGAGGAAGGTGGCACCCAAAGCGTTCTGTTTGAGTACCTCGGCATGGACGACCTTCTGGACAGCACCCTGAGACTACGTTCCTGAGGCTCGGGAGGAATTCATTGAGATACACCAGGAGTTTTTGTTCCGGCATTACTTGGCACGTGACCCCCCAGATCTCGTCATAATCTCGCCAGCGTTAAATCACCAAAAGTTTAAGAGTTCAACGGAGAAGTTCGCAGCCGATTTCAAACACTTCCGCTGCTTGATTCAGGTGTACCTTCCTCCCACCACCAGGACGCTTTGGATGCCGGGATTGAGCGAGCGTGAAAACGCCAATGCCATAAATCCTGAGCAATACAAGAACCGTCGAGTGGACGGCCTGTTGGCGTCAGAGGCCATAGACCGACTGAATCATGTCCGCTACGACATCCTGGCTCCTGACTTACTAAATCCTGACGGACTGGTGCTCGGCTTTCTAGATATGGTTCGGGTTTCCGTAGAGTAGAGTTCACTTGGAAAATAACTTATCGAAAGATATCTGCTCATGTGCTGGAGTTTCCTTGCGGTGACATATGACTAATTTTTTTTTTTTTAACGATGGCTAATTTTAATTGATATTAAAATCCCCTATATTTTACATCGGGAAAAGCGTATCCAGACCTTTTTACATAACAGTTTCAGTAGATCGAAGTATATTCTTTTTACCCTTTACCACCGTCTGGTGACTCGTTTTCAGCGTATCGACCTACGACATATTTACTTGACGTATGGGTTTTTCATGATATTCAACCCTATGATTGAACAATTAGATTTACTTGTCAATAGAGCTGCAGGCTTGTTGAGTGAGACTTATAATGACAAAGGTAATTGTATTTGGATGCACTGTGCATACAGATAAAGTCCTCTTTTACAGAAGAGTATCGTTGCTTATTATATGTTGGTTTGTAAGGAATACTTGCCGCATATTTTGACCGGCGTCCAGCGCATCGTCGATTTATGATGACCACTTTCCGGGCCGACTTGGCGGATGTCAAGCCACTTGCATGTTATTTATTACTCGTCCGTTCAGGAAACGGTTCAAGCCCAACCCGCTCATCAATTTCAGGAGGCAGTAAAGTATCCCCCACCCCCCCCCCCCCAACCTACCCTGGGCTCCTCGATGGAACTATAAAATGAAGGATTCGCCACTTGCCAGGGCATTAGACGCTCTTTTCCCTATTGACGTCTGGCCGTCTGAGATGTTTGTTTGTTTAACAAGCTCTAGCGACATGACAAGAAGTTCAAGTGTTATGGCCGCCATTTTGTCGGGGACGACTTTTGAGGTCCGACCCGTTTCGACGTGATGTCTCGCGTCTACCTGCTGGGGTTTGACTAATGCCAAGGAGAGAAGATAACAGAGCATAGTTAACTACCCCCCCCCCCCTCCTATCCCATCCCATATTAGGTCCTATCCTTCCCAACCTACATAATACCACGTCAGCGATTACCTCTGTAATGAGTCACGCAAGGTCTATGTAAGGATCTCCGCCTCATCAAGCCTAAAAGAGGTGAAATGTCGTACAAGCACAGAGGCAGATCCGGGATTGTGCCTCACATATTGTCTCTGATATGTCAATGATGTCATTGTCAGGGAAGATCTCTTGGCTCTATTTCGCCACCATGTACATACAACTGGCCAAAAACGCCAACATTCCATTTCATGTCATATCAATGAGAGACCAAACATGAGGGTTGCTTGTGGTGACCCGCTGGCCACTGTAACAAAAATAAAACGCCCAGAGTTTCATGTGCGCGTATCATTATTTATTATTACATTATTATTTGCTTGCTTGTAACATGTCGTCCGACACCCCACCGAAAACTTGACTTGAAAGTGTACCTTTGCCTACGATACGACTGCATTTTAAGCCGATGAGCGGCACCACTGTTTGCGATATCGCCCTTGCGTCACGGGACTTTGCTTGGACTCATTGAAAACATGATTACATATCCAAAGGGCTATAGGTAATTAAGTCATCCATATATCCAGATAACCCGTACAAACGGACGCCCCGCTAGGTGTTACCCAGATTGTATCACGTGTCGTACTCACTCTCTAACCAGGAGGCGCTGTATGTCGTCTACCGCTGAAGTGTCTGTCTATCGTTGAGACGACTGTGATGTTATATGAATGAGCACTTCTATACAGACGCGGTGTTCGATCACATCAATGGCACTTGACTGACTGACTGATGAGATCTCCCACAAGTGGCCTTCGTTAGGCGATAACATTGGTATGTAGTATAATATATAGTTAGGGTGTACACGCGCCCAAAGTGGTGACATAAGGACGTGGCTTGGGATCATGTTATGCTGGGTATCGTATCGTGGTGCGCGCCATTCATGCCTGCATGTCTGCCATGGAGACTGCTTGAAACTGTCGGGGGTAGGTGACGTAGGCATCCTGTCGCCGCTGGAAAAAACAGCCAATAACTTACTCCTTATGTCATGACATGGTAGCCAGTGAGTGGACTTACAGGTATCGTACAGGTTATATTATTAAACAGGATACTTACAGACGTGTATGAGGAAAGCGGGACAAGAGTTTGTGGACGGATCTCGAATCTGAGAAACGATGGCGGCCACGCAGACCCGGATGCATGACGGGAAGCGAGCCACCCAGATAGCCGGGATGCCCGATACTCCGCGAGGTCAAGGTCATCAGGATTATGTTCCAGGACATGACCGTGCTTACAAGGGGGGAGATGGACCGAGTGTCAACAAGCACGGGAAGAAGACCGATCGCCGATCAGTAAACAAGGGTGCTGACTCCAGAGTAGACACACATGTCACGCCTACAGGCCATGACCGTGCTTACAAGGGGGGAGATGGACCGAGTGTCAACAAGCACGGGAAGAAGACCGATCGCCGATCAGTAAACAAAGGTGCTGACTCCAGAGTAGAAACACATGTCACGCCTACAGGCCATGACCGTGCTTACAAGGGGGGAGATGGACCGAGTGTCAACAAGCACGGGAAGAAGACCGATCGCCGATCAGTAAACAAAGGTGCTGACTCCAGAGTAGAAACACATGTCACGCCTACAGGCGTCTTACGCCGCACCGCCAAGCATGATGCGCCTCTAGACTCCATATACAACCCACTGAATGTAAGTGATAGACGCACGTGCATGATAGACGCCGCATCCCACATCTATCGGCACCCGAGCGGACCAGGGAACAGCAAGGACCCTAAGGTGAAAGGAAATGACGTCACATCCGACAATCCAGGATATGGCTCCCAAGTAGGACATTACAACTACCCGGATGTTCATGCTGAAAACGACAGGACGGCCTTCGGAATCCAGATCAATAATAATCTATCAGACGCCATTCCACAGACATTAGGTGGTGACCCTTTCCTACATACACGGGGACTTGATGGAAGTCCGAACATCCGTGGTAACCCCGATGGGGCAAAGAAAGGCCCCTACCCCTATAACTATAGCACAAACGAGCGTCCATTGAGTAACCCGAAGTCTCCGGGGTATAGTCTCACCGCGACTTTGGCCGAGACCCCCGTAACGCTCATGGAATTTAGATACAAAACTAAAGGCCCCGTCATCCTCATCTACAAGCAGGATATCACAAAAGTCAAGGTCGACGTCATCGTCAACGGGGCCAACGCTCACCTCCGCCATGGGGGAGGCGTTGCCAGGGCGATCGCGGACGCCGCCGGGCCAGAGCTCACCAGAGCCAGTGGGTACATGGTTGCCAGGTACGGACCCGTGCCTGTCTCTGGCTGTGTGGCCACGCCGGCGGGTCGGCTGCCCTGTCAGGGCGTCCTCCATGCCGTGGGTCCCAGGTGGACGGACACCCCAGAGAAGAAGGCGGCCCGGCAGCTGCAGGACACCTTCGTCCGCATACTCGAGTTCTGTTACGCCGAACGCGTCACGTCGATAGCTATACCGCCCATTAGTGCAGGTGAGTTATTGAACCATGTGGTAGTGTGTGCGTAACACATGTGGAAAACACTAAGCGGTAATTCTTAACTAGATGGTAGTTCGTAACCATGCAGGAGGTCGTAACCATGCGTTAGTTCGCAACTATGCGGTAATTCTTAACTACATGGTAGTTCGTAACCACGTGGCAGGTCGTAACCATGCGGTACATCGTAATCATGCCGCAGTTTGTAATTGTGTGGTAGTCACCATCTAGTAGTGCGTTTGGACAGTTTTATTTTTGGTCAGCATTGACGGGATGCGTCTATACTTCACCATCAATGGAAAGTTATTAATAGTTCACGTTTACATCGAACATTTAATTTCTATTGAACGCAATCGCGGGGCGTAACCATGATAACTGCTTCATTCAAAACGTGTGGGCGACATGGAAAATCCTGCATACAACGATTTAGACCCGCTTAGTTGAATGGTGACGTGACGTCCAGTCTTGACAACAGCAAACTGGTCAATGGCATCTGTGTTCACAATATCTCCCTTGACGCTAAATTTACAATATCAATTCCCCTAACATAGATCTGACCCCCGCCATACCTGTACCTCTTCCTCTTTCCCTCCTTCTATCTCTCTCTATATATATCTCTATATATATGTCATCTATGTCATCTTCACAATATCTCCATTGACATGTAATATAAATACAATTTAAATCCCCCTGAACCAGAAACTTTGATCTGACTCCCGACACACGTGTGCCTCTCCCTATCTCCCTCCCTCTCTCTCTCTCTCCCTCTCTATCTCTCTCTATATCTTTCTCCATATGTCCCTTTCTCTTTCTAACTGTGTTAGGTATTTACGGCGGGGCCGCTGAGAAAGTCTCCGACGCAATTGTGAAGGGAGTGATCGCCGGATTGAAAAAGATGCCGACCCATTGTGACCTGAAGGCCATCCACCTGGTGGACATCGATGGCCGTCTGCTGAGGGTGATCCAGACGGCGTTTGCTGATGAAGCCCGGAAGGGGGCGGTATTGCATCGCTTGGATCGTCCAATGGACTACTATTAGATGCGAATCGCAACTACAGGCACTCTCCTATTTATGCAGGCATAATATGATTATTAGAAATATATTTATTATTATTATTATTATTGATTTATTCTTCTTCTTATTATTATTATTGATTTATTATTCTTCTTCTTCTTATTATTGAACATTATCGAACTCTTGTTGTTTATAATTATGAAATTAGCAATTAGCATTTCCAGTAGCAGCCAGATTGTTTATTTTAGAATTTGCAGGCAGTGGCTGCCTGGGGTGTCTTTACCACAGGGTGATCCACGCAGCTCTGTCGGGAAAGACTCGTATAACGTATGATGCGTAACTATATAGCCTTTAGATATCGATGTGAAAACTACTTCCTTGTTATTTTCAAAACTGTAACGTAGATCCTTTTTACTGACCCTATTTTGCATGCACACTATTCATATTAGCTGTGACGAGGTAATTAAATCCGGCGAAACCCGGTGGCCCAAACGGAATCGTCCTAATATCACAAAGATCGTGTGTGCTGATCTATCGAGACGCGGTTAACAGATGATTATTTAACGTACTGATCGGCGAAGTCGAAGTGCATGCTCGATCGAGATTCTTACAACAATCGTGAATGACCAAAAACTATGGATGGCTATTGTGGTATTGTAAACTGTCAATAATATTGAGTCAGATAATAAACGAACTTGTTATTTATTGTTGTGTCGAACATAAGAATAAGAGGAGAGAGGAGAGTAAAAGGAGAACAATACAATACAAAAGGCGAGGGACAGGAACAAACACCGTGATCGAGTTTAGAGAACTACAAACGCTTGTCGTCAGGTACATTATACATATTATGTGGAGGATTCTAACCCATGAAGGTGCTATATAAGACCGCAGTTGTGGGCCATTTGGATCTCGATTTGCCAGATTTGGAACTTTTTCCTTGACAATGTCGAAGGCTGCGGCAACGGTGCCAGCCATTACCTGTATGCGTACGGCATTAGTGCTGCGGCTGTGCCTGCTACTTTTTCCATGATGATGTCGAAGGGTGGGGTAACGCTGCCAGCCATTACCCGTTAAGTACGGGCATTAGTGCTGAGGCTGTGCCTGCTACTTGTTCCATGATGATGTCGAAGGCTGGGGTAACGCTGCCAGCCATTACCTGTATGCGTACGGGCATTAGTGCTGAGGCTCTGCCTGCTACTTGTTCCATGATGATGTCGAAGGCTGGGGTAACGCTGCCAGCCATTACCCGTTAAGTACGGGCATTAGTGCTGAGGCTCTGCCTGCTACTTGTTCCATGATGATGTCGAAGGCTGGGGTAACGCTGCCAGCCATTACCCTTTGCGTACGGGCATTAGTGCTGAGGCTGTGCCTGCTACTTGTTCCATGATGATGTCGAAGGCTGGGGTAACGCTGCCAGCCATTACCCGTTAAGTACGGACATTAGTGCTGAGGCTGTGCCTGCTACTTGTTCCATGATGATGTCGAAGGCTGGGGTAACGCTGCCAGCCATTACCTGTATGCGTACGGGCATTTGAGCTGAGGCTCTGCCTGCTACTTGTTCCATGATGATGTCGAAGGCTGGGGTAACGCTGCCAGCCATTACCCGTTAAGTACGGACATTAGTGCTGAGGCTGTGCCTGCTACTTGTTCCATGATGATGTCGAAGGCTGGGGTAACGCTGCCAGCCATTACCTGTATGCGTACGGGCATTTGAGCTGAGGCTCTGCCTGCTACTTGTTCCATGATGATGTCGAAGGCTGGGGTAACGCTGCCAGCCATTACCTGTATGCGTACGGACATTAGTGCTGAGGCTGTGCCTGCTACTTGTTCCATGATGATGTCGAAGGCTGGGGTAACGCTGCCAGCCATTACCCGTTAAGTACGGACATTAGTGCTGAGGCTGTGCCTGCTACTTGTTCCATGATGATGTCGAAGGCTGGGGTAACGCTGCCAGCCATTACCTGTATGCGTACGGGCATTTGAGCTGAGGCTCTGCCTGCTACTTGTTCCATGATGATGTCGAAGGCTGGGGTAACGCTGCCAGCCATTACCTGTATGCGTACGGGCATTTGAGCTGAGGCTCTGCCTGCTACTTGTTCCATGATGATGTCGAAGGCTGGGGTAACGCTGCCAGCCATTACCCGTTAAGTACGGACATTTGAGCTGAGGCTCTGCCTGCTACTTGTTCCATGATGATTTCGAAGGCTGGGGTAACGCTGCCAGCCATTACCCGTTAAGTACGGACATTTGAGCTGAGGCTCTGCCTGCTACTTGTTCCATGATGATGTCGAAGGCTGGGGTAACGCTGCCAGCCATTACCTGTATGCGTACGGGCATTTGAGCTGAGGCTCTGCCTGCTACTTGTTCCATGATGATGTCGAAGGCTGGGGTAACGCTGCCAGCCATTACCTGTATGCGTACGGGCATTTGAGCTGAGGCTCTGCCTGCTACTTGTTTCATGATGATGTCGAAGGCTGGGGTAACGCTGCCAGCCATTACCCGTTAAGTACGGACATTAGTGCTGAGGCTCTGCCTGCTACTTGTTCCATGATGATGTCGAAGGCTGGGGTAACGCTGCCAGCCATTACCCGTTAAGTACGGACATTAGTGCTGAGGCTGTGCCTGCTACTTGTTCCATGATGATGTCGAAGGCTGGGGTAACGCTGCCAACCATTACCTGTATGCGTACGGGCATTTGAGCTGAGGCTGTGCCTGCTACTTGTTCCATGATGATGTCGAAGGCTGGGGTAACGCTGCCAGCCATTACCTGTATGCGTACGGGCATTTGAGCTGAGGCTCTGCCTGCTACTTGTTCCATGATGATGTCGAAGGCTGGGGTAACGCTGCCAGCCATTACCCGTTAAGTACGGACATTTGAGCTGAGGCTCTGCCTGCTACTTGTTCCATGATGATGTCGAAGGCTGGGGTAACGCTGCCAACCATTACCTGTATGCGTACGGGCATTTGAGCTGAGGCTGTGCCTGCTACTTGTTCCATGATGATGTCGAAGGCTGGGGTAACGCTGCCAGCCATTACCCGTTAAGTACGGACATTAGTGCTGAGGCTGTGCCTGCTACTTGTTCCATGATGATGTCGAAGGCTGGGGTAACGCTGCCAGCCATTACCCGTTAAGTACGGACATTTGAGCTGAGGCTCTGCCTGCTACTTGTTCCATGATGATGTCGAAGGCTGGGGTAACGCTGCCAACCATTACCTGTATGCGTACGGGCATTTGAGCTGAGGCTGTGCCTGCTACTTGTTCCATGATGATGTCGAAGGCTGGGGTAACGCTGCCAGCCATTACCCGTTAAGTACGGACATTAGTG
Organism: Arenicola marina; assembly: GCA_964019135.1. Classification (NCBI taxonomy): domain Eukaryota; kingdom Metazoa; phylum Annelida; class Polychaeta; family Arenicolidae; genus Arenicola; species Arenicola marina. The sequence continues at coordinate 28,016,950 of OZ025256.1, forward strand.
CTGAGGCTGTGCCTGCTACTTGTTCCATGATGATGTCGAAGGCTGGGGTAACGCTGCCAGCCATTACCCGTTAAGTACGGACATTAGTGCTGAGGCTCTGCCTGCTACTTGTTCCATGATGATGTCGAAGGCTGGGGTAACGCTGCCAGCCATTACCTGTATGCGTACGGGCATTTGAGCTGAGGCTGTGCCTGCTACTTGTTCCATGGTGATGTCGAAGGCTGGGGTAACGCTGCCAGCCATTACCCGTTAAGTACGGACATTAGTGCTGAGGCTGTGCCTGCTACTTGTTCCATGATGATGTCGAAGGCTGGGGTAACGCTGCCAGCCATTACCCGTTAAGTACGGACATTAGTGCTGAGGCTGTGCCTGCTACTTGTTCCATGATGATGTCGAAGGCTGGGGTAACGCTGCCGGCCATTACCCGTTAAGTACGGACATTAGTGCTGAGGCTGTGCCTGCTACTTGTTCCATGATGATGTCGAAGGCTGGGGTAACGCTGCCAGCCATTACCTGTATGCGTACGGGCATTTGAGCTGAGGCTCTGCCTGCTACTTGTTCCATGATGATGTCGAAGGCTGGGGTAACGCTGCCAGCCATTACCTGTATGCGTACGGGCATTTGAGCTGAGGCTCTGCTTGCTACTTGTTCCATGATGATGTCGAAGGCTGGGGTAACGCTGCCAGCCATTACCTGTATGCGTACGGGCATTTGAGCTGAGGCTGTGCCTGCTACTTGTTCCATGATGATGTCGAAGGCTGGGGTAACGCTGCCAGCCATTACCTGTATGCGTACGGGCATTAGTGCTGAGGCTCTGCCTGCTACTTGTTCCATGATGATGTCGAAGGCTGGAGTAACGCTGCCAGCCATTACCTGTATGCGTACGGGCATTAGTGCTGAGGCTGTGCCTGCTACTTGTTCCATGATGATGTCGAAGGCTGGGGTAACGCTGCCAGCCATTACCTGTATGCGTACGGGCATTTGAGCTGAGGCTCTGCCTGCTACTTGTTCCATGATGATGTCGAAGGCTGGGGTAACGCTGCCAGCCATTACCTGTATGCGTACGGGCATTAGTGCTGAGGCTGTGCCTGCTACTTGTTCCATGATGATGTCGAAGGCTGGGGTAACGCTGCCAGCCATTACCTGTATGCGTACGGGCATTTGAGCTGAGGCTGTGCCTGCTACTTGTTCCATGATGATGTCGAAGGCTGGGTTAACGCTGCCAGCCATTACCCGTTAAGTACGGACATTAGTGCTGAGGCTGTGCCTGCTACTTGTTCCATGATGATGTCGAAGGCTGGGGTAACGCTGCCAGCCATTACCCGTTAAGTACGGGCATTAGTGCTGAGGCTCTGCCTGCTACTTGTTCCATGATGATGTCGAAGGCTGGGTAACGCTGCCAGCCATTACCCGTTAAGTACGGACATTAGTGCTGAGGCTGTGCCTGCTACTTGTTCCATGATGATGTCGAAGGCTGGGTAACGCTGCCAGCCATTACCCGTTAAGTACGGACATTAGTGCTGAGGCTGTGCGTGCTACTTGTTCCATGATGATGTCGAAGGCTGGGGTAACGCTGCCAGCCATTACCCGTTAAGTACGGGCATTAGTGCTGAGGCTGTGCCTGCTACTTGTTCCATGATGATGTCGAAGGCTGGGGTAACGCTGCCAGCCATTACCCGTTAAGTACGGGCATTTGAGCTGAGGCTGTGCCTGCTACTTGTTCCATGATGATGTCGAAGGCTGGGGTAACGCTGCCAGCCATTACCTGTATGCGTACGGGCATTTGAGCTGAGGCTGTGCCTGCTACTTGTTCCATGATGATGTCGAAGGCTGGGGTAACGCTGCCAGCCATTACCCGTTAAGTACGGACATTAGTGCTGAGGCTGTGCCTGCTACTTGTTCCATGATGATGTCGAAGGCTGGGGTAACGCTGCCAGCCATTACCTGTATGCGTACGGGCATTTGAGCTGAGGCTCTGCCTGCTACTTGTTCCATGATGATGTCGAAGGCTGGGGTAACGCTGCCAGCCATTACCTGTATGCGTACGGCATTAGTGCTGAGGCTCTGCCTGCTACTTGTTCCATGATGATGTCGAAGGCTGGGGTAACGCTGCCAGCCATTACCCGTTAAGTACGGACATTAGTGCTGAGGCTGTGCCTGCTACTTGTTCCATGATGATGTCGAAGGCTGGGGTAACGCTGCCAGCCATTACCTGTATGCGTACGGGCATTAGTGCTGAGGCTGTGCCTGCTACTTGTTCCATGATGATGTCGAAGGCTGGGGTAACGCTGCCAGCCATTACCTGTATGCGTACGGGCATTTGAGCTGAGGCTCTGCCTGCTACTTGTTCCATGATGATGTCGAAGGCTGGGGTAACGCTGCCAGCCATTACCTGTATGCGTACGGACATTAGTGCTGGGGCTGTGCCTGCTACTTGTTCCATGATGATGTCGAAGGCTGGGGTAACGCTGCCAGCCATTACCCGTTAAGTACGGACATTAGTGCTGAGGCTGTGCCTGCTACTTGTTCCATGATGATGTCGAAGGCTGGGGTAACGCTGCCAGCCATTACCCGTTAAGTACGGACATTAGTGCTGAGGCTCTGCCTGCTACTTGTTCCATGATGATGTCGAAGGCTGGGGTAACGCTGCCAGCCATTACCTGTATGCGTACGGGCATTTGAGCTGAGGCTCTGCCTGCTACTTGTTCCATGATGATGTCGAAGGCTGGGGTAACGCTGCCAGCCATTACCTGTATGCGTACGGGCATTTGAGCTGAGGCTCTGCCTGCTACTTGTTCCATGATGATGTCGAAGGCTGGGGTAACGCTGCCAGCCATTACCCGTTAAGTACGGACATTTGAGCTGAGGCTCTGCCTGCTACTTGTTCCATGATGATTTCGAAGGCTGGGGTAACGCTGCCAGCCATTACCCGTTAAGTACGGACATTTGAGCTGAGGCTCTGCCTGCTACTTGTTCCATGATGATGTCGAAGGCTGGGGTAACGCTGCCAGCCATTACCTGTATGCGTACGGGCATTTGAGCTGAGGCTCTGCCTGCTACTTGTTCCATGATGATGTCGAAGGCTGGGGTAACGCTGCCAGCCATTACCTGTATGCGTACGGGCATTTGAGCTGAGGCTCTGCCTGCTACTTGTTTCATGATGATGTCGAAGGCTGGGGTAACGCTGCCAGCCATTACCCGTTAAGTACGGACATTAGTGCTGAGGCTGTGCCTGCTACTTGTTCCATGATGATGTCGAAGGCTGGGGTAACGCTGCCAGCCATTACCCGTTAAGTACGGACATTAGTGCTGAGGCTGTGCCTGCTACTTGTTCCATGATGATGTCGAAGGCTGGGGTAACGCTGCCAACCATTACCTGTATGCGTACGGGCATTTGAGCTGAGGCTGTGCCTGCTACTTGTTCCATGATGATGTCGAAGGCTGGGGTAACGCTGCCAGCCATTACCCGTTAAGTACGGACATTAGTGCTGAGGCTGTGCCTGCTACTTGTTCCATGATGATGTCGAAGGCTGGGGTAACGCTGCCAGCCATTACCCGTTAAGTACGGACATTTGAGCTGAGGCTCTGCCTGCTACTTGTTCCATGATGATGTCGAAGGCTGGGGTAACGCTGCCAACCATTACCTGTATGCGTACGGGCATTTGAGCTGAGGCTGTGCCTGCTACTTGTTCCATGATGATGTCGAAGGCTGGGGTAACGCTGCCAGCCATTACCCGTTAAGTACGGACATTAGTGCTGAGGCTGTGCCTGCTACTTGTTCCATGATGATGTCGAAGGCTGGGGTAACGCTGCCAGCCATTACCCGTTAAGTACGGACATTAGTGCTGAGGCTGTGCCTGCTACTTGTTCCATGATGATGTCGAAGGCTGGGGTAACGCTGCCAGCCATTACCCGTTAAGTACGGACATTTGAGCTGAGGCTCTGCCTGCTACTTGTTCCATGATGATGTCGAAGGCTGGGGTAACGCTGCCAACCATTACCTGTATGCGTACGGGCATTTGAGCTGAGGCTGTGCCTGCTACTTGTTCCATGATGATGTCGAAGGCTGGGGTAACGCTGCCAGCCATTACCCGTTAAGTACGGACATTAGTGCTGAGGCTCTGCCTGCTACTTGTTCCATGATGATGTCGAAGGCTGGGGTAACGCTGCCAGCCATTACCTGTATGCGTACGGGCATTTGAGCTGAGGCTGTGCCTGCTACTTGTTCCATGATGATGTCGAAGGCTGGGGTAACGCTGCCAGCCATTACCCGTTAAGTACGGACATTAGTGCTGAGGCTGTGCCTGCTACTTGTTCCATGATGATGTCGAAGGCTGGGGTAACGCTGCCAGCCATTACCCGTTAAGTACGGACATTAGTGCTGAGGCTGTGCCTGCTACTTGTTCCATGATGATGTCGAAGGCTGGGGTAACGCTGCCAGCCATTACCCGTTAAGTACGGACATTAGTGCTGAGGCTGTGCCTGCTACTTGTTCCATGATGATGTCGAAGGCTGGGGTAACGCTGCCAGCCATTACCTGTATGCGTACGGGCATTTGAGCTGAGGCTCTGCCTGCTACTTGTTCCATGATGATGTCGAAGGCTGGGGTAACGCTGCCAGCCATTACCTGTATGCGTACGGGCATTTGAGCTGAGGCTCTGCCTGCTACTTGTTCCATGATGATGTCGAAGGCTGGGGTAACGCTGCCAGCCATTACCTGTATGCGTACGGGCATTTGAGCTGAGGCTCTGCTTGCTACTTGTTCCATGATGATGTCGAAGGCTGGGGTAACGCTGCCAGCCATTACCTGTATGCGTACGGGCATTTGAGCTGAGGCTGTGCCTGCTACTTGTTCCATGATGATGTCGAAGGCTGGGGTAACGCTGCCAGCCATTACCTGTATGCGTACGGGCATTAGTGCTGAGGCTGTGCCTGCTACTTGTTCCATGATGATGTCGAAGGCTGGGGTAACGCTGCCAGCCATTACCTGTATGCGTACGGGCATTAGTGCTGAGGTTGTGCCTGCTACTTGTTCCATGATGATGTCGAAGGCTGGGGTAACGCTGCCAGCCATTACCCGTTAAGTACGAGCATTAGTGCTGAGGCTGTGCCTGCTACTTGTTCCATGATGATGTCGAAGGCTGGGGTAACGCTGCCAGCCATTACCCGTTAAGTACGGACATTAGTGCTGAGGCTGTGCGTGCTACTTGTTCCATGATGATGTCGAAGGCTGGGGTAACGCTGCCAGCCATTACCCGTTAAGTACGGGCATTAGTGCTGAGGCTGTGCCTGCTACTTGTTCCATGATGATGTCGAAGGCTGGGGTAACGCTGCCAGCCATTACCCGTTAAGTACGGACATTAGTGCTGAGGCTGTGCGTGCTACTTGTTCCATGATGATGTCGAAGGCTGGGGTAACGCTGCCAGCCATTACCCGTTAAGTACGAGCATTAGTGCTGAGGCTGTGCCTGCTACTTGTTCCATGATGATGTCGAAGGCTGGGGTAACGCTGCCAGCCATTACCCGTTAAGTACGGACATTAGTGCTGAGGCTGTGCGTGCTACTTGTTCCATGATGATGTCGAAGGCTGGGGTAACGCTGCCAGCCATTACCCGTTAAGTACGGACATTAGTGCTGAGGCTCTGCCTGCTACTTGTTCCATGATGATGTCGAAGGCTGGGGTAACGCTGCCAGCCATTACCTGTATGCGTACGGGCATTTGAGCTGAGGCTGTGCCTGCTACTTGTTCCATGATGATGTCGAAGGCTGGGGTAACGCTGCCAGCCATTACCCGTTAAGTACGGACATTAGTGCTGAGGCTGTGCCTGCTACTTGTTCCATGATGATGTCGAAGGCTGGGGTAACGCTGCCAGCCATTACCTGTATGCGTACGGGCATTAGTGCTGAGGCTGTGCCTGCTACTTGTTCCATGATGATGTCGAAGGCTGGGGTAACGCTGCCAGCCATTACCCGTTAAGTACGGACATTAGTGCTGAGGCTGTGCCTGCTACTTGTTCCATGATGATGTCGAAGGCTGGGGTAACGCTGCCAGCCATTACCTGTATGCGTACGGGCATTAGTGCTGAGGCTGTGCCTGCTACTTGTTCCATGATGATGTCGAAGGCTGGGGTAACGCTGCCAGCCATTACCCGTTAAGTACGGACATTAGTGCTGAGGCTGTGCCTGCTACTTGTTCCATGATGATGTCGAAGGCTGGGGTAACGCTGCCAGCCATTACCCGTTAAGTACGGACATTTGAGCTGAGGCTGTGCCTGCTACTTGTTCCATGATGATGTCGAAGGCTGGGGTAACGCTGCCAGCCATTACCTGTATGCGTACGGGCATTTGAGCTGAGGCTCTGCCTGCTACTTGTTCCATGATGATGTCGAAGGCTGGGTTAACGCTGCCAGCCATTACCCGTTAAGTACGGACATTAGTGCTGAGGCTGTGCCTGCTACTTGTTCCATGATGATGTCGAAGGCTGGGGTAACGCTGCCAGCCATTACCCGTTAAGTACGGGCATTAGTGCTGAGGCTCTGCCTGCTACTTGTTCCATGATGATGTCGAAGGCTGGGTAACGCTGCCAGCCATTACCCGTTAAGTACGGACATTAGTGCTGAGGCTCTGCCTGCTACTTGTTCCATGATGATGTCGAAGGCTGGGTAACGCTGCCAGCCATTACCCGTTAAGTACGGACATTAGTGCTGAGGCTCTGCCTGCTACTTGTTCCATGATGATGTCGAAGGCTGGGGTAACGCTGCCAGCCATTACCTGTATGCGTACGGGCATTAGTGCTGAGGCTGTGCCTGCTACTTGTTCCATGATGATGTCGAAGGCTGGGGTAACGCTGCCAGCCATTACCCGTTAAGTACGGGCATTAGTGCTGAGGCTGTGCCTGCTACTTGTTCCATGATGATGTCGAAGGCTGGGGTAACGCTGCCAGCCATTACCCGTTAAGTACGGGCATTTGAGCTGAGGCTGTGCCTGCTACTTGTTCCATGATGATGTCGAAGGCTGGGGTAACGCTGCCAGCCATTACCCGTTAAGTACGGACATTAGTGCTGAGGCTGTGCCTGCTACTTGTTCCATGATGATGTCGAAGGCTGGGGTAACGCTGCCAGCCATTACCTGTATGCGTACGGGCATTTGAGCTGAGGCTCTGCCTGCTACTTGTTCCATGATGATGTCGAAGGCTGGGGTAACGCTGCCAGCCATTACCTGTATGCGTACGGCATTAGTGCTGAGGCTCTGCCTGCTACTTGTTCCATGATGATGTCGAAGGCTGGGGTAACGCTGCCAGCCATTACCCGTTAAGTACGGACGTTAGTGCTGAGGCTGTGCCTGCTACTTGTTCCATGATGATGTCGAAGGCTGGGGTAACGCTGCCAGCCATTACCTGTATGCGTACGGCATTAGTGCTGAGGCTCTGCCTGCTACTTGTTCCATGATGATGTCGAAGGCTGGGGTAACGCTGCCAGCCATTACCCGTTAAGTACGGACATTAGTGCTGAGGCTGTGCCTGCTACTTGTTCCATGATGATGTCGAAGGCTGGGGTAACGCTGCCAGCCATTACCTGTATGCGTACGGGCATTTGAGCTGAGGCTCTGCCTGCTACTTGACACCTTGGATCAAGATTCACCCCTCAGATCCATATTTGATACCTCAGATCCATATTTGATACCTCAGACCCATAGTTGATACCTCAGATCCATATTGACTCTTCAGATTCGGCAGCTCCATAACTGTCGCTATAGTGAGTATCCTCTCAATTCTTGGCTCCATCCCAAAAGTAAAAGTCACTCTTCGGTTTGCCCCCAGGTTCACCTGCTGTAAGATTCGCTATTCCGCTTCGCTCCCAGGTTCACCGGCAACGCAGGATTTAAATGCAATGATCTGACTCGGTCGACAGCTAAAACCAAACTGCCCGTTTGTTCCGTTTCGGTCTGCATTTCTAGTTTCTACAACCCTACCATGCACATTAGTTTCATAGCAACCATACAACTCAATAATCCCACCACCTCAGCTTAAACCCGCCCGCCCCCATATACACACACCGCGGCCCCTGTCGCGTACGCTTGCGACCTTGACCTTTGACCTACATACCCCGCAAACAAACACACACACACACACACAGAAACATACCAACCTACTGATCGATCACGGAAAACTTTAACGGCTTCATAGCGACTGGCGGCTGTTGACCCCTCCCGCCCCAATGGCGCAGTGACCGTCCCGCTGGCGCAGTGGCAGTCCCACTGGCGCAGTGACCGTCCCACTGGCGCAGTGACCGTCCCACTAGCGTAGTGACCGTCCCACTGGCACAGTGACCGTCCCACTGGCGCAGTGACCGCACCACTGGCGCAGTGACCGTCCCGCTGACGCAATGACCGTCCCACTGGCGCAGTGACCGTCCCACTGGCGCAGTGACCGTCCCACTTAAAATAACACCAGCGTCAACCTAAAGCAGTGACCGTCCCACTGGCACAGTGACCGTCCCACTGGCACAGTGACCGTCCCACTGGCACAGTGACCGTCCCGCTGGCGCAGTGACCGTCCCACTGGCACAGTGACCGTCCCACTGGCGCAGTGACCGCCCCATTGGCACAGTGACCGTCCCACTGGCGCAGTGACCGCCCCACTGGCGCAGTGACCGTCCCACTGGCGCAGTGACCGCCCCACTGGCACAGTGACCGTCCCATTGGCGCAGCGACCGTCCCGCTGGCGCAGTGACCGTCCCACCGGCGCAGTGACCGTCCCACTGGCGCAGTGACCGTCCCAGTGGCGCAGTGACCGTCCCACTGGCGCAGTGACCGTCCCGCTGGCGCAGTGACCGTCCCAGTGGCGCAGTGACCGTCCCACTGGCGCAGTGACGGCCCCAATGGCGCAGTGGCCACCCCACTGGTGCAGTGACCGTCCCACTGGCGCAGTGACCGCCCCAATGACGCAGTGGCCACCCCACTGGTGCAGTAATCGTCCCACTGGCGCAGTGACCGCCCCCCTGGCGCAGTGGCCACCCTACTGGTGCAGTGACCGTCCCACTGGCGCAGTGACCGCCCCAATGGCGCAGTGGCCACCCCACTGGTGCAGTGACCGTCCCACTGGCGCAGTGACCGCCCCACCGGCGCAGTGACTGTCCCACTGGCGCAGTGACCGCCCCACTGGCGCAGTGGCCACCCTACTGGTGCAGTGACCGTCCCACAGGTGCAGTGACCGTCCCACTGGCGCAGTGACCGCCCCAATGGCGCAGTGGCCAACCCACTGGTGCAGTGACCGTCCCACTGGCGCAGTGACCGCCCCAATGGCGCAGTGGCCACCCCACTGGTGCAGTGACCGTCCCACTGGCGCAGTGACCGCCCCAATGGCGCAGTGGCCACCCCACTGGTGCAGTGACCGTCCCACTGGCGCAGTGACCGTCCCAGTGGCGCAGTGACCGCCCCAATGGCGCAGTGGCCACCCCACTGGTGCAGTGACCTCCCACTGGCGCAGTGACCGTCCCAGTGGCGCAGTGACCGTCCCACTGGCGCAGTGACCGTCCCGCTGGCGCAGTGACCGTCCCAGTGGCGCAGTGACCGTCCCACTGGCGCAGTGACCGCCCCAATGGCGCAGTGGCCACCCCACTGGTGCAGTGACCGTCCCACTGGCGCAGTGACCGCCCCAATGGCGCAGTGGCCACCCCACTGGTGCAGTGACGGTCCCACTGGCGCAGTGACCGTCCCAGTGGCGCACTGACCGTCCCACTGGCGCAGTGACCGTCCCGCTGGCGCAGTGACCGTCCCAGTGGCGCAGTGACCGTCCCACTGGCGCAGTGACCGCCCCAATGGCGCAGTGGCCACCCCACTGGTGCAGTGACCGTCCCACTGGCGCAGTGACCGCCCCCCTGGCGCAGTGACCGTCCCACTGGCGCAGTGACCGCCCCCCTAGCGCAGTGACCGTCCCACTGGCGCAGTGACCGTCCCACTGGCGCAGTGACCATCCCACTGGCGCAGTGACCGTCCCACTAGCGCAGTGACCGTCCCACTGGCGCAGTGACCGTCCCACTGGTGCAGTGACCGTCCCACTGGCGCAGTGACCGTCCCACTGGCGCAGTGACCACCCCACTGGCGCAGTGACCGTCCCACTGGTGCATTGACCGTCCCACTGGCGCAGTGGCCACCCTACTGGCGCAGTGACCGCCACACTGGCGCAGTGACCGTCCCACTGGCGCAGTGACCACCCCACTCGCGCAGTGACCGTCCCACTGGTGCAGTGACCGTCCCACTGGCGCAGTGCCCACCCTACTGGCGCAGTGACCGCCCCCCTGGCGCAGTGACCGTCCCACTGGCGCAGAGACCGTCCCACTGGCGCAGTGGCCACCCCACTGGCGCAGTGACCGTCCCACTGGCGCAGTGACCGTCCCAGTGGCGCAGTGACCGCCCCGCTGGCGCAGTGACCACCCTACTGGCGCAGTGACCACCCTACTGGCGCAGTGACCACCCTACTGGCGCAGTGACCGTCCCACTGGCGCAGTGACCGTCCCCCTGGCGCAGTGACCGCCCCCCCTGGCGCAGTGGCCACCCTACTGGCGCAGTGACCGTCCCCCTGGCGCAGTGACCGCCCCCCTGGCGCAGTGACCGTCCCCCTGGCGCAGTGACCGCCCCCCTGGCGCAGTGGCCACCCTACTGGCGCAGTGACCACCCTACTGGCGCAGTGACCGTCCCCCTGGCGCAGTGACCGCCCCCCTGGCGCAGTGGCCACCCTACTGGCGCAGTGACCGCCCCACTGGCGCAATGACCGCCCCCCTGGCGCAGTGGCCACCCTACTGGCGCAGTGACCGCCCCCCTGGCGCAGTGGCCACCCTACTGGCGCAGTGGCCACCCTACTGGCGCAGTGACCGTCCCACTGGCGCAGTGGCCACCCCACTCCCGTGTTTACTTTTTGTAGAAATAATGACTTTAAGGTTTGTCCTGAATGTCACTGCAGATTGTTTATGCCACGGAATCACTCTTAGTTTGAGAATAACACTTTAATGTTCGTGCTACTAGGGTGTTTTTTTCAGAGAACTATGCAGCTTGTCATAGCGAACATATCTTAAAGGGCACAGAACCAATAATGTGACTAAATAAGTACGTAATCTTAGTGTATTTATATGTAAGCGCATTCGTTAGCGTGGTGAAGTGAAGTCAAACATCTCCCATTACCTCCCTCACCCACAGCACTGAATCAACACGCCAACCAGGAAGGTGAGGCAAATCAAGCCACAGAAGAAGGAGAGTCAAAGTACAACGCGTCTGTCTGACTCGCCTCAGGTTCTTCAGAGACAAAACATTCTCGTTCAAACAAAAACAAAAACGCTCAGAACTCTCACCCTTGATACCGTGTGTTCAGAAGGTCTGCACAAACACGACACCATTTGATAGGGGAGAGGTGAGTGGATGGGTAATGACAATGGGTATGCAGGTACTTACACCATACATAGAGATAACCTTTCTTTCTTCAGATAAAGAATAATCCCATGCACGAATTCCAGACCTAACCCCTCCGTCTACCACCCCCCACCCCCCCCCCCCCCACCCGATCTCTTATTTGGCCGTTCCATTGCCTTACTCAATCAGCAATGACAAATATTCCACCTAGACACACACCCACACCACCACCAACACCCAGACACACGCGCACCCACACCACCACCAACACCCAGACACACACACCCACACCTCCACCAACAACTCCGCCCACACCTCCACCCACACCCACACAGAAAAACATACCCACACCACCACCCACACCCAGGCACACCCACACCCACACCCAGGCACACCCACACCCACACCACCACCCACACCCAGGCACACGCACACCTCCACCCACACCTCCACCCACACCCACACAGAAACACACACGTATTCGGGCGACCCCCGCACCTCGGGTCAAGGGGCGGCTCCGTTGCCCCCACTCAACACGTATGCATGCCATGCAGTAGAACATTAGTATTACATGCTGGACAGATACAAGTTGCAGTTCATTTGTCTTGGCAGAAGAAGGCGTGACGAGACCCATATACATCTGTATTAGATTACCATTATATACAGGCACCAAACATGGGTTCCCACTCGAGCAAGAAAGCGAATAGAAACATAACGGGAAAAGGCGACAAGAAGACATCGTCGGACAAGAAAAATGCCTATTCCGTCCTGCCCGCCACGAACGGCAAGGAAATTCCGACGAATAACGGCGCATATAATAGCTCTGTAAACCGCACGAATGCGGGACTGACAACGGCGAGCAACATCTCTGTAAAGAATACACCAGGACGGGATCCGGATATAAGTGGCGAAGGGCGAGACTGCAGCGCCGCAGAGACTGAGGCGTCGCACCAGAGAAAGCAGCCCGGTGCCGTGACGGTGTCCGATCATGGTTCAGACCCCAAACAGCACCAAGCTGGTCCTGAAGGTGGTACTGGGATAAGCGAGTCAGGGGCCGCCGCAAAGACTGTGGCGTCACACAATGGAAAGCAGCCCGGTGCCGCGACGGTGTCCGGTCATGGTTCAGACCCCAAGCAGCACCGAGCTGGTTCTGAAGGTGATACTGCAAAAAGTGAGTCAAGGGCCGCCGCAAAGACTGTGGCGTCACACAATGGAAAGCAGTCCGGTGCCGCGACGGTGTCCGGTCATGGTTCAGACCCCAAGCAGCACCAAGCTGGTTCTGAAGGTGATACTGCAAAAAGTGAGTCAAGGGCCGCCGCAAAGACTGTGGCGTCACACAACGGAAAGCAGTCCGGTGCCGCGACGGTGTCCGATCATGGTTCAGACCCCAAGCAGCACCAAGCTGGTTCCGAAGGCGATACGGCAAAAAGTGAGTCAAGGGCCGCCGCAAAGACTGTGGCGTCACACAACGGAAAGCAGTCCGGTGCCGCGACGGTGTCCGGTCATGGTTCAGACCCCAAGCAGCACCAAGCTGGTTCTGAAGATGGTACTGGAATAAGCGAGTCAAAGGCCGCCGCAAAGACTGTGGCGTCACACAATGGAAAGCAGCCCGGTGCCGCGACGGTGTCGGGTGATGGTTCGGACTCCAAACAGCGCCAACCTTGTCCTGAAGGCCATACTGGAATGCGCGAACCAAGCAAGAAGCAGATAGCCAATCAATTAGACCATGTTGCCGGCGAGAAGAAGGCCGAACGGGAGATACATATTGGAATGGTGAGTGGTGCCGAAACAAACAACAATAATCAACTCGTATTCAAGACGGATATACCATACGAAATGCAAGACGAAAGGAAGGGGCACGGTGTTTTATTTGAGCCTGATGCCACGGGGAACAAAGGAGGGTTAAAAGGGGATATGCCTGGTGTGACGCCACAGTCTTTGCAGCGACGCATTGAAGACAATGTCAAGTCTAGAGCAAAGAAAGAGCCCGACGGCAAGCGAAAAGAAGGTGAGGCCGCACTGGCTGCGAGCAACCAAGGCTGGGGTGAATCCACGGGAGCCATACCGAAACCAGGAAGGTCTTTGGGAAAGCCAGGAAAGGAGGACATTTCACATATGGGGTTTAAGACCAATAGCGGTCCCGTCATCCTCATATACAAAGCGGATATCACCAAAATGAGCGTTGACGTCATCGTGAATGCAGCCAATGAGTACCTTCGTCACGACGGAGGTGTGGCTAAGGCCATTGCCAAAGCTGCCGGGCGGGAATTATGGGAGGAAAGCCAGGCTTACATCGAGCGCCGTGGGCCTGTAGCGTTGTCCCACTGTATGGCTACCACAGCCGGACGTCTGCCATGTAAGCGTGTCCTCCACGCCGTGGGCCCCAGGTGGAACAACATGTCTTACGAAGGGGCGTCCAAGAGCTTGGAGGATACTTATGGAAACATCTTAAAATACTGCAGCAAGGAAGGTGTGTCGTCCATCGCAATACCGGCCATTAGCTCAGGTTGGTTCTGCACTGTTTTTTCATCTTACTTAAGCCATATATATTTAAATATTTTAAGTACTTAAATATTAAAATCTAGACATAGAAATCGGAATGATACTTAATAAATTGTTGTAAGTTTTCGCAATTAAATATAACCATATTTATTCCTTGTATATTACTAGGCGTTTTTGGCTTTATATATGAATATGTTATATACCTAATTATTGATATTTATTGTACTATTATTTCACATATTTTTGACTACTACAAATGGATGATGCTTAATAAAAGAAAAGGCGAAAAGGTGATCATGTCTGCATTTTAACGCCTATTGCCATCCGACTGGCATGTTCGAATCAAATTCACATACTCTCTGACACTTCAAAATCTATAAATGAAATGGCTTTAGATGTCTTTAACATCTCGTTATTGAAGGTAGTTTCGGCGGTAAGGCTGAGAACGTCTCCGCGGCCATTGTGAAGGGTCTGGCCTCGGGTCTGGAGCAATTCGCGTCCGGGGGTGTCCTGAAGGAGGTCCACCTTGTGGGCATCACAGTTCCAATATTATCCGCCATGCAGAACGCGTTTACAGATGAAACCACGACAACACACTGGCTGAAGCCTCTGTCGAGAGATGAGGTCTTAGCTATGGCTAAAGCTCGAAGAAAAAGCGACGCGGTAGAGACAGTAGTGCCAGGCCAGGGTACGCCGCCCGGTGACGCAACACAGTCTGATTATGTAGCGGACCCCAATGGCGATCATGGCGGCAGCGAGAACATCCCAGTGAGCGATACAGCCGAAGAGAAAGATGGCGTTGATAGCACTACGAACAAACAGGCTAGCACTGCGGCACAGGGAAATCCTATTGATCATCAGGATATCGTCGTGAACATGAAAGAGGACCGTGCCGATAATCGTAGTAATACGGAACTGACAAAGATGAAGCTTGAAGACAATGTCAAGGCCGGAGCAAAGAAAGAGCCCGACGGCAAGCGTAAAGAAGGTGACATCGCACTGGCTGCGAGCAACAAAATCCGGCATGAATCCACGGGAGCCATATCGAAACGAGGAAGGTCTTCGGAAAAGCCAGGAAAGGAGGACATTTCACATATGGGGTTTAAGACCAATAACGGTCCCGTCATCCTCATATACGAAGCGGATATCACCAAAATGAGCGTTGACGTCATCGTGAATGCAGCCAATGGTTACCTTCGTCACCACGGAGGTGTGGCTCAGGCCATTGCCAAAGCTGCCGGGCGGGAGTTGGGGGAGGAGAGTCAAGCCTACGTCGAGCGCCATGGGCCTGTAGCGTTGTCCCAGTGTATGGATACCACAGCCGGCCGTCTGCCATGTAAGCGTGTCCTCCACGCCGTGGGCCCCAGGTGGAACAACATGTCCAAAGAAGAGGCGTCCAAGAGCTTGGAGGATACCTATGAAAACATCTTAAAATACTGTAACAAGAAAGGTGTGACGTCCATCGCAATACCGGCCATTAGCTCAGGTTGGTTATACACGGTTTCTTCTTACTCAAGCCAGATCTATTTAAATATTTCAAGTACTTAAATATTAAAATCTGGACATAGAAATCGGAATGAAACTTAATAAATTGTTATAAGTTTTGGCGATTCAATATAACCGTACATTTTCCTTGTACATTACTATGCGTTTTTGGCTTGATATATGAATGTGGTATGTATTTAATTATTGATATCTCTTTAATATTATTTCATATTATTTGACTACTACAAATTGATGATGCTTAATAAACAAAAATGTCAAAAGTTTATTATGTCCGCATTTTAACGCCTATTGCAATCCGGCCGACATGTTCAAATCAAATTCACATACTCCCTGACCCTTCAAAATCTATAAATGAAATGGTTTTAGATGTGTTTATCGTCTCGATGGTGAAGGTATTTTCGGCGGTAAGGCTGAGAACGTCTCCGCGGCCATTGTGAAGGGACTGGCGTCCGGTCTACAGCGATTCGCGTCCGGGGGTGTCCTGAATGAAATCCACCTGGTGGACATCACAGGTCCAATATTATCCGCCATGCAGGACGCGTTTACAACTGAAGCCACGAAAGGACGCTGGCTAAAGCCGATGGCGAGTGTTTCACCTATGGCTAAACAAGAATAATATGTTAAGGAAAGTATCAGGCTTTCCGGGATTAGATATGGTAAAATATAAGATTGTTATTATATGCAATTGATACTGATCTACATATTACAAATAGTGGATATCTAGATAGTGTGTTAGATATATATAGAAAGCTCAGGTCTCGACAGGAATATGCCGAAAATAAATTACGGTCTGTTTAAGCTTTAAAATACCTATGGTACTGTATATATACAGTGTGTGGTGGTGCTGGTTTATGATCAGTTTGCACTTACAGCAGTTTTTTTGGCGATCACTGCAATATACTCAATTGCAATCGGATACGTAACAAAATCAGAGCCCACAGACGTGGAAGCTTATATAGATTCAGACAGTTACTAAAGCAAAACATTTCCGCATAGTTTTTGACAACTGATAATTAGATTTCCGAACAAAAGGTTAAAATAATTTATTATTTTCGATTACATGTACTTATAATTGTTTATATCCATATATTACGTGTTCTTGTTTGCAAGCCTTCCTATTGTTTTCCAATGTACACTGTAGCTATCAGATACGCCTTTGTGGACAATTATGTAGCTAAAACAGGTCATCTTTGTAGTCATGTATAAGCATCTGTTTTCATTCAATGTCTCAGAGGCAGAACAATTAAATAATAGCCCCTGTCTGGTTGTCTTTGAATGTTACATACAGTGATCATTTGTCCGTGGTATGGCTTGACATTTAGTGTGAATAAACGCCTTCAAGATTATATGTTCATTCGTTCTGCAACCAGCCATCAGCCAAACCCCACCCACCGGAGATGCCCAACCCGTCCACCGGACTCCAGTTCTCACCCAATGATCCTATAGGGAGCGCGTTCGGCGTGTGTCAAATGCAGAATGTTGAATTTGTCGAATGTCGTGATCTGCTGGGTCAGTACAACTTCCGGTACGAGGTTTGAATCGCACATAAGCAGACCTTTACATTTGTGCAGAAAAAGGATTTCATGAGCAACAAGTATGGGTGTATATTACTCCAGCAAACATGCTTCCTCTCTATCTTCCGGCTATTGCTCTATGTTCGACGTCATATCAACCGTATTCAGCTTGTTTTTTGCCAGTCTAATGATAAACATAAAAGTCTAAAACCAAATTAAAACAATTCGTTGCTGAACTGTGTTATATTGTTCGAAATAAAAAGTTTGAAATAAAGGCAATACATGTGTACAATGCATATGTGACGCACATAAATCAAAAGAGACAGATAACGAATAATAAGTGTCGAGGATAATATATGGAGCCACATGAAGTGGCCTGGTGCATGTAACTTTCCTCGCGGGATGCACAATGAACATTAGGAAAAAGGTAGCAAACATCGTTATTACCGAGTCAAGCATAACACTTCGAGCCCCGACATAATATCAACAGTTTTACTCACATGGAACAACTGAAATGACAAAAGCAAATGCGCGAGTAAGAAAAAAATTAATCCTTCAATAAATACGCTTTACCTAGAAACATTTTTGTCCAAAGCAACTCGCCACGGATATAGCTGCGTCACAATAGCCAGAAATTATGAACCATTATGAACCGTATGTAAGAATAAATGAGAACACCACAAGGCGGTAAATAATAGTATAGTATTTTGAAATGGAGTTGAAATCGGTGGCGATGACCTATATGAATAACTGATGACATAGCGGGAAGGAAGGAATGAGGTGATATGGGAAGGTCCCCATAAATGAGTTTAACAGTAACATTTTTTATTCCCCCGATCCATACCCCATGCCCCTCCCCCCCCCACCCCCCCCCCCCTCCTTGCCTCCCCCATGGAGCCGCCAGTGAAGCTGCCGGATCCGTAGTAAGCCAATATAGAATTTAATAGAGTACCTGCACATATTTTCGAATAGTCGATTAAATTCCACTTTGGCTTGCCATACAGCTCAGATATAATATGAGCGGTACCCACTGGTTCGAAGCAACCAAATGGCGTGACTTACCACCAGGCACCGCAACAGCCGTGAATGAAGCAGGCACAACATCCGGGGCAGCGGGCGGTCACTTCCGGTTGTACGTCAATGTCATTCACACCGATAGAGGCGCCAGTTGTCTCTGTCACGGCGTTGACTGGTGCACTGAACTGTGCGTCTCCATGTTGTCAGATAGTGGGTGGCGACCTGCTCAGTATGCAAATTAATCTGGTGTTGTCACATGATTCCACTCACTGCCACGAGACATTGAGTCGAATGCTCTGTTTCCCAAATTCAAACATGCTAGAACTCCGGGTACACAGTTTCGGGCAAACAGTTTCGGGATCATTCCGGTAAAGATCAGCATGTTTCGACGGAAACAAAGTTTCTGACACAAAGCTTCGGGAACCTTTTTATATGTTTACAGTTTCTTAAAGCAAGTCTATTTTAGAAGCAAGGTACCCACAAAAAGAGCGTACAATGCACACACTGGTCTTTTGACACCCCATAAAACGGTGCCATTTCTACCACCAAATCGGCTACTATTTCACCTGTTACTCTTGCTCGAAGAGGGATAACATATTTCGCGACAATCTAACATATATTTTTGCCCTATTCGGAGGGCACGTGGTGGTTACATTTACCCCCTTTCGGACAGGAGTAACATATCCTCGGAGATCGGCTGTCAGGTTACCGACATCAAGTAGGATACAGTACAAAAATAAAGTGAAATATATCGAATTAATGAAATGATATGAAGCGATGCATCGCAACTTAAAGCCACAGTGCACGAAAACGGCTTCGATATTTGGCAAATCTGGTACTTTGAAGGTGCCATGCAGAAGCTAAATGAAAGAAGCAATAAGAAGTCAACTAGTAATAATGATATAAGCACGCGTTTTGCATGGCATTAAATATTGTATTGGCCTTTTATCAATCTGTACACAAGACTGTAAATAACATTGCCAAATGCCCTGTTAAGGTAATATGCTACTTTCTAAAACTTACGATAAAACACTGCAGAAATGTTCACCAGATACCTCTATTTATATGCATATTATAATGCAATAATAAAAAAAATGCTTTCAGGGTACTTTTTTTAAAAGGTGAGGTAGAAACCGCCACCCCCCTATCCGCATTTAACATTGCCTCATTTGGGATTTTAAAGTATTCTACCACATTTTTTCCGAAACCCTGACCCCTCCCCCCCCCCTCCCCCCAAAAAAAAGAGACGGTCAAACACCAGTATTTTTGCGCAAGGATTATTTGTGATATGGTTACGAGCATAATACAATAATATTAATAGGTCATCAGGCTAGTTTGCCATGTGAGCCTGAACCATCCCACCCGAACCCTGTAATTCCGCATCGTCACTTACGGAATGTCGGGATTATCCCCTCCCCCCCCCCCCCCCCCACCCCCCGCCCCACCCCTCTTAAAAATGCTTCAATTGGCATGATGATTAATATAAGAAAAATACAGGAAAGATAAAAAATATATATATCATAAAACTAAATGTCTAACAGAAGATACAAAGCCCTATTAGGACAGAATAATAACTAATCCTTCAATGTTTTTAGAAGAAAAACCAAATTGTTATATCCAAAACAAAATTGCAACTTTTATGTCAGGTTTTTTAATCAGGTCGGATATCAAAGAAGCTTAAGCCTATGCGAGAAATGGATTAGCGGATTCAAGACTTGGAATGGCTTCCTGAATTCCTCCAGCATTGATTCCTGGAAGACAACGATGCGGATTTCGCGGAGGTCTGGCTGTTGACCCGCCTCACAGCTGTTATAACGTATGTGCCAACCTCTGAGTCGTTCAACTGGTGTTCCCCTAGATTTGAAGAGATTGCAAAAAGACCAACATCATTAGAATAGATTGCGAAGAAACCTTGAAAAAGGAATTGTCGAAAGCAACGTCGTATTTATACAATAAAAAACAGGCTTGGGGTTACAATAGATTGCAAAGTAATTGATTAGAAGAGATCGCAAAGGAACCAAGTATTGAAAGAAACTTCCTATTATGCGAGGACAACCGAGACTGGCTGGTGATTTGGTGCTGAAATAATGTTTTGCGATCGTTAGTTTTAAATGTGGTGTATGGCGACAATAGGAGTGCACAGTTCTCGCGGATCCTATTTCCGGTTCAGGTGTTGTGGGGACCAAGAACAAAAAACTTGCTCATAGAACGAGTGCGTTGCGCTGATGCCTTGCTACAGTTGCGTGACGCGCCCTCATTGTAGTCAACGTGTGAGTGTTGGGAAGCACTTTGTGCGTGAAGAATCAAGTGGGTATGACAATATGTGTTGTTTGTTTTGGTGCAGGCATTTCTAACTTTAAACTCATTGATCTTCAAAAAGTATTTCGGTTCGTTCCAGGATACCAATTGCGAGTTACACCGTTTATTCGTTTTTCCTGTAGCTTCTGAACATTAAAAAAGCAGAATGTTTTTCAAAACTTTTCCGTTTCACAAAAGGTAAAGCAGAAAAAGGTTTCGACAATTCACTTGAAACATGAATACGCCCAAACTGTAATATTCGTCAGAAACAGTTTGCCTTTTTTGAAAATAGCAAAACGAAAATAGGCAACACGCGCGCGATACCGTTTTAGCCTTTACGCAAAGTTGGGTAAAACTCGAGCGAATCCGAATACCATTTGGCATTTCGTAAAACAGACAAAGATCAATCGATCTTAAACGTGTTGGTTACAAACAGTCAATCATTAAACGGCATGAATTATTTACTGGTGCATTTCCGGTGAAGTTATTAGATTGTTTGGTTAATGAATAAACGCGCACCCAGACACACACACACCCATACACCTCCACACACACCCAGGCATACCCACATCCACAAACACACCTCCATCCACACCCAGACGCAGACACCCACACCGCCAACCCACACCCAGACGCACACACACACACCTCCACCCAGCCCCAAACAGAAACAAACACGTGATTCGGGCGACACCCGCACCTTGGGTTCAAGTGTCTACTCTATCGCCCCCACTTAACATGTTTGCATGCCATGCAATAAAGCATTAGTGTCACCTGCCAGACAGATACGAATGGTAGTTTTTCCTCGCCGAGGAAGGCGAGCTGAGACCCATCGACGACGTTTGTATTTCATTATCATTGTACACAGGCCCCAAACCCGCGTTCTATCTTGAATAAGACGCTCAACAAGTCACGATCCAGTAAGTGATGACGGAGCTGTTATGGCGGATGCTGTAGACGCGGATAATAGCTCTGGGGGCGGCCATAGGGCGGGACTGACAACTACGGTAAAGAGAAGTCCCACCGAGCATCAGTGTGTCCTCGTGAACGTGAAAGAGGACCGTGCCGATAATCGTAGTAATACGGAACTAACAAAGAAGAAGCTTGAAGGCAATGTCAAGTCCGGAGCAAAGAAAGAGCCCGACGGCAAGCGTAAAGAAGGTGACATCGCACTGGCTGCGAGCAACCAAGGCTGTGGTGAATCGACGGGAGGCATACCGAAACGAGGAAGGTCTTTGGGAAAGCCAGGAATGGAGGACATTTCACATATGGGGTTTAAAACCAATAACGGTCCCGTCGTCCTCATATACAAAGCGGATATCACCAAAATGAGCGTTGACGTCATCGTGAATGTAGCCAATGGTTACCTTCGTCACCACGGAGGTGTGGCTCGGGTAATTGCCAAAGCTGCCGGGCGGGAGTTGGGGGAGGAGAGTCAAGCCTACGTCGAGCGCCATGGGCCTGTAGCGTTGTCCCAGTGTATGGATACCACAGCCGGCCGTCTGCCATGTAAGCGTGTCCTCCACGCCGTGGGCCCCAGGTGGAACAACATGTCCAAAGAAGAGGCGTCCAAGAGCTTGGAGGATACCTATGAAAACATCTTAAAATACTGTAACAAGAAATGTGTGACGTCCATCGCAATACCGGCCATTAGCTTAGGTTGGTTATGCACTGTTTCTTCATTTTACTTAAGTCACATCTATTTAAATATTTTAAGTACTTAAATATTAAAATCTGGACATAGAAATCGGAATGATACTTAATAAATTGTTTTGGCAATTAAATATAACTATAATGTTTCCTTGTACAATAATATGCGTCTTGGCTTTATATATGAATATGGTATTATTCAATTATTGATATGTTTTTTACTATTATTTCACATATTTTTGACTACTACAAATTGATGACGCTTATTAAAAAAATAGCCAAATGGTGATCATGTCTGCATTGAAACGCCTATTGCAATCCGGTCGACATGCTCAAATCAAATTCATATACCCCCTGACACTTCAAAATCTATAAATGAAACGGCTTTAGATGTGTTCATCGTCTCGTTGTTGAAGGCATTTTCGGCGGTAAGGCTGAGAACGTCTCCGCGGCCATTGTGAAGGGTCTGGCGTCAGGTCTGGAGCGATTCGCATCCGGGGGTGTCCTGAAGGAAATCCACCTGGTGGACATCACAGGCCCAATATTATCGGCCATGCAGAACGCGTTTACAGATGAAACCACGACAACAAACTGGCTGAAGCCTCTGTCGAGAGATGAGGTCTTAGCTATGGCTAAAGCTCGAAGACAAAGCGACGCGGTAGAGACAGTAGTGCCAGGCCAGGGTACGCCGCCCGGTGACGCAACACAGTCTGATTATGTAGCGGACCCCAATGGCGATCATGGCGGCAGCGAGAACATCCCAGTGAGCGATACAGCCGAAGAAAATGATGGCGTTGATAGCGCTACGAACAAACAGGCTAGCACTGCGGCACAGAGAAATCCTATCGATCATCAGGATATCGTCGTGAAAGCGAAAGAGGACCGTGCCGATAATCGTAGTAATACGGAACTCACAAAGAAGAAGCTTGAAGACGATGTCAAGTCCGGAGCAAAGAAAGAGCCCGACGGCAAGCGTAAAGAAGGTAACGTCGCACTGGCTGCGAGCAACAAAATCCAGGATGAATCCATTGGAGCCATACCGAAACGAGAAAGGTCCTTGGGAAAGCCAGGAAAGGAGGACATTTCACATATGGGGTTTAAAACCAGCAACGGTCCCGTCATCCTCATATACAAAGCGGATATCACCAAACTGAGCGTTGACGTCATCGTGAATGTAGCCAATGGTTACCTTCGTCACCACGGAGGTGTGGCTAAGGCCATTGCCAAAGCTGCCGGGCAGGAATTGTGGGAGGAGAGCCAGGCCTACGTCGAGCGCCATGGGCCTGTAGCGTTGTCCCATTGCAAGGCTACCACAGGCGGCTGTCTGCCATGTAAGCGTGTCCTCCACGCCGTAAGCCCCAGGTGGGACAATATGTCTTGCGAAGAGGCGTCCAAGAGCTTGGAGGATACCTATAAAAATATCTTAAAATACTGCAACAAGAAAGGTGTGACGACCATCGCAATGCCGGCCATTAGCTCAGGTTGGTTCTGCCCTGTTTCTTCCTCTTACTTAAGTCATATATATTTAAATATTTCAAGTACTTAAATATTAAAATCTGAACATAGAAATCGGAATGATACTTTATAAATTGTGATAAGTTTTGGAATTTAAATATAACCATAATTTTTTCCTAGTACATTACTAGGCGTTTTTGACTTTATATTTGAATATGGTATGTACTTAATTATTGATATTTATGGTACTATTATTTCACATATTTTTGACTACTACAAATGGATGATGCTAAATAAAAAAAAATCCAAAAGTTGATCATGCCTGCATTTTAACGCCTAATGCAATACGGCCGACGTGTTCAAATCTAATTCACATACTCCCTGACACTTCAAAATCTATAAATGAAATGTCGATAGATGTGTTCATCGTCTCGTTGTTGAAGGTATTTTCGGCGGTAAGGCTGACAACGTCTCCGCGGCCATTGTGAAGGGTCTTGCGTCAGGTCTGGATCGATTCGCGTCCGGGGGTGTCCTGAAGGAAGTCCACCTGGTGGACATCACAGGTCCAATACTCTCCGCCATGCAGAACGCGTTTACAACTGAAGCCACGACAACACACTGGCTGGAGCCTCTGTCGAGAATTGAGGTTTTAGCTATGGCTAAAGCTCGAAAAATAAGTAAAGGAAAGTATTAGACTTTCCTGGATTAAAAATGGTGAAATATAATATTGTTATTACATTATTATGTTATTGATCTACGTATTACACTTAGTGGATATATAGATAGTGTGTTTTATATATATATAAAGCTTAGGTCTCGACAAGGATATGCAGAAACTTAATTACGGTCTTTTTATATCCTTGCTACTTGATTAAGCTATAAAATACTTATAATACTGTATATATACAATCTGTGGTTGTGGTACTGGTGTATGATCAGTTTGCATTTACAGATATTTGGGGGGGGGTCACTGCAATATATCATATATATATAGACTATATAGATTCAGACAGTTACTAAAGCAAAACATTTCCGCATAGTTTTTGACAACTGATAATTAGATTTCCGAACAAAGGGTTAAAATAATTTATTATTTTCGATTACATGTATTTATAATGGTTTATATCCATATATTACCGGTTCTTGTTTGCAAGTCTTCCTGTTGCATCACAATGTACACTGTAGCTATAAGATACGCCTTTGTGGACAATTATGTAGCTAAAAGAGGTCATCTTTGTAGCCATGTATAGGCAATTGTTTTCATTCAATGTTTTAGAGGCAGAACAATAATAATAGCCCCTGTCTGGTTGTCTGATGAGAAATTAAGACTTTGGAAATTCGCATTTTTGAGTTCAGATTTTAGTTTCACTAAGTATGTTATATACAGTGATCTTTTGTCCGTGATATGATTTGACATTTAGTGTGAATAAACGCCTCCAAGATTATATGTTCATTCGTTCTGCAACCAGCCATCAGCCAAACCGCACTCACCGGAGAAGCCCAACCATTCCAGCGGACTCCAGACTCACCCACTACCCCTGTAGGTAGCGCGTTCGAATGCAGGATGTTTAATTTGTCGAAAGTCGTGAATTTCTGGCTCAGTACAAGCGTCCGGTACGTGGTTTGAATCGCACATGAGCAGATGTTTGTGCTTGTGGAGGAAAAGGATTTCATGCGCAACAAGTGTGGGTGTATATTACTCCAGCAAGTATGTTTCCTCTCTATCTTCCGGCTATCGCTCTATGTTCGACATGGGTTAAAGCGTCCAAATTCAATCAATCTGTGTGACTCCATTGGGAGGGCCCGACAGCGATATAAACGACATATCAACAGATAATAGATATACAGATACAGATACAGATAACAGATATACAGATAACGAATATTAAATTGGTTTGGATGTTTCTAGCATTCGACAAGGAAATAATACTTTTTTTACTAATAGATGATCGCGAGAAATGTAATTCGTCCAACGATGACAAGTTGACCAAAAGCCACTGCTTAAAGATTTAATATGCTAGTGACTCAAAGAAAATATATATGAATGATATAACATGCAAAGTGTCCTTATCTCAACGGATACCATCGCTACAGTTTGCATAAGGGCCACTACCTGATTGCATGTATTAGATGTCATACTGATGAAAAGTTGCTTGATATACACGGAAAAACACACTGAAATCCAACTTTGAACTATGTTATTTCAATCGCAAAATTAAATAAATGGGGCCACGTGAAGTGGCTTGGTGTATGGAACTTTCCTTGCGGGATGTTATTCAAGTTCAGATGAGGACACCATCAGGCGGTAAATACTAAAATAGTATTTTGAAAAGGAGAAGGTGGCGATGACCTACATGAACAACTGATGACAAAGCGGGAAGGAAGGACGGAAGGACGGATGGACGGAGATGGCATGGGAGGCTCCCCACAAATGAGCTTAAACAACAACACGTTTGATTCCCCCGACCCATACCCCCTACAACCCGCACCCCCCCCCCCCCCCCTCCGCGATTTGCATATATGTTCAATACTCGATTAAATTCCATGTTGGCTTGCCATACAGCTTAGATATAATATGAGCGCTAAAAAACTGGTGCGAAGAAAACAAATGGCGTGACTTGCCACCAGGCACCGCAACAGCCCTAAATGAAGCAGGTACAACATCCGGGGCAGCGGGCGGTCACTTCCGGTTGTATGTCAATGTCATTCACACCGATAGAGGCGCCAGTTGCCACTGTCACAGCGTTGACTGGAGATAAGACACGCGCGTCCTTATAGTATCGTAGATATACCAAAGCATGAACAACTTTTGCCGTCATGTGGCTGACGTCGGGGTGGCGAGCACAGAACTGTGCGTCTCCATGGTGTCAGATGGTGGGTGGCGACCTGCTCAGTATGCGTGGTAATCTTGTGTTGTCACATGATTCCACTCGCTGCCACGAGACAGTGAGTCGATTCCTTTGTTTCCCAAATTCAAACATACTAGAACTTCGGTTACACAGTCTCGGACACACAGTTTTGCTAACATACCGGTAAA
Source organism: Arenicola marina (assembly GCA_964019135.1). Classification (NCBI taxonomy): domain Eukaryota; kingdom Metazoa; phylum Annelida; class Polychaeta; family Arenicolidae; genus Arenicola; species Arenicola marina. The sequence goes on from OZ025256.1 coordinate 28,043,331, forward strand.
GATCAGCATGTTGCGATATGTGTTCGGCATATGTGTACTGATGTGTACTGGGTATTTTAGTGACATTACGTGTATAGATAACGTATGACGTCACTCAAAGTGCTAAGTTTCTTACGGCAAGTCTATTTTTTTCCATGTGAGCTTGAACCGTTCCACTCGAACCCTCTTAAAAATGCTTCGATTGGCAGCTGATGTTTAATATAATAATAATAATATAATAAAAGAATATTTTTTTTCAATATATCACAGAACTAAATGTCTAATAGAAGATACAAAGCTCTATTAGTACGGTATATTTCCGGCCCATTTAAAATCCGATGTGCGATAAATGAGATAGAACACTGCCTAAAACAGTCAATACATTCGATCAGTCTTGATACGCATAGTATGCTCTAATACAGTCCCCATGCCGCTGAACATTGATGTCAGACGTGACCTGTTTTTGGCACGGGGCACTCTACCTGGGCCAGGTGGGCCACTCCGCCTCGACCCCCCCCCCCCCTCCACTATACGCCGGTCCGTGTGAACCGTACTACTTGCGACGCAATCCCTTCATATGTAATTGTCCTACGTAGAGTTTCGATTTTTGTCTCGTAATTGTTCAAAAAACAAAAACCTCCGTGGACCACAGATAACGTTCGGGGTCACCCATTGGCGTAGTTTGTAGTCAACGGAAGAAATACTCCTTTCGAGCAGATTTTGGCGGTAAAATGCTCCAAACGAGCTGATTTTGGAGGTGAAAAGGGGGGAATTTACCGCGGAATCCCCCCTCCCCCAAAAAGGCGCTGACGATTTGGTCAAGGAGGTGCCGATGACAAGTCCAAGAACAATCACATGGTTTGACTAGGATTACGCCCGGAGACATGGCTCCTCTCCCTTTCGCCCATACCTCCATCCACACCCAGACACACACACACACATGCACACCTCCATCCACACCCAAACACACAAACACACACACACAGGCACACACAACGCACACGCACACCCAGACACCCCCACACCCACACACACACCCACACCCACACACCCAAACCCACACCCACACCTCCACACACACCCAGACACACTCACACCCACACCGCCACCCACACCCAGACACACACACACATGCACACCTCCATCCACACCCAGACACACACACACACATGCACACCTCCATCCACACTTAAACACACAAACACAAACACACAGTCCCACACCACGCACACGCACACCCAGACACCCCCACACCCACACACCCAAACCCACACCCACACCTCCACACACACCCAGACACACTCACACCCACACCGCCACCCACACCAAGACACACACACGCCCCCACCCCCACCCACCCACATACAGAAGCACACACGTGATTCGGGCGACCCCCGTACCACGGGTTCAAGAGTCTACTCTATCGCCCCCACTCAACATGCATGCATGCATGCAGTAAGGTATTAGTATCACCTGCTGGACAGACACTAGTGGTAGTTTATTTTTAGCAAGGCGAGCTGAGGCCCATCGACGACGCTTGTATTTCATTAGCATTCTACACAGGCATCAAACCTGCCAAACGATCCAGTAAGTGACGACGGGCTGTTAGGATGGATCCTGGAGACGTGGATAATAGCTCTGGGGGCGACCATGGGGCGGGAGTGACAACTGTGAGCAACACCCCTGGAAACGATTCACCAGGACGGGATCTCGCGACGGTGTCCGTTCCTGGTTCAGACCCCAAACAGCACCTAGCTTTTCCTGAACGTGATACTGGAATGAGCGAACCAAGCGTCGCCGCAAAGGCTGTGGCGTCACACGAGGCAAAGCAGCCCTGTGCCGCGACGGTGTCCGATCATGGTTCAGACCCTAAACAGCGCCAAGCTTGTCCTGAAGGTGATACTGGAATGAGCGAACCAAGGGTCGCCGCAAAGACTGTGGCGTCACCGGAGGCAAAGCAGCCCTGTGCCGCGATGGTGTCCGATCATGGTTCAGACCCTAAACAGCGCCAAGCTTGTCCTGAAGGTGATACTGGAATGAGCGAACCAAGGGTCGCCGCAAAGACTGTGGCGTCACACGAGGGAAAGCAGCCCGGTGCCGCGACGGTGTCCGATCATGGTTCAGACCCTAAACAGCGCCAAGCTTGTCCTGAAGGTGATACCGGAATGAGCGAACCAAGGGTCGCCGCAAAGACTGTGGCGTCGCACCAGGGAAAGCAGCCCGGTGCCGCGACGGTGTCCGATCAGGGTACAGACCCCAAACAGCGCCAAGCTTGTCCTGAAGTTGATACTGGAATGAGCGAACCAAGGGTCGCCGCAAAGACACAGTCACAGTCACTTGCGATAACCATTAGCGACAGTGGCATGCTAAGGGAGCCAAACGATCCAGTAAGTGACGACGGGGCTGTTAGGATGGATCCTGGAGACGTGGATAATAGCTCTGGAGGCGACCATGGGGCGGGAGTGACAACTGTGAGCAACACCCCTGGAAACGATTCACCAGGACGGGATGCCGCGACGGTGTCCGTTCCTGGTTCAGACCCCCAACAGCACCTAGCTTTTTCTGAACGTGATACTGGAATAAGCAAACGAAGCGTCACCGCAAAGACTGTGGCGTCACGCGAGGGAAAGCAGCTCGGTGCCGCGACGGTGTCCGATCAGGGTACAGACCCCAAACAGCGTCTAGCTTATCCTGGCGGTGATACTGAAATGCGCGAACCAAACAAGCAGCAGATAGCCAATGAATTAGACCATGTTACCGGAGAGAAGAAGGCCGAACTGGAGAGCCATAGTGGAGTGGAGAGTGGCGCTGAATCAAACAATATTGAAGGGATCGGGGAGGCCGATAATCCAGGCGTACTTAGGATGAACATAACGCACGAAAGGGGAGAAGAAAAACGGCACGGTGTTATATATGAGTCTGATGCCACTTGGAACAACGGAAAGTTAAAAGGGGATAACACAAAAGGTAATTCGAACACATCTGGTTGTCAAATATCATTTGACAAGAGGAAAGAAGTCGATGACGATCTGCAAGAAAGAAGCAGCAATGCGAGAGAAGAACGCGATGCAGCCGATCGCAAAGTTGATAAAGAGAAGGGGAATCTTGCTGCTGATGGCTGTAGTGTGGACACACCAGTGAACTCTTCAATCAATGCACAAGATGACGTTGATAGCGCTACGAACAAACAGGATAGAACTGCGGCACAGGAGAGTCCTGTCGATCATCAGGACATCGTCGTAAGCATGAAAGAGGACATTGCCGATAATGGAGGTAATACGGAACTAACTAAGAAGAAGCTTGAAGACAAGGTTAAGCCCGGAGCCGAGTCCGACATCAGGTTTGACGCATTAAGCGGGAAGACGAAGGATAATAGCTCTGTAGACAGCAAGGGGGAAGCATTGACAACTGCCAGCAACATCCCTAAGAAGGGGTCATCGGGAACAGATCCGAAGAATGCAAATGGATCATCTTCCGGACAAAGCGTCGCCGCAGAGACAGGGGTGCCAGGCCAGGGTAATCCGCCCAATGACACAACACAGTCTGATAACCTGGAGGACCCCAATGGCGATCATGGCGGCAGTACGGACAATCTAATGAGCGATACAGCCGAAGAGAAAGATGGCGTTGATAGTGCTACGAACGAACAGCCTAGAACCACTGCACAGAGAAGTCCTGACGAACATCAGTGTCTCGTCGTGAACGTGAAAGAGGACCGTGCCGATAATGGAGGTAATACGGAAATAACCAAGAAGCTTGAAGACAATGTGAGGTCCGGAACCGAGACAGAGTCCGACAGCAGGCTTGACACATCTAGTGGGAAGACGCAGGTGGAAGGGGAGAAGAGTTCAGGTGAAATTGGACCTCCGCGTGATCCTATTGATGCGGATAATAGCTCTGTAGACAGCAAGGGGGACGCATTGACAACTGCCAGCAGCATCCCTGGGAAGGGGTCATCGGGAACAGATCCGAAGAAGAGTGCAGCAGACTCATCTTCCGGACAAAGCGTCGCCGCAGAGACAGGGGTGCCAGGCCAGGGTAAGCCGCCCAGTGACACAGCACAGTCTGATCATGTTGAGGAACCCGATGGCGATCATGACGGCAGGGCGGACATTCCAGTGGGCGATACAGCCGAAGAGAAAGATGACGTTGATAGTGCTACGAACAAACAGGCCAGCACTGCGGCACAGGGGAGTCCTGTCGATCATCAGGGTATCATCCCGAACGAGAAAGACAGTGACGCTAACCGAGGTCATGAGAAACAAACAGAGACAATGTTTGAAGACCATTTCAAGTCCGAAGCGAAGAAAGAGCCCGACAGCAAGCGTAAAGAAGTTGACGTCCCACTGGCTGCGAGCAACCAAGGCTGGGGTGAATCCACGGGAGCCATACCGAAACGACAAAGGTCTTTGGGAAAGCCAGAAAAGGGGGACATTTCACACATGGGGTTTAAAACCCATAACGGTCCCGTCATCCTCATATACAAAGCGGATATCACCAAAATGAGCGTTGACGTCATCGTGAATGCAGCCAATGGTTATCTTCGTCACAACGGAGGTGTGGCTCAGGCCATTGCCAAAGCTGCCGGGCGGGAGTTGTGGGAGGAGAGTCAGGCTTACGTCGAGCACCATGGGCCTGTAGCGTTGTCCCATTGTAAGGCTACCACAGCCGGCCGTCTGCCATGTAAGCGTGTCCTCCACGCCGTGGGCCCCAGGTGGAACAACATGTCTTACGAAAAGGCGTCAAGGAGCTTGGAGGATACCTATGAAAACATCTTAGAATTCTGCTACAAGAAAGGTGTGACGTCCATCGCAATGCCGGCCATTAGCTCAGGTTGGTTCTGCACTGTTTCTTCATCTTAGATATAGTCATATATATTTAAATATTTCAAGTACTCATATATTTAAATCGAAATGAAACTTAAATTATTAAAACTTAAATTATTATAAGTTTTACCAATTTAATATATGCATATTTTTTCCTTATACATAACTATGCGTTTTGGGCTTGATATATGAATGTGGTCTGTATTTAATTATTGATATTTTTTTTACTTTTTTTCACATTTTTTACTACATCAAATTGATGATGCTTAATCAAAAAAATGCAAAAACGTAATCATGTCTGCATTTTAATGCCTATTGCAATCCGGCCGACATATTCAAATCATATTCACATACTCTTTGACACTTCAAAATCTATAAATGAAATATCTTTAGATGTCTTTAACGTTTCGTTGTTGAAGGTATTTTCGGCGGTAAGGCTGAGAACGTCTCCGCGGCCATTGTGAAGGGTCTGGCGTCAGGTCTAGACCGATTCGCGTCCGGGGGTGTCCTGAAGGAAATCCACCTGGTGGACATCACAGGTCCCATATTATCCGCCATGCAGAAGGCGTTTAGAGATGAAGCCACGACACAAGACTGGCTTAAGCCTTTGTCGAGAGATGAGGTCTTAGCTATGGCTGAAGCTCGAAGTGAAGGAAAGAATTAGACACTCCTGGACATATTAAAATTAGTGGGTATCCAGATAGTGTGTTTGATATATGTAGAAAGCTTAGGTCTCGAGAGGAATATGCAAAAAATAAATTACTTTTTTTATATCCTTGCTAATTGATTAAGCTTTAAAATACCTAACATAACACTGCAGTATACTCAATTGCAATCGCATACGTAACAAAACTAGAGACCAGAGACGTGGAAGCTTATATAGATTCAGACAGCTACTAAAGCAAAACATTTTCGCCTAGTTTTTGACAACTGATAATTAGATTCCCGAACAAAAGATTAAAATTATGTATTTATTTTTGATTACATGTGCCTATAATTGTTTATATCCACATATTACGTGTTCTTGTTTGCAAGACTTCCTGTGGCGTTCCAATGTACACTATAGCTATCAGATACGTCTTGGTGGACAATTATGGAGCTAAAAGAGGTCATCTTTGTAGCCATGTATAAGCAACTGTTTTCATTCAATGTTTTAGAGGCAGAAAAATTAAATAATATCCCCTGTCTGGTTGTCTGATGAGAAATTAAGACTTTGAAAAAGAGCGTGTAGCCATGTATAAGCAACTACCTTTATTCAATGTTTTTGAGGCAGAGCAATTAAATAATAGCCCCTATCTGGTTGTCTGATGGGAAATTAAAACGTCGGAAATTCGCGTTGTTGAGTTCAGGTTTTAGTTTCACTAAGTATGTTACATGCAGTGATCATTTGTCCGTGATATGACTTGAAATTTATTGTGAATAAACGCCTCCAAGATTATATGTTCATTCGTTCTGCAATCAGCCATCAGCCAAACCCCACCCACCGGAGAAGCCCAACCCGTCCACCGGACTCCAGATCTCACCCACTAACCCTGTAGGTAGCGCGTTCGGCTTGTGTCAAATGCAGAATGTTGAATTTGTCGAATGTCGTGATCTGCTGGCTCAGTACAAGCGTCCGGTAAGTGGTTTGAATCGCACATGAGCAGATGTTTATGCATGTGCAGGAAAAGGATTTCATGCGCAAAAGTTGTGGGTGTATGTTACTCCTGCAAACTTGTTTCCTTTCTATCTTCCCGTTGTCGCTCTATGTTCGACCTAGGTTAAAGCATCCGAATTCAACCAATCTCTGTGACTCCATTGGGTGGGCCCGACAGCTATATAAACGATATATCAACTGTGTTCAGCTTATTTCTTGTCAGTTTTCAAACAATTCGTTGCTGAACTGTGTTATATTGTTCGAAATAACAAGTTCGAAATAAAGGCGATATATGTGTACAATGCATATGTGCCTCATATAAATCAAAAGATCCACAATACGAATAATAAATTGATCTAGATGTTTCTAGCATTAAACAAGAACATAATACTTGTTTTGTTTTACAAATAGATGAATTGGAGAATGCAAATGTAATTCTTCCAACGATGAAAACAAGTTCATCAAAGCCACTACTTGAAGATTTAATATTTATTGATTCAAAGAAAATATACATGCTCAAAGAATAATATAGCCTACAAATTGTCCAGGATTAAAACAAAAGATAAAATCGTTAGAGTTGGCGTAAGGGCCACTACTTGATTGCATTTATTATATATCATTCTGAACAAAATGTGCATACAATACACCGAAATACACACTAACGAAACAACTTTGAACTAGGTTATTTCCATCACCAAATTGAATATGCAGTCACATGACGAGGCTTGGGGCATAACTTTCCTCACGGGATGTTAACGTCGATGTTATCTTAACGTGTCTCTCATGGGATGTCAAAGTATGCAACGATATTTGTTCAGATAAAAAAAAAAAAAACCGTCAAACATCCTTATTATTGCGCAAGGATTATTTTGTGATAGGATTACGAGCATAATACAATAATATTGATAGGTCATCAGGCTAGTTTTTTTCTGCCACGTGAGCTGAAACCGTCCCACTCCGCATTGCCACTTACTAAATTTCGGAGATTACCCCCATCCCCCCCCCCCCCGCCCGGCCTCTCTTGAAAAATATTCTGATATTTTTATTTAATATTATTTGCTGTTATTTACATCGGATTAATATTGAGATATTGGGAAGAAAACATACTTGGTCATGTATGAATAGTACTCGTTGGGTGGCGTTAGGTGGCGTTAGGAGGCATTTCATTATAAGGGACTAAGGAAACGTGAGTAAGAATACATCCCTTACGTCCCGACTTGAACTTCATATGAGAACTTTCGTTAATCAGTGAAAATTTTGTCGTGACACTGAAAATTCTTTGTATGGAGAGTTACACATTTGCCTATGTTCATTGTCTGAAACTATATCATATATTTATATTACAACCTTACATTAAAGGTTTCACTTGATCAATGCAGAATGCTTCAATTGGCAATGATTATAAGACAAACACAGGAAAAGACCAATTTTATTTTACAAATATCACAAAACTAAATGTCTAACATAAGATACGAAGCATTATAAGACATAATAATGCATAATAATTCAATGTTTTTTGAAGAAAAACACTTTTTTTATTTGTGAACCAAATTCTTATGTGCAAAACTAGATTGCAAGCTTCATATCGGTTTATTTAGTCAGAGTGGATATCAAAGAAGCCCAAGTTTCTCGGCGTATGCTAGAAACGGATTAGTGGATTTTAAGACCTGGAAGGGCTCCTTGAATTCCTCCAGCATTGATTCCTGGAAGACGACGATGCGGATTTCGCGGAGGTCTCTTCGGGTCGTCTGGCTGTTGAACTGCTTCACAGCCGTTATGACGTATGTGCCAACCCCGGAGCCGTTCACTTGGTGGGCCCCTAGATTAGAAGAGATTGCAAAAAAGACAAAAATCATCAGAATAGATTGCCAAGAAACCTAACTGGTGGTTTGAAGAGATTGCAAAGTAATTGATCAGAAGAGATTGAAAAGTAATCGATTAGAAGACACAGGAAAGTAATTGATTAGAAAAGATTGCAAAGGAACTTGCAAAGGAACTTCCTTCGATTCGTCAATTCCCTTCGCTTTACTGTTTTGAAACATGAATAAGCAAAAAGGTTAATAGTCGTCAGAAACTGTTTGCCCTTCTTGAAAATAGCAAAACGAAATTAGGTAACACGCCCGCGATACTTTTGCAAAGTTTTGCAAAGTTAGGTAAAGCTCAAGTGAATCCGTTTCCTTTTTTGCATTTCCTAGAACACAGATCAATCGATCTTAAGCGTGTTGCTTACAATTAACGCTGCGCGGTCAATCAATACACGGAATGAAATAATTACTGGTGCATTTCCGGTGAAGATATTAGGTTGTATGGTTAATAAATGAATAACCATAATGCAAGAATAGCATAACATATGACTTATTGTTATCAATCCAATATTTAGCTAATTGCTCATGTTAGTCAGTCGAAGATTTTCTTCGTCATTCGAGAACAAGCACTTCCTTCGGGAAAATAAGTGAATTGACTGGTCATATATAAAGCGGCTCGCCGCAGGGCGCTTTGAAATTAGCAACGTGTCTATTTCTCGCCATTTTTGCCGGGCGGCGCGGTACATCCAGTGTGTGGGGTGTCATTGAAACTCATGCGGGCTATTTGAAAATGTTAGCGCTGGCGCTAGCGCGTCCACTGTGTGCAGGCCCTTATACTTATAATTTATTACTTATGCCGCTCGACATTGATGCCCGGCGTGACCTGTTTTTAGCACAGAGCACTCTACCTGGGCAAAGTGGACCACTCCGCCTTTACCACCCCTTCCCCACACCCGTAGTATGTAGCGCCTTCGGCCACTTGCCGATGGGGGTAGGGCATGGAGGAGGCACTATCGTACCAATCTGGAGGGGAGGAGCGGTTACGTGGGTGCCACGCGATGCCTGAGAGAGCGCACATTTGTAATAAAAAAAGGATACCCCCATAGCGCGGATTTTAAAACTCTGAGAATGTGCTTTCCTGGAGCTGTTTTTCCCTGGTATAGAAGAATAAATCGAGCGGGCGACCACCGCGCCTCGGATTCAATGGTCTACTCCGTCGCCAGCACTCAACGTGTATGCATGCCATGCAGTAAAACATTAGAATCACCTGCGGGACAGATACAAGTGGTATTTTTTTTCCTCGCTGAGGAAGGCGTGCTTAGACCCATATACGTTTGTATTTGATTATCATTATGTACAGGCGCCATATGTACAAACATGGGTTCCTCGCTGAGCAAGAACAAGAACGCCACTATAACGGAAGGAGGCGACAAGCAGACATCGTCGACAGTGCCCTGTTCCGTCCTGTCCGCCACGAAATTCAACGAAGCTCCGATGAATAACGACGCGGATAATAGCTCTGGAGACCGCACGAATGCGCAACTGACAACTGCGAGAAACACCCCTGGAGAGGATTCACCAGGACGGGATCCGGAGACAATTAGGGAAGGACGAGACTGTGGCGCCGCAGAGATTGTGGCGCCAAACCAGAGAAAGCAGCCCGGTGCCGCGACGGTGTCCGACCATGGTTCGGACCCCAAACAGCGCCAGGCCTGTCCTGAAGGTGATACTGAAATGAGCGAACCAAGGGTCGCCGCAAAGACTGTGGCTTCACACCAGAGAAAGCAGCCCGGTGTCACGACGGCGTCCGATCAAATAGCCAATAAATTAGACCCTGTTGTCGGAGATCAGAAGGACGCACAGGGGAGCCATATGGAAGCGAACAGTGTCGCCGGAACAACAAGGAAAGACGTCGATGACGATCTGAACGAATGTAGCAACGCGAAAGAAAACAGCGGTGCAGCCGATCGCACGGTTGATCAAGTGAAGGGGAATCTTGCTGATGATCGGTGCAGTGTGGACATACCAATCAGCTCTTCAACCAACGCGAAAGATGGCGTTAATAGTGCTGCAAACAAACAGGCTAAAACTAAGGTAAAGGGACGTCCTACCGCGCATCAGGATACCGTCGAACACAAGGAAGAGGACAGTGCCGATAATCCAGGTAATACAAAACTAACAAGGAAGAAGCTTAAGGACAAAGTAAAGTCCAGAGCCGAGACAGAGTCTGACGGCAGGCTTGACGCATCTAGTGGGAAGACGCAGGTGATGGAAGGGGAGAAGCGTTCAGGTGAAATTGGACCTCCGCGTGATCCTATTGATGCGGATAATAGCTCTGTAGACAGCAAGGGGGACGCATCGAAAACTGCCAGCAGCATCCCGGGGAAGGGGTCATCGGGAACTGATCTGAGTGCAGAAGGAACATCTTCCAGACAAAGCGTCCCCGTAGTGACAGTAGTGCCAGGCCAGGGTAAGCCGCCCGGAGACACAACACAGTCTGATCATGTAGCGGACCATAATGGCAATCATGGTGGCAGTGCGGACATACCGGTGAGTGCCACAAACAACGAGAAAGAAAACGTTGATAGGGCTACGAACAAACAGGCTAGCACTGCGGCACAGGGAAGTCCTGTCGATCATCAGGATAAAATCCCGAACGAGAAAGACCGTGACGCTAACCGAGGTTATACGAAACAAACAGAGAAAAGTCTTGAAGACAATTTTATGTCCGGAGCAAAGAAAGGTGACGTCGCACTGGCTGCGAGCAACCAAATCCGGGATGAATCCCCGGGAGCCATACCGAAACGAGCAAGGTCCTTGGGAAAGCCAGGAAAGGAGGACATTTCACCTATGGGGTTTAAAACCAAATTCGGTCCCGTCATCCTCATATACAAAGCGGATATCACCAAAATGAACGTTGACGTCATCGTGAATGCAGCCAATGGTTACCTTCGTCACAACGGAGGTGTTGCTCAGGCCATTGCCAAAGCTGCCGGGCGGGAGTTGTGGGAGGAAAGCCAGGCTTACGTCGAGCGCCATGGGCCTGTAGCGTTGTCCCATTGTCAGGCTACCACAGCCGGCCGTCTGCCGTGTAAACGTGTCCTCCACGCCGTGGGCCCCAGGTGGAACAACATGTCCAAAGAGGAGGCGTCCAAGAGCTTGGAGGATACCTATGAAAACATCTTAAAATACTGTAACAAGGAAGGTGTGACGTCCATCGCAATACCGGCCATTAGCTCAGGTTGGTTATACACTGTTTCTTCTTACTCAAGCCAGATCTATTTAAATATTTCAAGTACTTAAATATTAAAATCTGGACATAGAAATCGGAATGAAACTTAATAAATTGTTATAAGTTTTGGCGATTCAATATAACCGTACATTTTCCTTGTACATTACTATGCGTTTTTGGCTTGATATATGAATGTGGTATGTATTTAATTATTGATATCTCTTTAATATTATTTCATATTATTTGACTACTACAAATTGATGATGCTTAATAAACAAAAATGTCAAAAGTTTATTATTTCCGCATTTTAACGCCTATTGCAATCCGGCCGACATGTTCAAATCAAATTCACATACTCCCTGGCCCTTCAAAATCTATAAATGAAATGGTTTTAGATGTGTTTATCGTCTCGATGGTGAAGGTATTTTCGGCGGTAAGGCTGAGAATGTCTCCGCGGCCATTGTGAAGGGACTGGCGTCCGGTCTACAGCGATTCGCGTCCGGGGGTGTCCTGAATGAAATCCGCCTGGTGGACATCACAGGTCCAATATTATCCGCCATGCAGAACGCGTTTACAACTGAAGCCACGACAGGACGCTGGCTAAAGCCGATGGCGAGTGTTTCAGCTATGGCTAAACAAGAATAATATGTTAAGGAAAGTATCAGGCTTTCCGGGATTAGATATGGTAAAATATAAGATTGTTATTATATGCAATTGATACTGATCTACATATTACAAATAGTGGATATCTAGATAGTGTGTTAGATATATATAGAAAGCTCAGGTCTCGACAGGAATATGCAGAAAATAAATTACGGTCTGTTTAAGCTTTAAAATACCTATGGTACTGTATATATACAGTGTGTGGTGGTGCTGGTTTATGATCAGTTTGCACTTACAGCAGTTTTTTTGGCGATCACTGCAATATACTCAATTGCAATCGGATACGTAACAAAATCAGAGCCCACAGACGTGGAAGCTTATATAGATTCAGACAGTTACAGAAGCAAAACATTTCCGCATAGTTTTTGACAACTGATAATTAGATTTCCGAACAAAAGGTTAAAATAATTTATTATTTTCGATTACATGTACTTATAATTGTTTATATCCATATATTACGTGTTCTTGTTTGCAAGCCTTCCTGTTGTTTTCCAATGTACACTGTAGCTATCAGATACGCCTTTGTGGACAATTATGTAGCTAAAACAGGTCATCTTTGTAGTCATGTATAAGCATCTGTTTTCATTCAATGTCTCAGAGGCAGAACAATTAAATAATAGCCCCTGTCTGGTTGTCTTTGAATGTTACATACAGTGATCATTTGTCCGTGATATGGCTTGACATTTAGTGTGAATAAACGCCTTCAAGATTATATGTTCATTCTTTCTGCAACCAGCCATCAGCCAAACCCCACCCACCGGAGAAGCCCAACCCGTCCACCGGACTTCAGTTCTCACCCAATGATCCTATAGGGAGCGCGTTCGGCGTGTGTCAAATGCAGAATGTTGAATTTGTCGAATGTCGTGATCTGCTGGGTCAGTACAACTTCCGGTACGAGGTTTGAATCGCACATAAGCAGACCTTTACATTTGTGCAGAAAAAGGATTTCATGAGCAACAAGTATGGGTGTATATTACTCCAGCAAACATGCTTCCTCTCTATCTTCCGGCTATTGCTCTATGTTCGACGTCATATCAACCGTATTCAGCTTGTTTTTTGCCAGTCTAATGATAAACATAAAAGTCTAAAACCAAATTAAAACAATTCGTTGCTGAACTGTGTTATATTGTTCGAAATAAAAAGTTTGAAATAAAGGCAATACATGTGTACAATGCATATGTGACGCACATAAATCAAAAGAGACAGATAACGAATAATAAGTGTCGAGGATAATATATGGAGCCACATGAAGTGGCCTGGTGCATGTAACTTTCCTCGCGGGATGCACAATGAACATTAGGAAAAAGGTAGCAAACATCGTTATTACCGAGTCAAGCATAACACTTCGAGCCCCGACATAATATCAACAGTTTTACTCACATGGAACAACTGAAATGACAAAAGCAAATGCGCGAGTAAGAAAAAAATTAATCCTTCAATAAATACGCTTTACCTAGAAACATTTTTGTCCAAAGCAACTCGCCACGGATATAGCTGCGTCACAATAGCCAGAAATTATGAACCATTATGAACCGTATGTAAGAATAAATGAGAACACCACAAGGCGGTAAATAATAGTATAGTATTTTGAAATGGAGTTGAAATCGGTGGCGATGACCTATATGAATAACTGATGACATAGCGGGAAGGAAGGAATGAGGTGATATGGGAAGGTCCCCATAAATGAGTTTAACAGTAACATTTTTTATTCCCCCGATCCATACCCCATGCCCCTCCCCCCCCCCACCCCCCCCCCCCCCTCCTTGCCTCCCCCATGGAGCCGCCAGTGAAGCTGCCGGATCCGTAGTAAGCCAATATAGAATTTAATAGAGTACCTGCACATATTTTCGAATAGTCGATTAAATTCCACTTTGGCTTGCCATACAGCTCAGATA
>OZ025256.1:28057566-28186357 GCA_964019135.1 Arenicola marina
ACAGGAGTAACATATCCTCGGAGATCGGCTGTCAGGTTACCGACATCAAGTAGGATACAGTACAAAAATAAAGTGAAATATATCGAATTAATGAAATGATATGAAGCGATGCATCGCAACTTAAAGCCACAGTGCACGAAAACGGCTTCGATATTTGGCAAATCTGGTACTTTGAAGGTGCCATGCAGAAGCTAAATGAAAGAAGCAATAAGAAGTCAACTAGTAATAATGATATAAGCACGCGTTTTGCATGGCATTAAATATTGTATTGGCCTTTTATCAATCTGTACACAAGACTGTAAATAACATTGCCAAATGCCCTGTTAAGGTAATATGCTACTTTCTAAAACTTACGATAAAACACTGCAGAAATGTTCACCAGATACCTCTATTTATATGCATATTATAATGCAATAATAAAAAAAATGCTTTCAGGGTACTTTTTTTAAAAGGTGAGGTAGAAACCGCCACCCCCCTATCCGCATTTAACATTGCCTCATATGGGATTTTAAAGTATTCTACCACATTTTTTCCGAAACCCTGACCCCTCCCCCCCCCCCTCCCCCCCAAAAAAAGAGACGGTCAAACACCAGTATTTTTGCGCAAGGATTATTTGTGATATGGTTACGAGCATAATACAATAATATTAATAGGTCATCAGGCTAGTTTGCCATGTGAGCCTGAACCATCCCACCCGAACCCTGTAATTCCGCATCGTCACTTACGGAATGTCGGGATTATCCCCTCCCCCCCCCCCCACCCCCCGCCCCACCCCTCTTAAAAATGCTTCAATTGGCATGATGATTAATATAAGAAAAATACAGGAAAGATAAAAAATATATATATCATAAAACTAAATGTCTAACAGAAGATACAAAGCCCTATTAGGACAGAATAATAACTAATCCTTCAATGTTTTTAGAAGAAAAACCAAATTGTTATATCCAAAACAAAATTGCAACTTTTATGTCAGGTTTTTTAATCAGGTCGGATATCAAAGAAGCTTAAGCCTATGCGAGAAATGGATTAGCGGATTCAAGACTTGGAATGGCTTCCTGAATTCCTCCAGCATTGATTCCTGGAAGATTTCGCGGAGGTCTGGCTGTTGACCCGCCTCACAGCTGTTATAACGTATGTGCCAACCTCTGAGTCGTTCAACTGGTGTTCCCCTAGATTTGAAGAGATTGCAAAAAGACCAACATCATTAGAATAGATTGCGAAGAAACCTTGAAAAAGGAATTGTCGAAAGCAACGTCGTATTTATACAATAAAAAACAGGCTTGGGGTTACAATAGATTGCAAAGTAATTGATTAGAAGAGATCGCAAAGGAACCAAGTATTGAAAGAAACTTCCTATTATGCGAGGACAACCGAGACTGGCTGGTGATTTGGTGCTGAAATAATGTTTTGCGATCGTTAGTTTTAAATGTGGTGTATGGCGACAATAGGAGTGCACAGTTCTCGCGGATCCTATTTCCGGTTCAGGTGTTGTGGGGACCAAGAACAAAAAACTTGCTCATAGAACGAGTGCGTTGCGCTGATGCCTTGCTACAGTTGCGTGACGCGCCCTCATTGTAGTCAACGTGTGAGTGTTGGGAAGCACTTTGTGCGTGAAGAATCAAGTGGGTATGACAATATGTGTTGTTTGTTTTGGTGCAGGCATTTCTAACTTTAAACTCATTGATCTTCAAAAAGTATTTCGGTTCGTTCCAGGATACCAATTGCGAGTTACACCGTTTATTCGTTTTTCCTGTAGCTTCTGAACATTAAAAAAGCAGAATGTTTTTCAAAACTTTTCCGTTTCACAAAAGGTAAAGCAGAAAAAGGTTTCGACAATTCACTTGAAACATGAATACGCCCAAACTGTAATATTCGTCAGAAACAGTTTGCCTTTTTTGAAAATAGCAAAACGAAAATAGGCAACACGCGCGCGATACCGTTTTAGCCTTTACGCAAAGTTGGGTAAAACTCGAGCGAATCCGAATACCATTTGGCATTTCGTAAAACAGACAAAGATCAATCGATCTTAAACGTGTTGGTTACAAACAGTCAATCATTAAACGGCATGAATTATTTACTGGTGCATTTCCGGTGAAGTTATTAGATTGTTTGGTTAATGAATAAACGCGCACCCAGACACACACACACCCATACACCTCCACACACACCCAGGCATACCCACATCCACAAACACACCTCCATCCACACCCAGACGCAGACACCCACACCGCCAACCCACACCCAGACGCACACACACACACCTCCACCCAGCCCCAAACAGAAACAAACACGTGATTCGGGCGACACCCGCACCTTGGGTTCAAGTGTCTACTCTATCGCCCCCACTTAACATGTTTGCATGCCATGCAATAAAGCATTAGTGTCACCTGCCAGACAGATACGAATGGTAGTTTTTCCTCGCCGAGGAAGGCGAGCTGAGACCCATCGACGACGTTTGTATTTCATTATCATTGTACACAGGCCCCAAACCCGCGTTCTATCTTGAATAAGACGCTCAACAAGTCACGATCCAGTAAGTGATGACGGAGCTGTTATGGCGGATGCTGTAGACGCGGATAATAGCTCTGGGGGCGGCCATAGGGCGGGACTGACAACTACGGTAAAGAGAAGTCCCACCGAGCATCAGTGTGTCCTCGTGAACGTGAAAGAGGACCGTGCCGATAATCGTAGTAATACGGAACTAACAAAGAAGAAGCTTGAAGGCAATGTCAAGTCCGGAGCAAAGAAAGAGCCCGACGGCAAGCGTAAAGAAGGTGACATCGCACTGGCTGCGAGCAACCAAGGCTGTGGTGAATCGACGGGAGGCATACCGAAACGAGGAAGGTCTTTGGGAAAGCCAGGAATGGAGGACATTTCACATATGGGGTTTAAAACCAATAACGGTCCCGTCGTCCTCATATACAAAGCGGATATCACCAAAATGAGCGTTGACGTCATCGTGAATGTAGCCAATGGTTACCTTCGTCACCACGGAGGTGTGGCTCGGGTAATTGCCAAAGCTGCCGGGCGGGAGTTGGGGGAGGAGAGTCAAGCCTACGTCGAGCGCCATGGGCCTGTAGCGTTGTCCCAGTGTATGGATACCACAGCCGGCCGTCTGCCATGTAAGCGTGTCCTCCACGCCGTGGGCCCCAGGTGGAACAACATGTCCAAAGAAGAGGCGTCCAAGAGCTTGGAGGATACCTATGAAAACATCTTAAAATACTGTAACAAGAAATGTGTGACGTCCATCGCAATACCGGCCATTAGCTTAGGTTGGTTATGCACTGTTTCTTCATTTTACTTAAGTCACATCTATTTAAATATTTTAAGTACTTAAATATTAAAATCTGGACATAGAAATCGGAATGATACTTAATAAATTGTTTTGGCAATTAAATATAACTATAATGTTTCCTTGTACAATAATATGCGTCTTGGCTTTATATATGAATATGGTATTATTCAATTATTGATATGTTTTTTACTATTATTTCACATATTTTTGACTACTACAAATTGATGACGCTTATTAAAAAAATAGCCAAATGGTGATCATGTCTGCATTGAAACGCCTATTGCAATCCGGTCGACATGCTCAAATCAAATTCATATACCCCCTGACACTTCAAAATCTATAAATGAAACGGCTTTAGATGTGTTCATCGTCTCGTTGTTGAAGGCATTTTCGGCGGTAAGGCTGAGAACGTCTCCGCGGCCATTGTGAAGGGTCTGGCGTCAGGTCTGGAGCGATTCGCATCCGGGGGTGTCCTGAAGGAAATCCACCTGGTGGACATCACAGGCCCAATATTATCGGCCATGCAGAACGCGTTTACAGATGAAACCACGACAACAAACTGGCTGAAGCCTCTGTCGAGAGATGAGGTCTTAGCTATGGCTAAAGCTCGAAGACAAAGCGACGCGGTAGAGACAGTAGTGCCAGGCCAGGGTACGCCGCCCGGTGACGCAACACAGTCTGATTATGTAGCGGACCCCAATGGCGATCATGGCGGCAGCGAGAACATCCCAGTGAGCGATACAGCCGAAGAAAATGATGGCGTTGATAGCGCTACGAACAAACAGGCTAGCACTGCGGCACAGAGAAATCCTATCGATCATCAGGATATCGTCGTGAAAGCGAAAGAGGACCGTGCCGATAATCGTAGTAATACGGAACTCACAAAGAAGAAGCTTGAAGACGATGTCAAGTCCGGAGCAAAGAAAGAGCCCGACGGCAAGCGTAAAGAAGGTAACGTCGCACTGGCTGCGAGCAACAAAATCCAGGATGAATCCATTGGAGCCATACCGAAACGAGAAAGGTCCTTGAGAAAGCCAGGAAAGGAGGACATTTCACATATGGGGTTTAAAACCAGCAACGGTCCCGTCATCCTCATATACAAAGCGGATATCACCAAACTGAGCGTTGACGTCATCGTGAATGTAGCCAATGGTTACCTTCGTCACCACGGAGGTGTGGCTAAGGCCATTGCCAAAGCTGCCGGGCAGGAATTGTGGGAGGAGAGCCAGGCCTACGTCGAGCGCCATGGGCCTGTAGCGTTGTCCCATTGCAAGGCTACCACAGGCGGCTGTCTGCCATGTAAGCGTGTCCTCCACGCCGTAAGCCCCAGGTGGGACAATATGTCTTGCGAAGAGGCGTCCAAGAGCTTGGAGGATACCTATAAAAATATCTTAAAATACTGCAACAAGAAAGGTGTGACGACCATCGCAATGCCGGCCATTAGCTCAGGTTGGTTCTGCCCTGTTTCTTCCTCTTACTTAAGTCATATATATTTAAATATTTCAAGTACTTAAATATTAAAATCTGAACATAGAAATCGGAATGATACTTTATAAATTGTGATAAGTTTTGGAATTTAAATATAACCATAATTTTTTCCTAGTACATTACTAGGCGTTTTTG
This sequence comes from Arenicola marina, assembly GCA_964019135.1. Taxonomy (NCBI): domain Eukaryota; kingdom Metazoa; phylum Annelida; class Polychaeta; family Arenicolidae; genus Arenicola; species Arenicola marina. The sequence goes on from OZ025256.1 coordinate 28,062,485, forward strand.
ACTTTATATTTGAATATGGTATGTACTTAATTATTGATATTTATGGTACTATTATTTCACATATTTTTGACTACTACAAATGGATGATGCTAAATAAAAAAAAATCCAAAAGTTGATCATGCCTGCATTTTAACGCCTAATGCAATACGGCCGACGTGTTCAAATCTAATTCACATACTCCCTGACACTTCAAAATCTATAAATGAAATGTCGATAGATGTGTTCATCGTCTCGTTGTTGAAGGTATTTTCGGCGGTAAGGCTGACAACGTCTCCGCGGCCATTGTGAAGGGTCTTGCGTCAGGTCTGGATCGATTCGCGTCCGGGGGTGTCCTGAAGGAAGTCCACCTGGTGGACATCACAGGTCCAATACTCTCCGCCATGCAGAACGCGTTTACAACTGAAGCCACGACAACACACTGGCTGGAGCCTCTGTCGAGAATTGAGGTTTTAGCTATGGCTAAAGCTCGAAAAATAAGTAAAGGAAAGTATTAGACTTTCCTGGATTAAAAATGGTGAAATATAATATTGTTATTACATTATTATGTTATTGATCTACGTATTACACTTAGTGGATATATAGATAGTGTGTTTTATATATATATAAAGCTTAGGTCTCGACAAGGATATGCAGAAACTTAATTACGGTCTTTTTATATCCTTGCTACTTGATTAAGCTATAAAATACTTATAATACTGTATATATACAATCTGTGGTTGTGGTACTGGTGTATGATCAGTTTGCATTTACAGATATTTGGGGGGGGGGTCACTGCAATATATCATATATATATAGACTATATAGATTCAGACAGTTACTAAAGCAAAACATTTCCGCATAGTTTTTGACAACTGATAATTAGATTTCCGAACAAAGGGTTAAAATAATTTATTATTTTCGATTACATGTATTTATAATGGTTTATATCCATATATTACCGGTTCTTGTTTGCAAGTCTTCCTGTTGCATCACAATGTACACTGTAGCTATAAGATACGCCTTTGTGGACAATTATGTAGCTAAAAGAGGTCATCTTTGTAGCCATGTATAGGCAATTGTTTTCATTCAATGTTTTAGAGGCAGAACAATAATAATAGCCCCTGTCTGGTTGTCTGATGAGAAATTAAGACTTTGGAAATTCGCATTTTTGAGTTCAGATTTTAGTTTCACTAAGTATGTTATATACAGTGATCTTTTGTCCGTGATATGATTTGACATTTAGTGTGAATAAACGCCTCCAAGATTATATGTTCATTCGTTCTGCAACCAGCCATCAGCCAAACCGCACTCACCGGAGAAGCCCAACCATTCCAGCGGACTCCAGACTCACCCACTACCCCTGTAGGTAGCGCGTTCGAATGCAGGATGTTTAATTTGTCGAAAGTCGTGAATTTCTGGCTCAGTACAAGCGTCCGGTACGTGGTTTGAATCGCACATGAGCAGATGTTTGTGCTTGTGGAGGAAAAGGATTTCATGCGCAACAAGTGTGGGTGTATATTACTCCAGCAAGTATGTTTCCTCTCTATCTTCCGGCTATCGCTCTATGTTCGACATGGGTTAAAGCGTCCAAATTCAATCAATCTGTGTGACTCCATTGGGAGGGCCCGACAGCGATATAAACGACATATCAACAGATAATAGATATACAGATACAGATACAGATAACAGATATACAGATAACGAATATTAAATTGGTTTGGATGTTTCTAGCATTCGACAAGGAAATAATACTTTTTTTACTAATAGATGATCGCGAGAAATGTAATTCGTCCAACGATGACAAGTTGACCAAAAGCCACTGCTTAAAGATTTAATATGCTAGTGACTCAAAGAAAATATATATGAATGATATAACATGCAAAGTGTCCTTATCTCAACGGATACCATCGCTACAGTTTGCATAAGGGCCACTACCTGATTGCATGTATTAGATGTCATACTGATGAAAAGTTGCTTGATATACACGGAAAAACACACTGAAATCCAACTTTGAACTATGTTATTTCAATCGCAAAATTAAATAAATGGGGCCACGTGAAGTGGCTTGGTGTATGGAACTTTCCTTGCGGGATGTTATTCAAGTTCAGATGAGGACACCATCAGGCGGTAAATACTAAAATAGTATTTTGAAAAGGAGAAGGTGGCGATGACCTACATGAACAACTGATGACAAAGCGGGAAGGAAGGACGGAAGGACGGATGGACGGAGATGGCATGGGAGGCTCCCCACAAATGAGCTTAAACAACAACACGTTTGATTCCCCCGACCCATACCCCCTACAACCCGCACCCCCCCCCCCCCCCTCCGCGATTTGCATATATGTTCAATACTCGATTAAATTCCATGTTGGCTTGCCATACAGCTTAGATATAATATGAGCGCTAAAAAACTGGTGCGAAGAAAACAAATGGCGTGACTTGCCACCAGGCACCGCAACAGCCCTAAATGAAGCAGGTACAACATCCGGGGCAGCGGGCGGTCACTTCCGGTTGTATGTCAATGTCATTCACACCGATAGAGGCGCCAGTTGCCACTGTCACAGCGTTGACTGGAGATAAGACACGCGCGTCCTTATAGTATCGTAGATATACCAAAGCATGAACAACTTTTGCCGTCATGTGGCTGACGTCGGGGTGGCGAGCACAGAACTGTGCGTCTCCATGGTGTCAGATGGTGGGTGGCGACCTGCTCAGTATGTGTGGTAATCTTGTGTTGTCACATGATTCCACTCGCTGCCACGAGACAGTGAGTCGATTCCTTTGTTTCCCAAATTCAAACATACTAGAACTTCGGTTACACAGTCTCGGACACACAGTTTTGCTAACATACCGGTAAAGATCAGCATGTTGCGATATGTGTTCGGCATATGTGTACTGATGTGTACTGGGTATTTTAGTGACATTACGTGTATAGATAACGTATGACGTCACTCAAAGTGCTAAGTTTCTTACGGCAAGTCTATTTTTTTCCATGTGAGCTTGAACCGTTCCACTCGAACCCTCTTAAAAATGCTTCGATTGGCAGCTGATGTTTAATATAATAATAATAATATAATAAAAGAATATTTTTTTTCAATATATCACAGAACTAAATGTCTAATAGAAGATACAAAGCTCTATTAGTACGGTATATTTCCGGCCCATTTAAAATCCGATGTGCGATAAATGAGATAGAACACTGCCTAAAACAGTCAATACATTCGATCAGTCTTGATACGCATAGTATGCTCTAATACAGTCCCCATGCCGCTGAACATTGATGTCAGACGTGACCTGTTTTTGGCACGGGGCACTCTACCTGGGCCAGGTGGGCCACTCCGCCTCGACCCCCCCCCCCCCCCTCCACTATACGCCGGTCCGTGTGAACCGTACTACTTGCGACGCAATCCCTTCATATGTAATTGTCCTACGTAGAGTTTCGATTTTTGTCTCGTAATTGTTCAAAAAACAAAAACCTCCGTGGACCACAGATAACGTTCGGGGTCACCCATTGGCGTAGTTTGTAGTCAACGGAAGAAATACTCCTTTCGAGCAGATTTTGGCGGTAAAATGCTCCAAACGAGCTGATTTTGGAGGTGAAAAGGGGGGAATTTACCGCGGAATCCCCCCTCCCCCAAAAAGGCGCTGACGATTTGGTCAAGGAGGTGCCGATGACAAGTCCAAGAACAATCACATGGTTTGACTAGGATTACGCCCGGAGACATGGCTCCTCTCCCTTTCGCCCATACCTCCATCCACACCCAGACACACACACACACATGCACACCTCCATCCACACCCAAACACACAAACACACACACACAGGCACACACAACGCACACGCACACCCAGACACCCCCACACCCACACACACACCCACACCCACACACCCAAACCCACACCCACACCTCCACACACACCCAGACACACTCACACCCACACCGCCACCCACACCCAGACACACACACACATGCACACCTCCATCCACACCCAGACACACACACACACATGCACACCTCCATCCACACTTAAACACACAAACACAAACACACAGTCACACACCACGCACACGCACACCCAGACACCCCCACACCCACACACCCAAACCCACACCCACACCTCCACACACACCCAGACACACTCACACCCACACCGCCACCCACACCAAGACACACACACGCCCCCACCCCCACCCACCCACATACAGAAGCACACACGTGATTCGGGCGACCCCCGTACCACGGGTTCAAGAGTCTACTCTATCGCCCCCACTCAACATGCATGCATGCATGCAGTAAGGTATTAGTATCACCTGCTGGACAGACACTAGTGGTAGTTCATTTTTAGCAAGGCGAGCTGAGGCCCATCGACGACGCTTGTATTTCATTATCATTCTACACAGGCATCAAACCTGCCAAACGATCCAGTAAGTGACGACGGGCTGTTAGGATGGATCCTGGAGACGTGGATAATAGCTCTGGGGGCGACCATGGGGCGGGAGTGACAACTGTGAGCAACACCCCTGGAAACGATTCACCAGGACGGGATCTCGCGACGGTGTCCGTTCCTGGTTCAGACCCCAAACAGCACCTAGCTTTTCCTGAACGTGATACTGGAATGAGCGAACCAAGCGTCGCCGCAAAGGCTGTGGCGTCACACGAGGCAAAGCAGCCCTGTGCCGCGACGGTGTCCGATCATGGTTCAGACCCTAAACAGCGCCAAGCTTGTCCTGAAGGTGATACTGGAATGAGCAAACCAAGGGTCGCCGCAAAGACTGTGGCGTCACCGGAGGCAAAGCAGCCCTGTGCCGCGACGGTGTCCGATCAGGGTACAGACCCCAAACAGCGCCAAGCTTGTCCTGAAGGTGATACTGGAATGAGCGAACCAAGGGTCGCCGCAAAGACTGTGGCGTCACACGAGGCAAAGCAGCCCTGTGCCGCGACGGTGTCCGATCAGGGTACAGACCCCAAACAGCGCCAAGCTTGTCCTGAAGGTGATACTGGAATGAGCGAACCAAGGGTCGCCGCAAAGACTGTGGCGTCACACGAGGCAAAGCAGCCCTGTGCCGCGACGGTGTCCGATCATGGTTCAGACCCTAAACAGCGCCAAGCTTGTCCTGAAGGTGATACTGGAATGAGCGAACCAAGGGTCGCCGCAAAGACTGTGGCGCCACCGGAGGCAAAGCAGCCCTGTGCCGCGACGGTGTCCGATCAGGGTACAGACCCCAAACAGCGCCAAGCTTGTCCTGAAGTTGATACTGGAATGAGCGAACCACGGGTCGCCGCAAAGACACAGTCACAGTCACTTGCGATAACCATTAGCGACAGTGGCATGCTAAGGGAGCCAAACGATCCAGTAAGTGACGACGGGGCTGTTAGGATGGATCCTGGAGACGTGGATAATAGCTCTGGAGGCGACCATGGGGCGGGAGTGACAACTGTGAGCAACACCCCTGGAAACGATTCACCAGGACGGGATGCCGCGACGGTGTCCGTTCCTGGTTCAGACCCCCAACAGCACCTAGCTTTTCCTGAACGTGATACTGGAATGAGCGAACCAAGCGTCGCCGCAAAGACTGTGGCGTCACAGGAGGCAAAGCAGCCCTGTGCCGCGACGGTGTCCGATCATGGTTCAGACCCTAAACAGCGCCAAGCTTGTCCTGAAGGTGATACTGGAATGAGCAAACGAAGCGTCACCGCAAAGACTGTGGCGTCACGCGAGGGAAAGCAGCTCGGTGCCGCGACGGTGTCCGATCAGGGTACAGACCCCAAACAGCGTCTAGCTTATCCTGGCGGTGATACTGGAATGCGCGAACCAAACAAGCAGCAGATAGCCAATGAATTAGACCATGTTACCGGAGAGAAGAAGGCCGAACTGGAGAGCCATAGTGGAGTGGAGAGTGGCGCTGAAACAAACAATATTGAAGGGATCGGGGAGGCCGATAATCCAGGCGTACTTAGGATGAACATAACGCACGAAAGGGGAGAAGAAAAACGGCACGGTGTTATATATGAGTCTGATGCCACTTGGAACAACGGAAAGTTAAAAGGGGATAACACAAAAGGTAATTCGAACACATCTGGTTGTCAAATATCATTTGACAAGAGGAAAGAAGTCGATGACGATCTGCAAGAATACAGCAATGCGAGAGAAGAACGCGATGCAGCCGATCGCAAAGTTGATAAAGAGAAGGGGAATCTTGCTGCTGATGGCTGTAGTGTGGACACACCAGTGAACTCTTCAATCAATGCACAAGATGTCATTGATAGCGCTACGAACAAACAGGATAGAACTGCGGCACAGGAGAGTCCTGTCGATCATCAGGACATCGTCGTAAGCATGAAAGAGGACATTGCCGATAATGGAGGTAGTACGGAACTAACTAAGAAGAAGCTTGACGACAAGGTTAAGCCCGGAGCCGAGTCCGACATCAGGTTTGACGCATTAAGCGGGAAGACGAAGGATAATAGCTCTGTAGACAGCAAGGGGGACGCATTGACAACTGCCAGCAGCATCCCTGGGAAGGGGTCATCGGGAACAGATCCGAAGAAGAGTGCAGCAGACTCATCTTCCGGACAAAGCGTCGCCGCAGAGACAGGGGTGCCAGGCCAGGGTAAGCCGCCCAGTGACACAGCACAGTCTGATCATGTTGAGGAACCCGATGGCGATCATGACGGCAGGGCGGACATTTCAGTGAGCGATACAGCCGAAGAGAAAGATGACGTTGATAGTGCTACGCACAAACAAGCTAGCACTGCGGCACAGCAAAGACCTGTCGATCATCAGGATATCGTCGTGAACGAGAAAGACAGTGACGCTAACCGAGGTCATGAGAAACAAACAGAGACAATGTTTGAAGACCATTTCAAGTCCGAAGCAAAGAAAGAGCCCGACAGCAAGCGTAAAGAAGTTGACGTCCCACTGGCTGCGAGCAACCAAGGCTGGGGTGAATCCGCGGCAACCATACCGAAACGACAAAGGTCTTTGGGAAAGCCAGAAAAGGAGGACATTTCACACATGGGGTTTAAAACCAATAACGGTCCCGTCATCCTCATATACAAAGCGGATATCACCAAAATGAGCGTTGACGTCATCGTGAATGCAGCCAATAGTTACCTACGTCACCACGGAGGTGTGGCTAAGGCCATTGCCAAAGCTGCCGGGCGGGAATTGAGGGAGGAAAGCCAGGCTTACGTCGAGCGCCATGGGCCTGTAGCGTTGTCCCATTGTCAGGCTACCACAGCCGGACGTCTGCCATGTAAGTTTGTCCTCCACGCCGTGGGCCCCAGGTGGAGCAAGATGCCTGACGAAGAGGCGACCAAGAGCTTGAAGGATACCTATGAAAACATCTTAGAATTCTGCTACAAGAAAGGTGTGACGTCCATCGCAATGCCGGCCATTAGCTCAGGTTGGTTCTGCACTGTTTCTTCGTCTTACTTGGGTTATATATATTTAAATATTCAAAGTATTTAGATATTAAAATCTGTACATCGGAATCGGAATGATATTTAATTAATTGTTATAATTCTCGGCAATATAAATGACCTTCTTATTTGCGAATGTGGCGTTTAATGAAGTATGTACCAACAATTTTTAATTACATCTGACTTTAACATCCACAAAGTTTAATGACCAAGTAATGACGTTTAACCAGGTTTTGTGCGAAAAAGTGATCATATCTGAATTTTAACGCCCATTGCAATCCGGCGCAATATATTCAAATCAAGTTGACTGACACTTCAAATAAATCTATGAATGAAATGGCAATAGATGTGTTGATCTTCTCGTTGTTAAAGGCGGTTTGGGCGGTGAGGCTGAGAAAGTCTCCGCGGCCATTGTGAAGGGTCTTGCGTCAGGTGTGATGCGATTCGCGTCCGGAGGTGTCCTGAAGGAAATCCACCTGGTGGACATCAGAGGTCCCATATTATCCGCCATGCAGAACGCGTTTACAGATGAAGCCACGACAAGACACTGGCTGAAGCCTCTGTCGAGAAATGAGGTCTTAGCCATGGTTAATGTTCGAATAATAAGTGAGGGAAAGTATTAGACCATCCTGGATAAAATATTGTAAAATGTAAGATTGTTATTATATGCAATTGACATTGTTCTACATATTACAGTTGTGGATATCTAGATAGTGTTTTTGAAATATATATAAAGCTCAGGCCTCGACAAGAATATGCATAATAATATGAATAATTTTTTATAAATATATTCTTGCTAATTAATGGCGTCTGTGGTGGTGGTACTCATGATTGGTTTATGATCAGTTTGGAATTATAAATTTTTTTGGGGGGGATCACTGCAATATAGTCAATTGCAATCGGTTATGCAACAAAACTAGAGACAGGAGACAGCCGTGGAAGCTTATATACATTCAGACATTTGTTAAAGCAAAACATTTGCGCTTAGCTTTTGGCAACTGATAATTGAATTTCCGAACAAAAGGTTCAAATTATTTATTTATTTTGAATAAATGTATCTACTACTTGTATAATTGTATATATCCCTATATGTATTAATTGTTTCCGTTTGTAAGCCTTCCTGTTGTATTCAAATGTATACTGTAGCTCTGATATACGTGTTTAAGGACAGCTATCTGGCTAAAAGTGACCATTTGGAACCATGTGTATGCAAATGTCTCCATTCAATGTTCTCGAGGCAGAACAATTAAAGGACGATTGAATAGATTCTGTCTGGATGTGTGATATGAATTTAAAACTTTGAAAGTTCACATTTTTGAGTTCAGGTTTTAGTTTAAATAAGTATGTAATATGCAGTGATCTTTTGTCCGTGATATGACTTGACATTAACTGTGAATAAACGCATCCAAGGTTATATGTTTTTTCGTTTTGCAACCTGCCATTACCCTGCGAAACCCCACCCACCGGAGAAGCTCCACCCGTCCAGCCAATGACCCTATAGGTAGCCCGTTCGGCATTTGTCGAATGTGTCGAATGTAGAATGTCGAATTTGTCGAATGTGGTGATCTTCTAGGTGAGTGTAAGCGTCCGGTACGTGGTTTGAATCACACATGTGCAGATGTTTAGGTCCGTGCAGACAAAAAGTTCAAGTCTTCCTTCGTGACGAGTAGGGATTTGTTCCAAGAAACATGTTTTCTCTCTACTTTCCCGTTTTCGCTATAAGATCTTCATAGGTTAACGCGTCCGAATCAAACCAATCTGTGTGACTCCACTGGGTGTGCCCTACAGCGATATAAACGACATATCAACTGCACTCAGCTTGTTTTTGGTCAGTTTAAAACGATCTAATGATAAACACAAAAAGTCTTAACTGAAATTAAATCAATTTGTTGCTGAACTGTGTTATTGTTCAAAAAAGTTTTAAATAAAGGAAATACAGTACAATGCCTGTATGCCTCATATAAATCTAAAAACACAGATAACGTATATTAAATTGATCTGAATATTTTTAGCATTAGACAAGAACATAATTTGTTTTGACTAATAGATGAATTGGAGACGGCAAATGTAATTCGCCCAACCATGAAAAGAAGTTAACCAAAGCCAATACTTCAATATTTAATATTTTATTGACTCAAAGAAAAGATAGATGCTCGAAGAATGATATAACATACAAAGCGTCCAGGATTAAAGGAAAGGATATAATCTTTACAATTGGCGTGTGGCCACTACTTGATTGCCTTTATTAGATATCTGTCTGAAGAAAAGTTGCCTTATATATACCGAAATACACACTAAAAAACAACTAGGTTACTGCAATCACCCAAATTGAATGCATAAAGTGGCTTGGAGCCTGTAACTTTCCTCGCGGCATGTTATTCAAGTTGCATAATGAACATTAGGAATAAGGCAACGCCTACTAAGACAGTTATTACCGAGTCAAGCATGACACTTTGAGCGCCGACAGAATATCAACAGTTTCACCAACATGGAACACCTTATATATACCGAAATACACACTAAAAAACAACTAGGTTATTGCAATCACCCAAATTTAATGCATAAAGTGGCTTGGAGCCTGTAACTTTCCTCGCGGCATGTTATTCAAGTTGCATAATGAACATTAGGAATAAGGCAACGCCTACTAAGACAGTTATTACCGAGTCAAGCATGACACTTTGAGCGCCGACAGAATATCAACAGTTTCACCAACATGGAACACCTGAAATGACGCTTTACCTAGAAACATTTAGGTCCAAAGAAACTCGCGGCAGATATAGCTGCGTCTAGTTGCCAGAAATTATGAAACCATATGTAAGAACATAAGAGGACACCATACGGCTGTAAGTAATAAAATAGTACTTTTGAAAAGAGTCATCTTTTTTGAAAATGACTCATATTTTTTAATGTGAGTTCACGTCGGTGGCGATGATATATATGAATAACTGATGACATAAGGGAAAGGAAGAAAGGACGTCCCTACAAATGAGTTTAAACACCAACCCCTCGATTCCCTCGATCCATACCCTTCTCTACCCCCCTGAGCCTCCACTCTGGAGCCGCCAGTGAAACTGTCAGCTCTATAGCGGACAAAAGTTGAATTTAATAAAGTATTTGTACATACATCTTCGAATATTTGATTCAATTGCACTTTGGCTTGCCATACAGCTCAGATATAATATAAGCGCTACCAACTGGTTCGAAGCAACCAACTGGCCGATCTCCCGGCAGAGGGCGTTACGCTTGCGCCATAGTCCCTCTGCCCGTTGTCTCTGTCACGGCGTTGACTGGCGCTAAGACACGCGCTTCCGTGTAGTATGAGAGATACACCAAAGAATGAACAACTGTTGTCGTCATGTGGCAGAGGTCGGGACGGTGAGCAAAGAACGGTGCGTCTCCATATGGACAGATAGTGGGTGGCGAACTGTTCAGTATGCGTATTAATCTAGTGTTGTCAAATGATTGCAACCGGTGTCGCATGACAGTGAGTCGATTACGCATTGGTTGTGATACTAATGATGTGAACTTTTTTTTCATAAATTCACATATACTAGAACTCCTGGCACACAAGAGTAATATATCCCCGTGGATCGGTTTTCAGGTTACCGATGTCACGTAGGATACAGTACAAAACTAAAGTAAAATATATTAAATTAATTAATCGATTTGAAGCGATGCATCGTAACTTAAAGCCACAATGCGCGAAAACGGCTGCGATAGATGGTGAATCTGTTATTTCGAAAGTGCCATGCAGAAAAAGAGGAAATGGTGTGTGAGTCATATTGCTGACCAACAACAAAAATAGTGCTCATAGAACGAGTGCGCATCACTCTAGTGCCTTGCTACAGCTGCGTGTCGCGCACTCATTGTAGTCAACGTTTTGAGTGCTGGTAACCCAGCCAGCATGGCATTATCGGCCCAACGTTGTTTTTAGGTAGGCAACGCAACCGTTTGCTAGTATACATAGGCGCAACGTAATACTGACCGTCATCTGCGCTCTGCACCCAACCGTTGGCAATGGAATGTTGGCCCAACATTGTGCCTACGTACCAGCGTACTGCCGTTGGCGCAAAACACAGCGCCATCTAGCGAGTTTTTGAAGCAACACTTCCATGCGGCAAGTTTCCAAGTGACTGTAAGTTATCGTGAATTTTGAGATTTTGATTCATTTGGCACATTATTATTGTCTTGTCGGTCTGCTTTATAGTATTGGATTATGTAATTTATGCACTGACTTAATTAGAACTGTAATATAATGGTACAGCGGAAGAAAACGGTCACTGAGTATGCAGTTTCTGACCTTTCCTGTATTATCGCTCACACGAGTGCCTAGCTCTTTTGAAACTCTTTTCTTAAAATCAAACACTGTCAAACCAGTGCAAAACCTTCAGCCATGGGCAGGTGAAGGCTTGAATAGCACTTCAAATGATTTACGTTAATCTTACCACAGTGTTTGACTAGCTGGCCTGCCCCTGGCTGAAGGTTTTGATGTCATTAAACTTATTAGGGATGGGGCAAGGGGTATTTCCGTTCCTCGGGAATGGGCTTTTCATTTCACTGTGAACTGGGAATGAGGAAAATAATTCTTCGTGAACTGGGAATGGGATGTTAGCCGACAGACGTGATCGAGTATTTTCATTAATCGTGAACTGGGAATTTTAATATTAAATAACTCTGAATTGGGAAATGGCCAATTTATATCATGTATCCGCCCATTATTACACAAGACACATAATTATGGAAAATACAAATGGATTATTCCTATTGGTCCAAAAGAAGAAGGGTACAGACAAATATAGAGAACACGTATCTGGGTGGGTGGTCAGAACCATATATCTGCCGATGCATTCTGAACTTCCATGTTGATGTGAAATATTTTCTCGTGGAACTAAAGAGATCATTTTATTTAGTTATGCCAAGTGGCTATAGTGTTACCTATAACAATATGCTGTTCACATTTTGTTTTACAGTCAGTTTAAATTTCATTGACAGTGACAGAGTATGATATTGCCCTCCTGCACGCTTTGGAGCGTGTGCAACAGCAGCAGGAGCACAATGGTGTGATGCTTGGCAAAATTTGCCAGCATCTCAACATGACTTGCACGCCAACCCCTCCGCCAGATGGAATGCCCTTCCCCATCCTGACCTTAGACGCCCTACACACATGGGACGATGTCCTCGCTAATGACGAGACCGTGTGGAAAACGGTATGCTGTAATATTTAACGATTAATGTGTTTTGCTGTTAAAGCCTGGCCACACAAAACACAGTTATATATAAGTCTCAGAGAACCCCCTTAGTCTGTTGGTCAGTGTACTGGACTAGAGATCAAGGCGCCCATGGTTTAGTGGACGGCCCCCATATGGGGCATATTTCATTCATCATCATCTCGTTGCCCCGAACGCTTCCACTGGCCCAGTGTTAGTCAAGTATGCACGAATAAGAGACCAGCATTTTCAGTTCTCATAGGTTTGTCCATGTTTTGGTATTGCTTTGTGTAATTTAATTTATGTCTATTTTATCTTTAGTTTGACTCTTTATTTTGCATATGTCCAATTAGGTCAGCAGCATCAACTTGATGGGCGTATCCACTGTCGACAAGACAGTGCAGCGTTTGATGGACTAAGTGCTGTCAAATAGTATGGCAAGGCAAATACATTGGCAATGGAAGAGTGGGAAAGTGCCATTCCCTCGTCTAAACTTACGCCAGGTGGTGTATGGTAAGTGTGGCTGTATTCTTCTGATACGATAAGGATTTCCACTTTTCCCCCACTGTCTACTTAACTCATTTGCGTTACCTATTCAACGTGATATGACAGATCTGTCAAAAAATCCTGCGAACTGCAAATGAACAGTATCATTACTTTGTATGTGGCTACCACTGTATTGCCTTTAACAGGGTTCCAGAAATATTAAGCTAACAAAAAACATGTGTTAAGTATACCAGTATAGGTAAATGCTATTCATGCATATTATCGGACCAGCATGATATTTTAAACAGCTTTGCCATTGAGTCTACTTTGATTTAATTCAGGGGGTACTCGCAGCAACCAGACTACCAGTTGCGCCACAAATTCAGAGGTGGTGAAGAAGTGGCTCCGATTTGCTGGGGAGCGGGATGGCGGGCGACGAGAGCGTGACACAGCTGGCAAACGCAAGAATCAGGAATGAGTGGAAGCAACAGCATCTACGAGCGACCACCTCTATGAGTGGCCATGCACCTGTATGAGCGGTCACGAGCGATTTTTTTCAGACATTACGTGTCATGTATACCTGTTGACCCAAGGTTGGTAGATGGTTGGGCTATTGTTGGCAGACAACGTTGACACAATCATTCCCCAATGAGCACTCACTCGTTGGCCCAATGTTCTTTGCCAACATTGAGCCAACATTGCCGACAACGTTGTTTCACGGTTGGCAGATGGTTCCCATGCTGGCTGGGAAGAGCTTTGTGCGTGCAGCATCGAGTGGGTATGAAAATATGTGCTGTTTGCTTTGGTGCAAACATGTCTAACCATAAACTCATAATCCAGTTAAGGATAAGGCATCTATCTTCATAACGCATGTGGTTCGTTCGAGGATAACAATTCCGGGTCTGTATTTCCGGCGTGTATTTTGCGCACGCCCTGGACGCGCCATAAAGGACGCGCGCCACGACCTTGACCTTTATTTCCCCAGACGATAATACAGTAACCACGAGTCTGAGGAATGACGAAATCCTTGTGTATGGGGGGGGTGGGTATCGGAGGGGGGGGGGAGTGCCATCGCTTGATCCGGGAGCTTACGAATGGTGATGATTAGCGGTTCGGTCAATATATGCACTTTTGATTTGAGGCGCGACGAGTTTGGTGAGTTGCTACAAACATAGACAAGCAAACGACCACAAAGAAGCAGCTTGTGTCAACAGCGGCTGACAATATATGTATATTGTTGCCAGCTAGGCAATAGATTTGAAACCGTGGTACTCTAGAAAGAACGCTCAAGGCCCACAGCGGACGACAGGGCCTGACCCGGACTAAATACGATGAGCAACTATTTCTCGCTTTTTTGCAGGGCGGCGCGGTGCGTCCAGTGTGTGGGGTGTCACTGAAACTCATGCCGGCTATTTGAAAATGTTGGCGCTGGCGCTGGCGCGTCCAGTGTGTGGAGGCCCTTGTACCGTTTATTCGTTTCTCCTGTTGCCTTTGAACATTATAAAAGCAGAATTATTACTTTCCGTTTCCCAGTAGATAAAGCAGAAAAAGGGGTCGACGATTCATTTGAAACATAAATAAGCCCAAAGAGAATAGTCGTCAGATATAGTTTGCCTTTTTTGAAAATAGGCTGTTTTGTTAACAACTGAATGACCATAATACGACAATAGTATAATGTATGGCTTATTGGTATTAATTGCATATTAAACAAATCAGATTTTCTCGTGATTCGGGAACCAGCAATTCCTTCTGGAAAATACGTTATCACCGACCCACGTGATCGAAAAGAAATCATCGTCAACCTGCACGGTATTTTCCCGTCCCATTCAAAATCCCATGTGCGATAAATAAAATAGAACACTGCCTTATTACGCATAGTAAGCTTTAATGTAGTCCATACATTCGATCCAATACCGCTAGACAATGCCAGGCGTGAACTTTTTCGGCACGCCTTTATCCCCCTCCCCTCACCCCTATATGCTGGTTCGTGTAAACCGTACTACTTGCGACGCAATTCTCTTATATGTAATTGTCCTCCGTAGAGTATCTATTTTTATCTCGTAATTGTTGATAAACCAAAAAGCTCCGTAGACCAGAGATAACGTTCTGGGTCACCCATTATAGCCCTTTCGGCAACTTCTCGATGGGAGTAGGGCACGGGGGACGCAGTACTATACCAATCTAGTGGTGGGGAGGGGTTCCATGGGTGCCCCTGGATGCCTGAGAGGGGGAACTTTTGTGATGAAAAGGATACCCCTATAGAGCGGATTATAAAACTGCGCGTTCATAGAGCAGGTTTGCTGGGTGAAAAAGAATAAATCGAGCGGGTGTCTGCATGGAACTGCGACATAGAGCGGGTCAACGCAAAAAAATACCCATTCCGAGCGGGTTTTAGAGGTGAAAAGCGGAGAATTTACCGCGGACCCCCCCACTGCCCCAAACCCAGCAATGTATTGAGTACCCCCCGTTCCCGGGAGGGGGGAGGGGGGGGGGTAAACAGCGCCAAGCTTGTCCTGAAGGTGATACTGGAATGAGCGAACCAAGGGTCGCCGCAAAGACTGTGGCGTCACCGGAGGCAAAGCAGCCCTGTGCCGCGACTGTGTCCGATCATGGTTCAGACCCTAAACAGCGCCAAGCTTGTCCTGAAGGTGATACTGGAATGAGCGAACCAAGGGTCGCCGCAAAGACTGTGGCGTCACACGAGGGAAAGCAGCCCGGTGCCGCGACGGTGTCCGATCATGGTTCAGACCCTAAACAGCGCCAAGCTTGTCCTGAAGGTGATACTGGAATGAGCGAACCAAGGGTCGCCGCAAAGAATGTGGCGTCGCACCAGGGAAAGCAGCCCGGTGCCGCGACGGTGTCCGATCAGGGTACAGACCCCAAACAGCGCCAAGCTTGTCCTGAAGTTGATACTGGAATGAGCGAACCAAGGGTCGCCGCAAAGACACAGTCACAGTCACTTGCGATAACCATTAGCGACAGTGGCATGCTAAGGGAGCCAAACGATCCAGTAAGTGACGACGGGGCTGTTAGGATGGATCCTGGAGACGTGGATAATAGCTCTGGAGGCGACCATGGGGCGGGAGTGACAACTGTGAGCAACACCCCTGGAAACGATTCACCAGGACGGGATGCCGCGACGGTGTCCGTTCCTGGTTCAGACCCCCAACAGCACCTAGCTTTTCCTGAACGTGATACTGGAATGAGCGAACCAAGCGTCGCCGCAAAGACTGTGGCGTCACAGGAGGCAAAGCAGCCCTGTGCTGCGACGGTGTCCGATCATGGTTCAGACCCTAAACAGCGCCAAGCTTGTCCTGAAGGTGATACTGGAATGAGCAAACGAAGCGTCACCGCAAAGACTGTGGCGTCACGCGAGGGAAAGCAGCTCGGTTCCGCGACGGTGTCCGATCAGGGTACAGACCCCAAACAGCGTCTAGCTTATCCTGGCGGTGATACTGGAATGTGCGAACCAAACAAGCAGCAGATAGCCAATGAATTAGACCATGTTACCGGAGAGAAGAAGGCCGAACTGGAGAGCCATAGTGGAGTGGAGAGTGGCGCTGAAACAAACAATATTGAAGTGATCGGGGAGGCCGATAATCCAGGCGTACTTAGGATGAACATAACGCACGAAAGGGGAGAAGAAAAACGGCACGGCGTTATATATGAGTCTGATGCCACTTGGAACAACGGAAAGTTAAAAGGGGATAACACAAAAGGTAATTCGAACACATCTGGTTGTCAAATATCATTTGACAAGAGGAAAGAAGTCGATGACGATCTGCAAGAATGCAGCAATGCGAGAGAAGAACGCGATGCAGCCGATCGCAAAGTTGATAAAGAGAAGGGGAATCTTGCTGCTGATGGCTGTAGTGTGGACACACCAGTGAACTCTTCAATCAATGCACAAGATGACATTGATAGCGCTACGAACAAACAGGATAGAATTGCGGCACAGGAGAGTCCTGTCGATCATCAGGACATCGTCGTAAGCATGAAAGAGGACGGCAACCAAATCCGGGGTGAATCCCCGGGAGCCATACCGAAACGAGGAAGGTCTTTGGGAAAGCCAGGACAGGCTGATATTTCACCTAATAGTATGAGGTTTAAGGCCAATAACGGTCCCGTCATCCTCATATACAAAACGGATATCACCAAAATGAGCGTTGACGTCATCGTGAATGCAGCCAATGGTTACCTTCGTCACCACGGAGGTGTGGCTCAGGCCATTGCCAAAGCTGCCGGGCGGGAGTTGTGGGAGGAGAGCCAGGCTTACGTCGAGCGCCATGGGCCTGTAGCGTTGTCCCATTGTCAGGTTGCCACAGCCGGCCGTCTGCCGTGTAAACGTGTCCTCCACGCCGTGGGCCCCAGGTGGAACAACATGTCCAAAGAGGAGGCGTCCAAGAGCTTGGAGGATACCTATGAAAACATCTTAAAATACTGCAACAAGGAAGGTGTGTCGTCCATCGCAATACCGGCCATTAGCTCAGGTTGGTTCTGCACTTTTTTTTCATCTTACTTAAGTCATATATATTTAAATATTTCAAGTACTTAAACATTAAAATCTAGACATAGAAATCGGAATGAAACTTAATAAACTGTTAGTTTTGGCGATTCAATATAACCATATACTTTCCTTTAACATTACTATGCGTTTTTGGCTTGATATATAAATGTGGTATGTATTTAATTATTGATACTTTTTCCATATTATTTCATATTATTTGACTACTACAAGTTGATGATGCTTAATAAACAAAAATGCCAAAAGTTGATTATGTCTGCATTTTAACGCCTATTGCAATCCGGCCGACATGTTAAAATCAAATTCACATACTGCCTGACACTTCAACATCTATAAATGAAATGGTTTAGATGTGTTTATCGTCTTGTTGTTGAAGGTATTTTCGGCGGTGAGGCTGACAACTTCTCCGCGGCCATTGTGAAGGGTCTGGCCTCCGGTCTGAAGAGATTCGCTTCCAGAGGTGTCCTGAAGGAAATCCACCTGGTGGACATCACAGGTCCAATATTATCCGCCATGCAGAATGCATTTACAACTGAAGCCACGACAGGACGCTGGCTGAAGCCGATGGCGAGTGTTTCACCTATGGCTAAACAAGAATAATATGTTGTCCAGGATTAGATATGGTAAAATATAAGATTGTTATTACATGCAATTGATACTGATCTACATATTACAATTAGTGGATATCTAGATAGTGTTATTTACATATATAGAAAGCTCAGGTCTCGACAGAAATATGCAGAAAATAAATTACGGTCTTTTTATATCCTTGCTAATTGATAAGCTTTAAAATACCTATAATTCTGTATATATACAGTTTTGGGGGATCACTGCAATATACTCAATTGCAATCGCATACGTAACAAAACTAGAGACCAGAGACGTGGAAGCTTATATGGATTCAGACAGTTACTAAAGCAAAACATTTTCGCCTAGTTTTTGACAACTGATAATTAGATTTCTGAACAAAAGGTTAGAATAATTTATTATTTTCGATTACGTGTACCTATAAATGTTTATATCCTTATATTACGTGTTCTTGTTTGCAAGCCTTCCTGTTGCATTCCAATATACACTGTAGCTATAAGATACACCTTTTTGGACAATTATTTAGCTAAGGTCAGGTCATCTTTGTAGCCATGTATAAGCAACTGTTTTCATACAATGTCTCAGAGGCCGGACAATTAAATAATAGCCCCTGTCTGGTTGTCTGATGGTAAATTAAGACTTTGAATGTTTTATACAGTGATCATTTGTCCGTGATATGACTTGACATTTAGTGTGAATAAACACCTTCCAGATTATTTGTTCATTCTTTCTGCAACCAGCCATCAGCCAAACCCCACCCACCGGAGAAGCTCAACCCGTCCACCGGACTCCAGATCTCACCCACTAACCCTGTAGGCAGCGCGTTCGGCGTGTGTCAAATGCAGAATGTCGAATTTGTCGAATGTCGTGATCTGCTGGGCCAGTGCAACGTCCGGTACGTCGTTTGAATCGCACATGAGCAGATGTTTATATTTGTGCAGGAAAAAGATTTCATGAGCGACAAGTGTGGGTGTATATTACTCTAGCAAACATGTTTCCTCTCTATCTTCCGGCTATCGCTGTATGTTCGACCTAGGTTAAAGCATCCGTATTAAACCAACGAGTGTGGGTTTACTCTCTATCTTCCCGTTGTCGCTCTATGTTCGACATAGGTTAAAACGTCCGTATTAAACCAACGAGTGTGGGTTTACTCTCTATCTTCCCGTTGTCGCTTTATGTTCGACATAGGTTAAAGCTTCCGAATTAAACCAATCTGTGTGAATCCATTGGGTCTGCCCGACAGCGATATAATAATAATAATCTTTATTCATACCCTTCAGGCCATGGGCCCATGGTAACAGTTACAACAAATTCATGGTGCAGTACATTGTTCACGTGCTGTGCATTTACAAAGTTTGTTTACGGAACTTAAATGCATGATAGGTTTACGCGGCAACATTGCGCAGAGCAGATGGATGTTGGGAAGAAAGAAGTCTAACGAAATTATCTCGCGATTGGTACATAACCGTGCTACTGAGATACTCAGCTCTAATATGAAGATAATGGGGACAGATTAAAACAAAGTGATACTCGTCTTCGATAACTCTTGTTCCACTCTCTAGACAAAAATTACAAAACCTAAGGTTCCTCTCCACTTGTCCCCTCTGATTCTCGATCGCTAGAGGATGTGCTAAACATCTTAACCGTGATAAGGCAAACCTATGGCTGCTAATACACACACTTGACAAATAATGTTCATATACTAAGTATTGTTTGAAGCTACAGTAACCATCTAGCTTTGGTGTCTGACAAGTGTCATTAAACCATTCTTGGAGAGCGATGCCACTTAGATGCTGCTTGAATACACCTAAAAACATATTTACATCTCCAACTTCCTGTGTAATCCATACATGCCCAAACCCCGAAACTAAATAATATTTTTCTTATTTCGGTTGCCCAAGTCACTTTACCAGCTCTGTCCAAATTATATAACATATCATAAGAGCTCCTGGTTAGTCTGTTTGCTGATGGACAATTTTTAGCCAGAACTTTATGCAACGGGTTATATACTTTACTCATAATGGTTTTCGTCCACACTCACCGAGAACAGCTACTTCGGGAGTTCTAGATGGCAAAGAAAGTATATATTTCAAGAATCGTATTTGACTTTTGTCAATCTGCAGTCCTTTCGCAAGGCCCCAAACTTCACAACTATGAAGGTTGGTTGTCATCTGCAGCCAGCGTCATTAGGTCAAACGCAGCGCCGAACCTGTTATGTTGCGGCAACATTAGAGAAACATATTTTGAAAACATATATCCCCATGCCATTAATGAAGAATCAATGATATTTGGGTCAAACTTCTACTTGGTAAGGATGTTTTGCAGAAATCTACTTGGTTGCAACTCACAAAGGCACAAAGGTTAAGGTCCTGAACAAGTCTATATATATATTGTCAGCTGACATTTGACTCTTTTGCTACCTGTCAAAGTCAGCTGACCTCATGCATTTCCTTTTGCAGCCAACAAAATGTTTGATACCTGCACAGGCAGCGCTCATGAACACAACGATGAGGAACAAAAATAGACTCGATAAACTCGATAAACGCGATAAACGCGATAAACTCGATAAACTCGATAAACGCGATAAACTCGATAAACTCAAACGAGTTGGAATATAGTAAGGAATCCAAGTGCTTGTCGCCAGGTTAAGGTGGAGAGCTGGTGGAGGTCAAAACATTTTCTTTTTTCTCTAAATAAGTACCGTTTATGAATCAGTTTGAAAAAGTAATAAAAATATATGTTACTTTACTAAGAAGAAATGTTCTCGCCATTGTTGTCAAATTGGCTTTAACATGGCGGTCATTGGAAAAATGCTTTAAAATGTGTTTTGGTTTTCAAGATTTTGAAGACCCCCCAAAAAACGAGCAACAGACTTGCCCGGAAACTGCCTCCCGAAGCTTAACGTCATGGTGAATATATAAGGATTTGTTTTATCTTACTGAAGTAACTTCTCTATCAGCTCGATGGTAATCACAATAATCTAAAAAATAAGCCAAACAAGCAAATTATCACAATTTTGGCTTTCGGCGCTTACATGTAATTAAGTGAATATATTGTGCATTTGCTTGGGAAACATAGTCATGCAACTTTGGCGGAGGAAAAAATATTTGATGTGACATGGTTTGGTATTGGTTGTCACTGAAACCTGAAATTGCCCAACAAAATCTCTAGGTGCCACCCGCGCTCAATCCTAATGGATGGCGACAATGCTGTAAGCTTCCTCATAGTGTTTACGGCCATTCCAGCATTAGAAGCTCCACCCTCTGTGTGAGCGGAACCCTCCCTCGGCACATATGTGTATATTGAACCTTTAATTGAATACTGATTAAAACATCAGGTGGGAGACCATATTGAAAGTTACATAATATAAACAAGCGAACGGACGGGGCCGCCTTAACAAATGTTCCGCTTAGACATAGAATCACCGCGTGCGATCTACAATATAATTAGAGAGAAATCTGACATTTTTAACGGCTTCATAGCGACTGGTGGTGGTTGACCTCTCCCACCCCACTGGCGCAGTGACCGTCCTACTGGCACAGTGACCGTCCCACTAGCGCAGTGACCGTTCCACTGGCACAGTGACTGTCACACTGGCGCAGTGACCGTCCCAGTGGCGCAGTGACCGCCCCTATGGCGCAGTGACTGTTCCACTGGCGCAGTGACCGCCCCCCTGGCGCAGTGACTGTCCCACTGGCGCAATGACCGTCCCACTGGCGAAGTGACCGCCCCCATGGCGCAGTGACTGTCCCACTGGCGCAGTGACCGCCCCCATGGCGCCGTAACTGTCCCACTGGCGCTGTAACCGCCCCCATGGCGCAGTGACTGTCCCACTGGCGCAGTGACCGTCCCACTGGCGCGGGGACAGCCAGGCTGGCGCAGTTACCGCCTCACTGGCGCAGTGACCGCCCGGCTGGCGCAGTGACCGTCCCACTGGCGCAGTGACCTCCCCCATTGCGCAGTGGCCGTCCCACTGGCGCAGTGGCCGTCCCACTGGCGCAGTGACCGTCCCACTGGCGCGGTGACAGCCAGGCTGGCGCAGTTACCGCTCCACTGGCGCAGTGACCGTCCCACTGGCGCAGTAACCGCCCCACTGGCGCAGTGACCGCCCCACTGGCGCAGTGACCGTCTCACTGGCGCAGTGACCGTCCCACTGGCGCAGTGACCGTCCCACTGGCGCAGTGACCCCCCCCACTGACGCAGTGACCGTCACAGTGGCGCAGTGACCGTCCCACTGGCGCAGTGACCGTCCCACTGGCCCAGTGACCGTCCCACGGGCGCAGTGACCGTCCCACTGGCGCAGTGACCGCCCCACTGGCGCAGTGACCGTCCCACTAGCGCAGTGACCGTCCCACTGGCGCAGTGACCGTCCCACTAGCGCAGTGACCGTCCCACTAGCGCAGTGACCGTCCCAGTGGGGCAGTGACCGCCCCACTGGCGCAGTGACAGCCCCACTGGCGCAGTGACCGCCCCACTGGTGCAGTGACCGTCCCACTAGCGCAGTGACCGTCCCACTGGCGCAGTGACCGTCCCACTAGCGCAGTGACCGTCCCAGTGGCGCAGTGACCGTCCCACTGGCGCAGTGACCGTCCCACTGAAGCAGTCACTGTCCCCCTGGCGCAGTGACCGTCTCACTGGCGCAGTGACCGTCCCACTGGCGCGGTGACTGTCCCACTAGCGCAGTGACCGTCACACTGGCGCAGTGACCGCCCCACTGGCGCAATGACCGCCCCACTGGCGCAGTGACCGTCCCACTGGCGCAGTGACCGTCCCACTGGGGCAGTTACCGCCCCACTAGCACAGTGACACCCCAACTGGCACAGTGACCGTCTGCTGGCGCAGTGACATCGCCACTGGCGCAGTAACCGTCCCACTGGCGGAGTAACCGTCTCACTGGCGCAGTGACCGTCTCACTGGGGCAGTGATCGTCCCACTAGCGCAGTGACCGTACCACTGGCGCAGTGACCGTCCCACTGGGGCAGTTACCGCCCCACTAGCACAGTGACACCCCAACTGGCACAGTGACCGTCTGCTGGCGCAGTGACATCGCCACTGG
The DNA here is from genome assembly GCA_964019135.1 of Arenicola marina. Taxonomy (NCBI): domain Eukaryota; kingdom Metazoa; phylum Annelida; class Polychaeta; family Arenicolidae; genus Arenicola; species Arenicola marina. Next base: position 28,085,750 of record OZ025256.1, read on the forward strand.
CGCAGTGGCCGTCCCACTGGCGGAGTAAGGGCCCCACTGGCGCAGTGACCGTCCCACTGGCGCAGTGACCACCCCACTGGCGCAGTTACCGCCCCACTAGCACAGTGACACCCCAACTGGCACAGTGACCGTCTGCTGGCGCAGTGACATCGCCACTGGCGCAGTGGCCGTCCCACTGGCGGAGTAAGGGCCCTACTGGCGCAGTGACCGCCCCACTGGCGCAGTGACCACCCCACTGGCGCAGTAACCGTCCCACTGGCGGAGTAACCGCCCCACTGGCGCAGTGACCGTCCCACTGGCGCAGTGACCGCACTACTGGCGCAGTGACCGCCCCACTGGCGCAGTGACCGCCCCACTGGCGCAGTGACCGCCCGACTGGCGCAGTGACCGCCCCACTGGCGCCGTGTCCGTCCCTCTGGAGCAGTGACCTCCTTACTAGCACAGTGACAGCCCCACTGGCACAGTGACCGTCCCACTGGCGCAGTGACCGCCCCACTGGCGCAGTGACCGCCCCACTGGCGCAGTTACCGCCCCACTAGCACAGTGACACCCCAACTGGCACAGTGACCGTCCCACTGGCACAGTGACCGTCCCACTGGCACAGTGACCGTCCCACTGGCACAGTGACCGTCCCACTGGCGCAGTGACCGCCCCACTGGCGCAGTGACCGCCCCACTGGCGCAGTGACCGTCCCACTGGGGCAGTTACCGCCCCACTAGCACAGTGACACCCCAACTGGCACAGTGACCGTCTGCTGGCGCAGTGACATCGCCACTGGCGCAGTAACCGTCCCACTGGCGGAGTAACCGCCCCACTGGCGCAGTGACCGTCCCACTGGCGCAGTGACCGTCTCAATGGCGCAGTGACCGCCCAACTGGCGCAGTGACCGCACCCACTGACGCAGTGACCGCCATACTGGCGCAGTGACCGCCCCCACTGACGCAGTGACCGCCCAACTGTCCCACTGCAGTGTTTACTTTTTATAGAAATAGTAGCTTTTAGGTTTGAACTGTTGTCGTGACGGTCACTGAAGATTTTTTATGCCACGTAATAACTATTAGATTGAGAAGGACACTGTTATAATCGTGGTACTAGGGTTTGTTTTCAGAGAACTATGCAGCCTGTCATAGCGAACATATCTTAAAGGGAACAAAACCAATAATGTGACTAAATAAGTACGTAATCTTAGTGTATTTATATGTATGCGCATTCGTTAGCGTCGTGAAGTCCAACAATTCCCATTACCTCCCTAACCCACAATTGAATCAACACGTCAACCAGTAAGGTGAGGCAAATCAAGTCACAGAAGAAGGAGAGTCAAAGTACAACGCATCTGTCGGACTCGCCTCAGGTTATTCAGACACAAAACATTCTTGTTCAAACAAAAACAAAAACCCTCAGACCTCTCACCCTAGATATCGTGTGTTGAGAAGGACTGCACAAACACGACACCATTTGAGTGGACGGGCAATGACGATGGACATGCAGGTACTTACACCACGCATGGAGATAACCTTTCTTTCTTCAGACAAGAAATAATGCCTAGCACAAATTCCGGACTTACCCCCTCCATCTACCACCGCCCCCCCCCCTCCACGACCCCCACCCGATCTCTTATTTGACAGGTCCATCGCCTTACTAAATCAGCAAAGACAATTGCACACTCACACATTCACCCACACCCAGATACACGCGGCCACCCACACCACCCCCCACACCCAGACACACAAGCACCCACACCATCACCCACACCCAGACACACACACGCACACCCACACCTCCACCCAGACACAGACGCTGACCAACACCTCCACCCACACACACACGCACACACACACCACCACCCACACCCAGACACACACGCACAGCTAAACCTCCATCCACACCTAGACACACACACACCCATACTCCCATAACACCCAGAGAGAGACACACACGTGATTCGGGCGACCCCCGCACCTCGGGACAAGGGGCGGCTCCGTCGCCCCCACTCAACATTTGTGCATGCCATGCAGTAGAACATTAGTATTACATGCTTGGCAGATACAAGTTGCAATTCATTTGCCTTGGCCGGGGAAGGCGTGCCGAGACCCATACACGTTTGTATTTGACTACCTTCATATACAGGCACCAAACATGGGTTCCTTGTCGAGCAAGAAAGCGAAAGTAAACATAACGGTACAAGACGACAAGACAAAGACTGATTCCGACCTGCCCGCCACGAAAGGCAAGGAAATTCCGACGAATAACGACGCGGATAATAGCTCTGGAGACAGCACGAATGCGGAACTGATAACGGCGAAAGGATTCCATGGAAAGGATTCACCAGGACGGGATCCGGAGACAATTGGCGAAGGACGAGACTGTGGCTCCGCAGAGACTGCAACTTCAAACAATGGAAAGCGGCCCGATGCCACGACGGTGTTCGATCATGGTTCAGATCGCAAACAGCGCCAAGCTTGTCCTGAAGGTGATACTGGAATGAGCGAACCAAGGGTCGCCGCAAAGACTGTGGCGTCACACGAGGTAAAGCAGCCCGGTGCCACGACGGTGTCCGATCATGGTTCAGATCGCAAACAGCGCCAAGCCTGTCCTGAAGGTGATACTGGAATGAGCGAACCAAGGGTCGCCGCAAAGACTGTGGCGTCACACGAGGGAAAGCAGCCCGGTGCCGCGACGGTGTCCGATCATGGTTCAGACCGCAAACAGCGCCAAGCTTGTCCTGAAGGTGATACTGGAATGAGCGAACCAAGGGTCGCCGCAGTGACTGTGGCGTCACACGAGGTAAAGCAGCCCGGTGCCACGACGGTGTCCGATCATGGTTCAGATCGCAAACAGCGCCAAGCCTATCCTGAAGGTGATACTGGAATGAGCGAACCAAGGGTCGCCGCAAAGACTGTGGCGTCGCACCAGGGAAAGCAGCCCGGTGCCGCGACGGTGTCCAATCATGGTTCAGACCGCAAACAGCGCCAAGCCTGTCCTGAAGGTGATACTGGAATGAGCGAACCAAGGGTCGCCGCAAAGACTGTGGCGTCGCACCAGGGAAAGCAGCCCGGTGCCGCGACGGTGTCCGATCATGGTTCAGACCGCAAACAGCGCCAAGCCTGTCCTGAAGGTGATACTGGAATGAGCGAACCAAGGGTCGCCGCAGTGACTGTGGCGTCACACGAGGGAAAGCAGCCCGGTGCCGCAACGGTGTCCGATCATGGTTCAGACCGCAAACAGCGCCAAGCTTGTCCTGAAGGCGATACTGGAATGAGCGAACCAAGCAAGAACCAGATAGCCAATAAATTAGACCATGTTGCCGGCGAGAAGAAGGCCGAACGGGAGAGACATATTGGAATGGAGAGTGACGCCGAAGCAAACAACGATAATCAACTCGTATTCAAGACGGATATACCATACGAAATGCAAGGCGAAACACACGGTGTTTTATTTGGCGCGACGGTGTCTGATCATGGTTCAGACCGCAAACAGCGTCAAGCTTGTCCTGAAGGCCATACTGGAATGCGCGAACCAAGCAAGAAGCAGATAGCTAATAAATTAGACCATGTTGCCGGCGAGAAGAAGGCCGAACGGGAGATACATATTGGAATGGAGAGTGACGCCGAACCAAACAACGATAATCAACTCGTATTCAAGACGGATATACCATACGAAATGCAAGGCGAAACACACGGTGTTTTATTTGGCGCGACGGTGTCTGATCATGGTTCAGACCGCAAACAGCGTCAAGCTTGTCCTGAAGGCCATACTGGAATGCGCGAACCAAGCAAGAAGCAGATAGCTAATAAATTAGACCATGTTGCCGGCGAGAAGAAGGCCGAACGGGAGATACATATTGGAATGATGAGTGGTGCCGAAACAAATAACGATAATCAACTCGTTATCAAGACGGATATACCATACGAAATGCAAGACGAAAGGAAGGGGCACGGTGTTTTATTTGAGCCTGATGCCACGGGGAACAAAGGCGAGTTAAAATGGGATGACAAAAACGATGAGTCTGGAATTACGGCACGGGGAAGTCTTGTCGATCATCAGTATATCGTCGAAAACAAGACTGTGGCGTCACACCAGGGAAAGCAGCCCGGTGCCGCGACGGTGTCTGATCACGGTTCAGACCGCAAACAGCGCCAAGCTTGTCCAGAAGGCGATACTGGAATTAGCAAACCAAGCAAGAAGCAGATAGCCAAGAAATTAGACCATGTTGCCGGCGAGAAGAAGGCCGAACGGGAGAGACATATTGGAATGAAAAGAGACATGAAAGAGGACCGTGTCGATAATGGAGGTAATACGGAACTAACCAAGAAGCTTGAGGACAATGTGAGGTCCGGAGCCGAGACAGAGTCTGACAGCAGGCTTGACACATCTAGTGGTAAGACGCAGGTGATGGAAGAGGAGAAGCGTTCAGGTGAAATTGGACCTCCGCGTGATCCTATTGATGCGGATAATAGCTCTGCAGACAGCAAGGGGGGAGCATTGACAACTGCCAGCAGCATCCCGAGGAAGGGGTCATCGGGAACAGATCCGAAGAAGAGTGCAGCAGACTCATCTTCCAGACAAAGCGTCGCCGCAGAGACAGGGGTGCCAGGCCAGGGTAAGCCGCCCGGTGACACAACGCAGTCTGATCATGTTGAGGAACCCGATGGCAATCATTGCGGCAGTGCGGACATCCCAGTGAGCGATACTGCCGAAGAGAAAGATGGCGTTGATAGTGCTACGAACAAACAGGCCAGCACTGCGGCACAGGGGAGTCCTGTCGATCATCAGGATATCGACGTGAGTGTGACAGAGAGCCGTGCCGATAATGGAGGAAATACGGAACTAAGCAAGAAGAAGCTTCAAGACAATGTGAGGTCCGGAGCAGAGACAGAGTCTGACAGCAGGCTTGACGCATCTAGTGGGAATGTGATGGAGGTGATGGAAGAGGAGAAGCGTTCAGGTGAAATTGGACCTCCGCGTGATCCTATTGATGCGGATAATAGCTCTGTAGACAGCAAGGGGGACGCATTGACAACTGCCAGCAGCATCCCTGGGAAGGGGTCATCGGGAACAGATCCGAAGAAGAGTGCAGCAGACTCATCTTCCGGACAAAGCGTCGCCGCAGAGACAGGGGTGCCAGGCCAGGGTAAGCCGCCCAGTGACACAGCACAGTCTGATCATGTTGAGGAACCCGATGGCGATCATGACGGCAGGGCGGACATTCCAGTGAGCGATACAGCCGAAGAGAAAGATGACGTTGATAGTGCTACGAACAAACAGGCCAGCACTGCGGCACAGGGGAGTCCTGTCGATCATCAGGGTATCATCCCGAACGAGAAAGACAGTGACGCTAACCGAGTTCATGAGAAACAAACAGAGACAATGTTTGAAGACCATTTCAAGTCCGAAGCAAAGAAAGAGCCCGACAGCAAGCGTAAAGAAGTTGACGTCCCACTGGCTGCGAGCAACCAAGGCTGGGGTGAATCCACGGGAGCCATACCAAAACGACAAAGGTCTTTGGGAAAGCCAGAAAAGGGGGACATTTCACACATGGGGTTTAAAACCCATAACGGTCCCGTCATCCTCATATACAAAGCGGATATCACCAAAATGAGCGTTGACGTCATCGTGAATGCAGCCAATGGTTATCTTCGTCACAACGGAGGTGTGGCTCAGGCCATTGCCAAAGCTGCCGGGCGGGAGTTGTGGGAGGAGAGTCAGGCTTACGTCGAGCACCATGGGCCTGTAGCGTTGTCCCATTGTAAGGCTACCACAGCCGGCCGTCTGCCATGTAAGCGTGTCCTCCACGCCGTGGGCCCCAGGTGGAACAACATGTCTTACGAAAAGGCGTCCAGGAGCTTGGAGGATACCTATGAAAACATCTTAGAATTCTGCTACAAGAAAGGTGTGACGTCCATCGCAATGCCGGCCATTAGCTCAGGTTGGTTCTGCACTGTTTCTTCATCTTAGATATAGTCATATATATTTAAATATTTCAAGTACTCATATATTTAAATCGAAATGAAACTTAAATTATTAAAACTTAAATTATTATAAGTTTTACCAATTCAATATATGAATATTTTTTCCTTATACATAACTATGCGTTTTGGGCTTGATATATGAATGTGGTCTGTATTTAATTATTGATATTTTTTTTACTTTTTTTCACATTTTTTACTACATCAAATTGATGATGCTTAATCAAAAAAATGCAAAAACGTAATCATGTCTGCATTTTAACGCCTATTGCAATCCGGACGACATATTCAAATCATATTCACATACTCTTTGACACTTCAAAATCTATAAATGAAATATCTTTAGATGTCTTTAACGTTTCGTTGTTGAAGGTATTTCCGGCGGTAAGGCTGAGAACGTCTCCGCGGCCATTGTGAAGGGTCTGGCGTCAGGTCTAGAGCGATTCGCGTCCGGGGGTGTCCTGAAGGAAATCCACCTGGTGGACATCACAGGTCCCATATTATCCGCCATGCAGAACGCGTTTAGAGATGAAGCCACGACACAAGACTGGCTTAAGCCTTTGTCGAGAGATGAGGTCTTAGCTATGGCTGAAGCTCGAAGTGAAGGAAAGAATTAGACACTCCTGGACATATTAAAATTAGTGGGTATCCAGATAGTGTGTTTGATATATGTAGAAAGCTTAGGTCTCGAGAGGAATATGCAAAAAATAAATTACTTTTTTTATATCCTTGCTAATTGATTAAGCTTTAAAATACCTATAATACTGTATATATACAGTGTGTGGTGGTGGTACTGGTTCATGATCAGTTTGCGCTTACAGCTGTTTTGGGGGGAACACTGCAGTATACTCAATTGCAATCGCATACGTAACAAAACTAGAGACCAGAGACGTGGAAGCTTATATAGATTCAGACAGCTACTAAAGCAAAACATTTTCGCCTAGTTTTTGACAACTGATAATTAGATTCCCGAACAAAAGATTAAAATTATGTATTTATTTTTGATTACATGTGCCTATAATTGTTTATATCCACATATTACGTGTTCTTGTTTGCAAGACTTCCTGTGGCGTTCCAATGTACACTATAGCTATCAGATACGTCTTGGTGGACAATTATGGAGCTAAAAGAGGTCATCTTTGTAGCCATGTATAAGCAACTGTTTTCATTCAATGTTTTAGAGGCAGAAAAATTAAATAATATCCCCTGTCTGGTTGTCTGATGAGAAATTAAGACTTTGAAAAAGAGCGTGTAGCCATGTATAAGCAACTACCTTTATTCAATGTTTTTGAGGCAGAGCAATTAAATAATAGCCCCTATCTGGTTGTCTGATGGGAAATTAAAACGTCGGAAATTCGCGTTGTTGAGTTCAGGTTTTAGTTTCACTAAGTATGTTACATGCAGTGATCATTTTTCCGTGATATGACTTGAAATTTATTGTGAATAAACGCCTCCAAGATTATATGTTCATTCGTTCTGCAACCAGCCATCAGCCAAACCCCACCCACCGTAGAAGCTCAACCCGTCCACCGGACTCCAGATCTCACCCACTAACCCTGTAGGTAGCGCGTTCGGCTTGTGTCAAATGCAGAATGTTGAATTTGTCGAATGTCGTGATCTGCTGGCTCAGTACAAGCGTCCGGTAAGTGGTTTGAATCGCACATGAGCAGATGTTTATGCTTGTGCAGGAAAAGGATTTCATGCGCAAAAGTTGTGGGTGTATGTTACTCCTGCAAACTTGTTTCCTTTCTATTTTCCCGTTGTCGCTCTATGTTCGACCTAGGTTAAAGCATCCGTATTAAACCAACGAGTGTGGGTTTACTCTCTATCTTCCCGTTGTCGCTTTATGTTCGACATAGGTTAATGCGTCCGAATTCAACCAATCTCTGTGACTCCATTGGGTGGGCCCGACAGCTATATAAACGACATATCAACTGTGTTCAGCTTATTTCTTGTCAGTTTTCAAACAATTCGTTGCTGAACTGTGTTATATTGTTCGAAATAACAAGTTCGAAATAAAGGCGATATATGTGTACAATGCATATGTGCCTCATATAAATCAAAAGATCCACAAAACGAATAATAAATTGATCTAGATGTGTTTCTAGCATTAAACAAGAACATAATACTTGTTTTGTTTTACAAATAGATGAATTGGAGACTGCAAATGTAATTCTTCCAACGATGAAAACAAGTTCATCAAAGCCACTACTTGAAGATTTAATATTTATTGATTCAAAGAAAATATACATGCTCAAAGAATAATATAACCTACAAATTGTCCAGGATTAAAACAAAAGATAAAATCGTTACAGTTGGCGTAAGGGCCACTACTTGATTGCATTTATTATATATCATTCTGAACAAAATGTGCATACAATACACCGAAATACACACTAACGAAACAACTTTGAACTAGGTTATTTCCATCACCAAATTGAATATGCAGTCACATGACGAGGCTTGGGGCATAACTTTCCTCACGGGATGTTAACGTCGATGTTATCTTAACGTGTCTCTCATGGGATGTCAAAGTATGCAACGATATTTGTTCAGATAAAAAAAAACAAGACCGTCAAACATCCTTATTATTGCGCAAGGATTATTTTGTGATAGGATTGCGAGCATAATACAATAATATTGATAGGTCATCAGGCTAGTTTTTTTCTGCCACGTGAGCTGAAACCGTCCCACTCCGCATTGCCACTTACTAAATTTCGGAGATTACCCCCATCCCCCCCCCCCCCCCCGCTCGGCCTCTCTTGAAAAATATTCTGATATTTTTATTTAATATTATTTGCTGTTATTTACATCGGATTAATATTGAGATATTGGGAAGAAAACATACTTGGTCATGTATGAATAGTACTCGTTGGGTGGCGTTAGGTGGCGTTAGGAGGCATTTCATTATAAGGGACTAAGGAAACGTGAGTAAGAATACATCCCTTACGTCCCGACTTGAACTTCATATGAGAACTTTCGTTAATCAGTGAAAATTTTGTCGTGACACTGAAAATTCTTTGTATGGAGAGTTACACATTTGCCTATGTTCATTGTCTGAAACTATATCATATATTTATATTACAACCTTACATTAAAGGTTTCACTTGATCAATGCAGAATGCTTCAATTGGCAATGATTATAAGACAAACACAGGAAAAGACCAATTTTATTTTACAAATATCACAAAACTAAATGTCTAACATAAGATACGAAGCCTTATAAGACATAATAATGCATAATAATTCAATTTTTTTTGAAGAAAAACACTTTTTTTATTTGTGAACCAAATTCTTATGTGCAAAACTAGATTGCAAGCTTCATATCGGTTTATTTAGTCAGAGTGGATATCAAAGAAGCCCAAGTTTCTCGGCGTATGCTAGAAACGGATTAGTGGATTTTAAGACCTGGAAGGGCTCCTTGAATTCCTCCAGCATTGATTCCTGGAAGACGACGATGCGGATTTCGCGGAGGTCTCTTCGGGTCGTCTGGCTGTTGAACTGCTTCACAGCCGTTATGACGTATGTGCCAACCCCGGAGCCGTTCACTTGGTGGGCCCCTAGATTAGAAGAGATTGCAAAAAGACAAAAATCATCAGAATAGATTGCCAAGAAACCTAACTGGTGGTTTGAAGAGATTGCAAAGTAATTGATCAGAAGAGATTGAAAAGTAATCGATTAGAAGACATAGCAAAGTAATTGATTAGAAAAGATTGCAAAGGAACTTGCAAAGGAACTTCCTTCGATTCGTCAATTCCTTTCGCTTTACTGTTTTGAAACATGAATAAGCAAAAAGGTTAATAGTCGTCAGAAACTGTTTGCCCTTCTTGAAAATAGCAAAACGAAATTAGGTAACACGCCCGCGATACTTTTGCAGGGCGCTTTGAAATTAGCAACGTGTCTATTTCTCGCCATTTTTGCCGGGCGGCGCGGTGCATCCAGTGTGTGGGGTGTCATTGAAACTCATGCGGGCTATTTGAAAATGTTAGCGCTGGCGCTAGCGCGTCCACTGTGTGCAGGCCCTTATACTTATAATTTATTACTTATGCCGCTTAACATTGATGCCCGGCGTGACCTGTTTTTAGCACGGAGCACTCTACCTGGGCAAAGTGGACCACTCCGCCTTTACCACCCTTTCCCCACACCCGTAGTATGTAGCGCCTTCGGCCACTTGCCGATGGGGGTAGGGCATGGAGGAGGCACTATTATACCAATCTGGAGGGGAGGAGCGGTTACGTGGGTGCCACGCGATGCCTGAGAGAGCGCACATTTGTAATAAAAAAAGGATACCCCCATAGAATAAATCGAGCGGGCGACCAACGCGCCTCGGATTCAATGGTCTACTCCGTCGCCAGCACTCAACGTGTATGCATGCCATGCAGTAAAACATTAGAATCACCTGCGGGACAGATACAAGTGGTATTTTTTTTCCTCGCTGAGGAAGGCGTGCTTAGACCCATATACGTTTGTATTTGATTATCATTATGTACAGGCGCCATATGTACAAACATGGGTTCCTCGCTGAGCAAGAACAAGAACGCCACTATAGCGGAAGGAGGCGACAAGCAGACATCGTCGACAGTGCCCTGTTCCGTCCTGTCCGCCACGAAATTCAACGAAGCTCCGATGAATAACGACGCGGATAATAGCTCTGGAGACCGCACGAATGCGCAACTGACAACTGCGAGAAACACCCCTGGAGAGGATTCACCAGGACGGGATCCGGAGACAATTGGCCAAGGACGAGACTGTGGCGCCGCAGAGATTGTGGCGCCAAACCAGAGAAAGCAGCCCGGTGCCGCGACGGTGCCCGACCATGGTTCGGACCTCAAACAGCGCCAAGCCTGTCCTGAAGGTGATACTGAAATGAGCGAACCAAGGGTCGCCGCAAAGACTGTGGCGTCACACCAGAGAAAGCAGCCCGGTGTCACGACGGCGTCCAATCAAATAGCCAATAAATTAGACCCTGTTGTCGGAGATCAGAAGGACGCACAGGGGAGCCATATGGAAGCGAACAGTGTCGCCGGAACAACAAGGAAAGACGTCGATGACGATCTGAACGAATGTAGCAACGCGAAAGAAAACAGCGGTGCAGCCGATCGCAAGGTTGATCAAGTGAAGGGGAATCTTGCTGATGATCGGTGCAGTGTGGACATACCAATCAGCTCTTCAACCAACGCGAAAGATGGCGTTAATAGTGCTGCAAACAAACAGGCTAAAACTAAGGTAAAGGGACGTCCTACCGCGCATCAGGATACCGTCGAAAACAAGGAAGAGGACAGTGCCGATAATCCAGGTAATACAAAACTAACAAGGAAGAAGCTTAAGGACAAAGTAAAGTCCAGAGCCGAGACAGAGTCTGACGGCAGGCTTGACGCATCTAGTGGGAAGACGCAGGTGATGGAAGGGGAGAAGCGTTCAGGTGAAATTGGACCTCCGCGTGATCCTATTGATGCGGATAATAGCTCTGTAGACAGCAAGGGGGACGCATCGAAAACTGCCAGCAGCATCCCTGGGAAGGGGTCATCGGGAACTGATCTGAGTGCAGAAGGAACATCTTCCAGACAAAGCGTCCCCGTAGTGACAGTAGTGCCAGGCCAGAGTAAGCCGCCCGGAGAAACAACACAGTCTGACCATGTGCCGGACCATAATGGCAATCATGGTGGCAGTGCGGACATACCGGTGAGTGCCACAAACAACGAGAAAGAAAACGTTGATAGTGCTACGAACAAACTGGCTAGAACTGCCACACAGAGAAATTCTGTCGATCATCAGGATATCATCCCGAACGACAAAGACCGTGACGCTAACCGAGGTCATAAGAAACAAACAGAGAAAAGGCTTGAAGACAATGTCAAGTCCGGAGCAAAGAAAGAGCCTGACGGCAAGCGTGAAGAAGGTGACATCGCACTGGCTGCGAGCAACCAAATCCGGGATGAATCCACGGGAGCCATACCGAAACGAGGAAGGTCTTTGGGAGAGCCAGGAAAGGAGGACATTTCACCCATGGGGTTTAAGGCCAATAACGGTCCCGTCATCCTCATATACAAAGCGGATATCACCAAAATGAGCGTTGAAGTCATCGTGAATGCAGCCAATGGTTACCTTCGTCACAACGGAGGTGTGGCTCAGGCCATTGCCAAAGCTGCCGGGCGGGAGTTGTGGGAGAAGAGCCAGGCTTACGTCGAGCGCCATGGGCCTGTAGCGTTGTCCCAGTGTATGGATACCACAGCCGGCCGTCTGCCATGTATGCTTGTCCTCCACGCCGTGGGCCCCAGGTGGAACAACATGCCTTACGAAGAGGCGTCCAAAAGCTTGGAGGATACCTATATCAACATCTTAGAATTCTGCTACAAGAAAGGTGTGACGTCCATCGCAATGCCAGCCATTAGCTCAGGTTGGTTCTGCACTGTTTCTTTATCTTACTTAAGTCATATCTATTTAAGTATTTTAAGTATTTAAATATTAAACTATGTACATAGAAATCAGAATGATACTTAATAAATAGTTTTAGCAATTAAATACAAAACGGTAATTTGTCCTTGCATAATACTATACGTTGTTGGCTTTATATATGAACATGGTATATATTTAATTATTGATATTTTTTTACTATTATTTCCTGACTACTACAAAATGTCGATGCGTAATAAAAAAAAATGCGGAAAGGTGATCATGTCTGCATTTTAACGTCAATTGCAATCCGGCTGCGAGTTTAAATCCAATTCACATATTCCCTGACACTTCAAAATCTTTAAATGAAATGGCTTTAGGTGTCTTTATCATCACGTTGTTGAAGGTATTTTTGGCGGTAAGGCTGAAAACGTCTCCGCGGCCATCGTGAAGGGTCTGGCCTCCGGTCTGGAGCGATTCGCGTTCGGGGATGTTCTGAAGGAAGTCCACCTGGTGGATATCACAGGTCCAATATTATCGGCCATGCAGAACGCGTTTACAGATGAAGCCAGGACAAGACACTGGCTGACGCCTCTGTCGAGAGATGAGGTCTTAGCTATGGCTAGAGCTTGAATAATAAGTGAAGGAAAGTACTAGATTTTCCTGGATTAAATATGGTGAAATTTCAGATTGTTATTATATGCAATTGATATTGATCTACATTTTACAATTAGTGGATATCTAGATAGTGTGTTTGATATATATAGAAAGCTCAGGTCTCGACAGGAATATGCGAAAAATAAATTACGGACTTTTTATATCCTTGCTAACCGCTTAAGCTTTAACATAACTACTGGTACTGGTTTATAATCAGTTTGCACGTACAGATGTTTTATGATCACTGTAATATACTCCATTGCACGTAACTACGCAAAAAAACTAAGAGACCAGAGGCAGCCGTGGAAGCTTATATACATTCAGACAGTTACTAAAGCTAAACATTTTCGTTTTTGAAAAATGATAATTGGATTTCTGAACAAGAGGTTAAAATTATTTATTCGTTTTCGATTAAATGTACCTATAATTGTTTATATCCATATATTACGTTATGCTGGTAATTTAAGACTTTGAAAATTCGCGTTTTTGAGTCCAGATTTTAGATAAATACTAAAAAAAAATAAGTATGTTATATACAGTGATCTTTTGCCCGTGATATAACCTCACATTAAGTGTGAATAAACGTCTCCAAGGTTATATGTTCATTCGTTTTGCAACCTGCCATCAGCCAAACTAACCCACTGAAGAGGCCTAACCCGTCCAAAGGATTCCAGATCCCACCCAGCGAGCTTGTCGAATGTCGTGATCTGCTAGGTCAGTACAAGCGTCCGTTACGTGGTTAAATCGTACATGAGCAGATGTTTATGGTTGTGCAGGAAAAGGATTTCATGCGCAACGAGTGTAGGTTTATATTACTCCAGCAAACATGTTTCCTCTCTATTTTCCCGTTGTCGCTCTATGTTCGACATAGGTTAAAGCCTCCGAATTTAACCAATCTGTGTGATTCCATTGGGCGGGCCCGACAGCGATATAAACACCATATCAATTGTATTCATTAAGTTTTGAAACGATGTAAGCATTAGCATAATAGTCTAACAATTTAATAAAAACAATTCGTTGCTGAACCGGGTTATTATTAAAAACTAAAAGTTTGAAATAAAGACAATACATGTGTACAATGCCTGAAAAATAATATTTGATTTTTTTACTAATAGATGATCTGGAAAAATGTAATTCGCCCAAGGATGAAACCAAGTTCACCAAAGCCACTGCTTGAAGAAATAACATTTTATTGACTCAAAGAAAATGTATATGCTCGAAGAATGACATAACATAGAAAGCGTCCATATGTAAAAGGACACAACCGCTACAGTTTGCATAAGGGTCACTACTTGATTGCATTTATTATATATCATCCTGACGAAAAGTTGCTTGATATACACCGAAATACACACTAAAATCCAACTTTGAACTATGTTATTTCAATCACAAAATTAAATATATGGAGCCACATGAAGTGGCTTGGTGTATGTAACTCTCCTTGTGGGATGTTATTCAAGTTGCACAATAAACATTAGGAATAAGGCAATGCCTACTAAGACAGTTATTACCGAGTCAAGCATAACACTTCGAGCACCGACATAATATCAACAGCTTCACCCACATGGAACAACTGAAATGACAAAAGCAAATGCGCGAGTAAGAACAAAATTGATTCTTCAATAAATACTCTTCACCTAGAAACATTTTTGTCCAAAGCAACGGATAGAGCTGTGTCACAAAATAGTATTTTGAAAAGGAGTCAAAGGTGGTGATGACCTATATGAATAACCGATGACATAACGGGAAGGAAGGAAGGAGGTGGCATTGGAGGGTCCCCACAAAGGGGTTTAAACTTTGGTTTGCCATATAGCTTAGATAGAATATGAGCGCTACCAACTGGTGCGAAGCAACCAACTGGCGTGACTTACCACCAGGTACCGCAACAGCTCTGAATGAAGCAGGCACAACATCCGGGGCAGCGGGCGGTCACTTCCGGTTGTACGGCAATGTCATTCACACCGATAGAGGCGCCAGTTGTCTCTGTCACGGCGTTGACTGGCGCTAAGACATGCGGGTCCTTGTAGCGTGAGAGATATACCAAAGCATGAACATGTGTCGTCATGTAGCAGTGGTCGGGGCGGCGAGCACAGAACGGTGCGTCTCCATGTTGTCAGATAGTGGGTGGTGAACTGCTCAGTATGCGCATTACTCTGGTGTTGTCACATGATTCCACTCGCTGCCACGAGACATTGAGTCGAATGCTTTGTTTCCCAAATGCTAGAACTCCGGGTGTACAGTTTCGGGCAAACAGTTTCGGGAACATTCCGGTAAAGATTCACATGTTTCGACCGAAACACAGTTTCTGACACAAAGTCAGGGGCGGGTCTAGGGGGAGGGTTACGGGGGTTGCACCCCCCCACCCCCCTTGGGAACCTGAGCACCCCCCACCAACCCCCCGGTCGCAAGTTTTTCCGAGAGCACACTCCACACCCCCGGTCGGAAATTTCCCACTTGGCAAATTCCTAGGTCCGCCCCTGCAACGTTTTGGGAACTTCTGTATATGTGTACTGGGTACTTTAGTGACATTACGTAGAGAGATAAAGCGTGACGTCACACAAAGAGCTGAGTTTCTTACGGCCAGTCTATTTTAAAAGCAAGGTACCCACAAAAAGAGCGTACAAATGCACAGACTGGTCCTTTGACATCACATAAAACGGTGCCATTCCTACCACCAAATCTGCTACTATTTCGCCTGTTACTCTTGCTCGAAGAGAGGTAACAGATATCGCGACCATCTAACATATATTTTTGCCGTATCCAGAGGGCACGTGGCGATTACATTTACCTCTTCTTACAGGAGTAACATATCCTCGCGGACCGGCTGTCAGGTTACCGGCATCACGTAGAATACAGTACAAAAATTAAGTAGAGGAATCCAAGATATCAAATTAATTAGATACATGGTAAATCTGTTACTTCGAAAGTGCCATACAAAACGTAAATAAGTGAAGCAATGACGTGTGAGATAACTCAGTCAACTCGTAATAATAGTATAAGCACGAATTTCGCATGGCATTAAGCCTTGTATTGGTACTTCATCAATCTGTACAGAGGATTGTAAATAGCATTGCCAAATACCCCGTTAAGGTAATATGCTCCTTTCAAAACGTATGGTAAAACACGAAAATGTTCACCAGATACATCTTTTCATAAGCCCCCCCCCCCCGCCGCCTCTTGAAAAATATGTGCCAGATGTCCTGATATTTTTAATTAATATTACTGGCTGTTATTTACATCGGATTAATATTGAGATATCGGGAAGAAAACATGCTTGGTCATATAAAAATAGTACTCGTTGGGTGGCGTTAGGTGGCATTTCATTATAAGAGACTAAGGAAACGTGAGTAAGCATACATCTCTTACGTCCTGACTTGAACTTCGTATGAAAACTTTCGCTAATCAGTGAATATTTTTGCGTGAAATTGAAAATTCGTTTTACGGAGAGTTACACATTTGCCTATGTTCTATGTCTGAAACTATCCTATATATTTATATTACAACCTTTAATTTAAGGTTTCACTTGATCAATGCAAAATGCTTCAATTGGCAATGTACAGGAAAAGACAAAAGACAGGAAAAGACAACAGACAAATACAGAAAAAGATTAAAAATATATATATATCACAAAACTAAATGTCTAACAGAAGATACGAAGCCTTATTAGGACATAATAATGAATAATAATTCAATGTTTTTAGAAGAAAACCCCTTTACTTCTGTTAACCAAATTCGTATATGCCAAACTAGATTGCAAGCTTCATGTCAGTTTCTTTAGTCAGATCGGATATCAAAGAAGCCCAAGTTTCTCGGCGTATGATAGAAACGGATTAGTGGATTTTAAGACCTGGAACGGCTTCTTGAATTCCTCCAGCATTGATTCCTGGAAGACGACGATGCGAATTTCGCTTAGGTTTCTTCGGGTCGTCTGGCTGTTGAACTGCCTCACAGCCGTTATGATGTATGTGCCAACCTCTGCGCCGCTCACCTGGTGTGCCGCTAGATTAGAAGAGATTGCAAAAAGACAAACGTCATCAGAATAAATTGCGAAGAGACTTCGCAAACAGAAGTGTCGCAAGCAACGTCTTATTTATACAATAAAAGACAGACAAGCTGCGGTTTGACGAGATTGCAAAGCAATTGATTAGAAGAGATTGCAAAGCCATTGATTAGAAAAGATTGCAGGAATTTGCAAAGGAACTTTGCAAATTCAAGTGTTGAAAGCAGCTTCCTATTATGCAAGGACAACTGAGGCACGCTGGTGATTTGGTACTGAAATGATGTTTCGCGATCGATACTTGAATGTGGTATATTGCAGCGATAGGGCTGCACAGTTCTCGCGGTTCCTATTTCCGGTTCGGGTGATTTGGTTGGTTGTATATTCAGGACGCGTTAACCACTTTTGGTCATATAGCGTCAATGGCAGATGAACGGAAGAGGGGAGCGATGTCCCCGGGGTAACCCCCTACTCTTTGCGAAGATTGACTTCTTTATCTGGCGACCACACAGACGTGGCCACAGCGGGGTGCGAACCCCCGATCCACGTGCCGTAAGGATAGGTGTTTTGGGGACCAACAACAAAACCTATAGAACGATTTCGCATCACGCTGGTGCCTTGCTACAGCTACGAGACGCGCACTCATTGTAGTCAACGTTTGAGTGTTGGGAAGCGCTTGGTGCGTAAAGAATCGAGTATGAAAATATGTGTTGTTTGCTTTTTATACCTTTTATTCGTCTTTCTGTTGCTTCTGAACAATATAAAAACATAATTTGTCCTTTTTGACCTTCCTGTTTCACAATAGATAAAGCAGGAATAGGTTTCTGCAATTCCTTTCGCTTTACCGTTTTGAAACATAAATAAACAAAAAGGATAATAGTTGTCAGGAACTGTTTGCCCTTCTTGAAAATAGCAAAACGAAATTAGGTAACACGGCCGCGATACCGTAAGTTTCGCAAAGTTAGGTCGAGCTATACTCGAGCGAATCCATTTCCCTTTTTGCATTTCGTAAAACAGACAAAGATCAATCGACCTGAAGCGTGTTGCTTACAAACAAAGACTTTACAGAACATACCATTCAAGTTCTTTGTTACATATAACGCTGGTCGATCATTATTACAGGCCAGGAATTTATTATTGGTGCATTTCCGGTGAAGATATTAGGTTATTTGGTTAATAAATGAATCACCATAATACAATAATAGTATAATGTATGAATTATCGTTATCAATCTAATATTTCACAAAATGTTCATGTTTGTCGGTCGAAGATTCTCCTCTGGGTTCGGGAACAAGCAATTCCTTCGGGAAAATACATGAATTGGGAACGCGCATTTCACCGACCCCCGTGTTCGAAAAGAAACCATAATCAACCTGCACGGTATTCTTCAGGCCCAATCAAAATCCGGTGTGCGATAAATGAGGTAAATGAGTCTTATTACGCACACTATACTCTAATATAATCCATACATTCGATCCAATGCCGCTAAACATTGATGCAATGCGTGACCTGTTTTTGGCACGGGGCACTCTACCTGGGCCAAGTGGGCCACTCCGCCTTCACCCCCCCCCCCTCCCCCGCCCCCCTTATATACCGGTCCGTGTCAACCGTACTACTTGCGACGCAATCCTTTCATGTATAATTGTCCTGCGTAGAGTATCGATTTTTTTTATCTCGTACAACAACCAAAACCTCCTTAGACCAAAGATAACATACTGGGTCACCCAGTGGTCGTAGTATGTAGTGCCTTCGGCCACTTGTCGATGAGGGTAGGGCAGAGGGGACGCACTATTATACCGATCTGGTGGGGGAGGGGGTTCCGCGGGTGTCCCTGGATGCCTGAGAGAGCGGACATTTGGGACGAAAAAGATACCCATATAGAGCGTACATTTGTGATGAAAAGGATACCCCTACAGAGCGGATTTTAAAAGTTGCGGGGGGGTGGGGGTAGGAGGATGGGTTCTGAAACCGTGTGTTCATGGAGCGGTAACAAAGAAAAAAAAACGAGGAAAAAATCCCCGGTAAAACGGTAAAAAGCCCCGACATAGCGGATTTTGAAGGTGCAAAGGGGGGGGGGGACGCCCCCCCCCCCGGGGACGCCCCCCCCCCCCCAAGCCAGCAATGTATTAAGTACCCCTGCCTCAGTGGGGTAGGGGCGCTCAAGATTTGCTCAAGGGGGTGACGATGACAAGTATAAGAACAATCTCATGGTTCGACTGGGACCACGCCCGGAGACATGGCGCCTCTACCTTTGACCCTCCATGGCCTATTGTTGCTATGTGATCTACTTGCAGCTCCCTGCTTCAAACCAGCCAACCAACACAAGTGCCTTGGGTTTTATTCTACATGTCGTAACGTTAGTGAAGATACGGGTATGTACGGAAGCCCGTTGGTGCCAAGGGATGACATTGCTTTCTTTAAAAATTATGTTGCGGCCGCTACTTATTTATCTGGCGGCCGCCACTTAATTATCTAGTGGCCGCCACTTATTTATCTGGCGGCCGCTACTTATTTATCTGGCGGCCGCCACTTAATTATCTAGCGGCCGCCACTTATTTCCAAGTGAAACACACTGCGCGAGCGTTTCCAATAGAGACGAGCTAAATATAAGTGCACGATCACTTCCGCTGTCAAGCCAGTGTCATGCGCTGCATCAAAGCTAGCCCGCAAATTGAGCCCGCAATTTCAACAGCAAATTCACCATTGGCCGATTGGTCATTTTAATAATACCTCACAAATTATACCTTCCAGTCCACAGATTTGGCCGCCAATTTCAGCACAAAGTACAAAGCCGTGTTATTGCATAAAATCAACCCACAGGGACCCTTTGATACGTTCTAATCTTCTAACTGGGGGAAATAATTCAGTAAAGGTCCTCAGGGTCCCCTATTTGGCGGCCGCCATATAATTTTTAAATAAAGTGATGTCATCCCTTGGCACCAACGGGCTTCCGTAGGTATGCCCCACACGCACAGCCACCTATCTTACGTCGTTTTCTGGGTCATAAATATACTGTCAACCCCTCTCCCGGCCAGGACAAAACAAGCACTCCAATCGCCTGTTTTGTTTTGTCGTAGTCATGACAAACCAAGGATTGATGCCGTGTGGCAAGCCCTCCCACCTGACAAACTAATCATTAACACACCGACTGTCAAGCCCTCTCACAGCCATGACAAACCAATCATTAAACATCGCCAACCAAGCCCCCACATGATAAAGACAGCCAACACATTTACCTCGTCTGCTGTGGCTTATATCAAAGATATTAGTACAGATTTACAACCACAGATCAAACTTAATTCACGGGAGCTAAACCTGTCGTTGGAGGGACTTCTCTCGATTGGGCAGCGATACTCCATTTTTTGGGGACTTGCTCCATGTGGAAGCATAGGCAGCTATAATTCAATTTCTTTCCAAGTTTATTCAAAAGATTATGAGTCCCATTTCACTAAACATGGCTATGGGAGGTATATTTGGAGGCTATAAAGGGCAGAATTTCGGAAAATACAAGGCAAAATCCTTTTCAAAGCGTTCTAAATTTAGCCCATGCATCCGGGCTTTCGCGAGTTCCTTAAACAGCGAGTGACGTCACAGAGTCTCACGTGCCTTTGCGGTAACAAAATGGCGAGAGCAAGTGATCGACTTAACCATTCCGCTGTCAAAATGTGCAGTGCATGGAGTGACAACACACCGGTGCGTCATTAAACCACATGATACAGGTAAAATGAGACCAGTTGGATGGGTTTTTTTATCACGAAAAGACAAAGTTTCTTTATTCTTTGTAAGTTTTCAGTTCGCCAATGTTGTCACCGGGGAGAATCCGTGTGACGTCATAATGTCTCGTTTTCGTAGGAAATGCAAAAAAACGTTAGTTTCTCAGCCGTGTTGTCCCGTCGTAACCAATATTCGTCATCGTGATGGCGCAAAAGAATGAAAAATATGTCGTCTATCCGTTTTGTGCAGCTATATTTCTTAAATATTCTTAATCATATCGCTAGGCCTTCCGCAATGGACCCACCCCTCGGCGCCTGGCTCTTGCGCAGGTAGGCTGGTTCCCTGTCTCTGTCTTTGCGTAACATACACGTCATGCATACGTCACAGATAGTCAGGATACCAGTGTACGTAGAGATTCTAAACGCGTTCCGAACACGCGCTTCGTTTTTTATCCCCAACAGAGGTAAACTGGAAGTCTTGGCGAACGAGACTTTATAGCCCTATAACATTGATGTAGATCATACGTATCCTTGTCTCGTCGGAGCTCGATCAGATCTCGTAGTGACTGTGCAGGTAAGTACAGTATTTGCGCGATCCAATTCCTGAGGCGATAATGTTCGGGAAATAAAAGACCCCAACGCAAGTTGAGACGGGCGCTCGGCATTTTTTGTGCTTTACTACGGTAATTATTACATAAAACTGATCGCAGCAAATGCTAAGGTCACCAGTGATCAGGTCACAAAGCGCGATGAATCATCGCAGAGACAAAGCATTGGAAGTCTGCACCAAAACCACCTTGCTTTCACGGCGGGCAGGAGAGCTATCCAGCAAATCAACGCAAGAAAACTTAAGAAGGTATGATACAGGTATGATTTTTTTTTTGGGGGGTGGGGGGCCAGATTGTTTGTAATTTACATCCTTAACGCGTGGTTCGGGGTCACAATGCAAGGTCAAATCCGGACATACCTGTTCCCAGCGCCGGAATGGCCAAGGACTTGATCCCGAGGCTGTCGGCCTTCAAGAAGACCCTGGTCAGGAGATCCGGCCACTTGGAGTACGCTCCAGGAAGAACTAAGTGGATGATGTGGCGACAGCGCATGTTGCCGGCTCCAGATATGACGAATCCGTCAGTCACTGGAGCTGATAGAGAAGAAGATGATGATGATAATGATGATGATGATGATGATGATGGTGATTATGGTGATGATGATGATGGTGATGATGATGGTGATGATGATGATGATGATGATGATGATGGTGATGATGATGATGATGATGATGATGATGGTGATTATGGTGGTGATGATGATGATGATGATGATGGTGATTATGGTGATGATGATGATGATGATGATGATGATGATGGTGATGATGGTGATGATGATGATGATGATGATGGTGATGATGATGATGGTGATGATGATGATGATGGCGATGATGATGATGATGATGATGATGGTGATGAAAAGATAATGATGGTAATGGTTATAAACACCGCGGAGAGAAAGAAGCAACTTTTTCGAAAGGGTACAAGATGTTTTTTTGCTGTATTAAATACACAAAGCTCGTTATTTTTATGTTTTATTCTTGAATATTATATCGTTGCAAAAAATTACAGCTGATTTGACCGTTTTTCAAGAATCTTGAAATTTGCCCCCGGCCGACAGCAGCGGTAAAAGCCAGCTTGCGCAGCGCCACCGTGCGGGGAGCTTGCCTGCTGGCAGCCCAACTCACCGAGCTGTGCGCACTCCTGTTTCAGAGAAGCTCCGGCCGCTTGCACGATGGCTCGGCAGACCTTACCTGAGAAATAAAATCTTGGGGTTTTAGACCGGTTTTGTTTTGCACATTGGGCCCAGAGACCCGGTAAAATTTAATAAGATTGGATGAAAGTCGCAAATGAAGTAAATTATACACATTACATATATATTCGAAATTCAAACCTGCTGATGTCTATCTTACATTATCTCTGGTTTAATTAATGTCGTCATTCCGTTATTGGTTTTTATCATAATGCGCCCGTGCCTACGTAAAATGTAATTAATATGCCTAACGGTGTGACGCATGCTTTTCTTTGCGTGTATTCCTAGGTTATGAGCCCTCGCCCCACCCCCCAGGGGGGGGGACCTTTTATACAAATCTGGCGGGATCGGGGGGCGGGGTACCCTGGATGTCCAGTAACGCCTGAGAGAGCGGACATTTCTTGTGAAAAGATAGCCCCATTGAGCGAATATGTTTCATAATAAAATACCCCTTCCGAACTCAAATCTCTAGCACCCCAATCGTACTGTAGATTATAACTGGGAAGTGCTGGTGTCATCTTGCGTTGACCGGGTATGCCGAGAGAAAAAGATTGAACCAGGCCTGCCAAATGCGACATAGAACGTGTCAAGGGGAAATAGAGACTCCCTCGATTCTGGAGATGAACAGGGGGAGGGGGGCTTTTCCGCGGACCCCTCCCACCTCTCCCCCTTTTTGGGGGGGAAGAACGCTATCTGAGGCGGCAAGTTTTTAGTGGAGCCCCCCCCCCCCACCCTCCCCTCACCTCCCGCCGGTCGTAAACAAATTGGTTTATTCCCCGGTCGCATTTTTGTTCAGAGCCTCCCGCCTCCTCCCTCTCGGTCGCAAGTTTGGACCCACCCACCCCCCATTTCAACTTCTTGCAAACCCAGCAATGTATTAATCCCCCACCATTTGCTAGGAGGCAAAAGGCTGGCAATAAAATGTTTTCTCCCACATCATAAAACTATCCAAAATTACTTGAATTGTATTTAATATCATACTTAAATTTTTTGTCAACTCAAACTAGGACATCACAGGGCGTACAATTCGCAAACTAAGTACACCGAAACATTCTAGATATGCAAGAGATGCCAATGTAGTGGCTCTTAATTTAAATCTAAAATGGCAAACTTAACTGTAGGAGAGAGTTCAATGACATCATTTATTTGGGAGTCCTTTTACTTTGGTTACTTAAAGCGCCCCCTACCCTGAGAAAAGTTCAGAGTGACATCGGAGCTATTCACAATAGCGTCTGTGTCTTCTTGCACGATGTCGCCGACCTTGATGACGAACGCCACCCCGTCAAGGTCAAACTGTATGGCCTCACCTAGTCAGAATGAACAAAAAATTAGTTACAGTTGCAGGGCGTGACAAAGGAAAGTGGTTTAAAAGGTTAATGTGATCATTTTATCCGCATCGCAGCTAAATTACCTATTTCTAAACTGTGGCCGGAGAGCAACATATATCGTCACCCGCTGATCAATATGTTCTCGCTCTCCGGTGGACACGTGGTGGGTACATGATATCCCCACCCCCTCCTCCCACCCTCCAACTTGGAATCTACTCAGTTGCTGCAAGGGGGCAACATTTGAGCGCGGTAAACGTGTGACGTCAGCAATAACAGGTGCGACGTCATCAGTCACATGTGTGACGCCAGCACTCACACGCGTGACACAAACAGTGACGTCAACAGTCATATGTGTGACATCAGCAGTCACATGTGTGACGTCAGGCCCCACATATGTGACGTCATCAGTGAATATGACGCCAACACTCACATGTGTGACGTCAACACCCACATGTGTGACGTCAGCACCCACATGTGTGACGTCAGAACCCACATGTGTGACGTCAGAACCCACATGTGTGACGTCAGCGTCTCGTTTGACCAAACGAAGACCCACCGCAGTTCATGATCTCGGAACTTCACACGAGGGCAAGAGAGCACGAGGCCGCTGTAAGGGGTAAAAACTATCACCACAACATGTGGGTAGCAATGGGTTGGGCAGCCAACATGGCGCAAAGTAAAAGTGGCAATAATACTTGTATGACTTATAGAGAGCTCGACCGTTGATAGAGGGGGGAATACCTTTTTCGATCTCCGCAATTGGCACCCAGGAATTCTTGGAGATTCGCGATTAGCTGTTGGCATTTTTGGGGGGTCGTTATCCGTACAATTCCTGGTGCAACGTGAAGACCTTATTTACCGCGATCCGTAATAGCAGTCTGCGAATTCCTCGATATTCGCGATATCATCACTAAGGCGTTTTTTTCGCGCCCAGCTTTAAAATGTCCTCATCTTGGAGATTCGATATTGCTCTCCGTAATTCTTGGGCATGCGCGATTCAGAGGGGGTACCGCCCCCCCCCCCTCCACCCCCCACCCTCTTGATAGCGAATCGTTCATTATGATCCTTATCCGACATGACTGACAGCCTAATCGACAACGACACTTCATTCAACATAATCATAAGTTCATCATTGAGTACCGATAATTACCTGTGATCAAGAGAACGGCGCTGTATTTGACAACGAAGATATGACTGATATAACAATTCATCAGTACAGTACATCGATACAGTGTCAGATGTATGTTTACAGAACATGATTACACACATAACTGCTGCGCAAATTACAATAAATCTGGTAGTTTTCCACAGTAGTATGTTTCACATACTTTGCAAAACTGTATAGACGGTAGGTATATATGTTGTTCAAGATAATCGGCAGTTGGTCATTGAGTGTTGCTTTGACACTAACACCAGCGTTGTTTTCTATGTCATTTATGTCATTGATATAATCTGTCTAGTGTTTTCTTTCTCATGATCATGATGATAAACTTACCCATTATTCGATCTGGTTGGTCGCAAGAACGCTTTTGCTTCTACGTGTGCCGCTGAAAACAATTTAAAACGTGACTGATAGTTTGCAACTTAATAATAATAATTTTCCATATTCAGTAAAAAAAACATTTCCCGTTTATTGTTAACTAACTTAAGTTTAAAACTGTCATGATTTTAGAGAAAAAACGGGACTAAGGATGTGAACTTCGCATTCAGCTCTTGAACTTTGCTTTGTCTTGTTGCAACATTAAAACCGACTCAAGAAATTTGATTTGGCAAGTTGAGAAGGTAATTGTTCGCATGTAATGGTCCTTACCCAACCAGGCCAAGCGACAATGAGACTGGTTGACAAGCGGAATACTCATATTGACAAGACAGAGGGGTGATGGACTTCCAAGCGTGCGGTCTTATGTCACATGTCTACTTTTCTATAGCGCGTCCATTTTAGGCGTATTTGTCTGAGGCGAGATGGCGGCACTCACATCCCCCCCCCCCCCCCCCCACTGCACCGGCACAATCTTTGGATGAATCTTCCAAACACAATTAAGTTCGTGTGGCCAAAGACGTTCGAAGTTTCACAGCGGCATAATTCGGCAGCGATGCTCCCTGTTTCTTGTAGCTAACCGTCATTATTTACAGACATTGCCCTTTTCCGACTAGTTGAAAGGAGCTCACATCACAATAAATTTAAGCGTTCGCTTATTTATGGTGGACACTAGATTGTTTTCTTATATTTAATTTTTTAAATGGGGGAACTATGACAACAGTGTTTGTGATACAAAAACGTCATGGTACACTAGGTGTAGGACGTAGGTGGGTTGGGAGCCATTCTGAGATTATTGGGTAAATAAATGTTAATATATATTTCTTTCGGGGAAACGTATCCTCAGGCTTAATTTTCGCAATTGCGAGCGCACGTTTTGTCGTTACTTCCCATGTAAGCAACCATGCATATTTCATTAACTAAAGGCATTTCAGAATTATTGCCAGCATATTATCCGAATGAAACCTACCGTAATGTACTCACCTGATCAGAATTGAATGTAAATATCATATATATCGATATATAATCACACGTAAATATAACTCGACGGTCAATCTTCAGTTAGTCTTGCTGACTTCCTGATCCACAAATACCTGACCACACTCACACCACAATCACCTGACCACACTCACACCGAAGGCGTTCAAACAGCGTGACAACAAACAGAGACCGACAAGCGTAGCGTGAAAGGTATGACGAAAATCGAGGGGAGGGTCGCATGGCCTAATTGCCCATTGAAAACTCTATTGAGCTCAAACTGCCCACTAAAAGGGCGTTGTACCCCTAATGGGACCCTATGATCTGGATATTAAATCACCACAATCTAACGGCTTCTGTTCAACGCCGGCTGTTTTCCCAGATAGATGGATCCATTTTGAGCGAATAGGTCCAAATCCCGACTTGCTACGTATGCTTGGTCCTACGCTAAACCCTTTTCTCATAGCGAGACGCCCAAACTGAGATTTCTATGGAAATCTTGCCACATCTTGGCTTCCCAGCTGAAATATTGGCCGAGTTATGATTTTCCAAAGTTAATAACACAGCTTAACGCGAGATTGGCGTGAACTAGTCGTTCCATTTCGATGCCATTTGGCACACATGATACATACCAGTAATACTGGGGCATTTTTCGCTACGTATGGTTAATCTACCGTCCTTTTTTTTTAAAAATTCACGTTTATTTCAAAGAAGAAGTCATGGTATTCGCAAACTGCGATAAAACAGATCATAAAACGTGCCGTCTTATACCTGACCACACTCAACTTGTACTGTTTGACAAAAGTACAAGTTTAATGACAAATAACCCGAAAACTATAATTTTTATAAACTTTCTCTGAAGAATCCTGTTAAGTAGCTTTCTAAGCTAAAATATCATTGGTCATATCACCTTGATTGAACCGTCATCTGCACTGAAAAACTAAAGATTTGTTTTATGAAAGGTTTCATGCGTAGCACTATTGACTTTCATGGACAGGTGAAGGAGGTTAGTTTCCCCTCCAAAATAATCTATTATTGGCCAATGTTAAACTTTGAGAATTTGTTGCCGCCAAACGACCGTTCATTTTGTTGCTATTGAGCACATATGATGGCACTAAAATTGGTCCATATGACACAAGGTATGGGTTATCTTCTTACATTTCTGTAGTCACAGCGAATTTTTACAATTCTAACAACACTACAATTAGACTGGCCCATTAATCGAAAATGTTGCGGTATCCGGCAAAATCTGAACTAGCATATCATATCGGGTCTAACTGAAGAATACTCTCAAACAAACCAAAGTTCTCTAAACCGGAGATTAACTACATTAATTACACGGGAAAACATGTTTCGTGACTTTGACTTTGCTATGCCCTTGAGTTTGGATACGTGACCTTGAACAATATCGTCACCCGAAGCTAAATATTAATGTCATGTTGCAAGCAAAGTGTTGTTTGTCTGACTGGTTGCCTTCATAGAAAAATGTAGGAGATCATTTTCCCTGCAAAATGCTCTCATAGAGTTCAAAGTTAAAGCCGTAACCGTAACTGCAGAATGTTTTCGATAGCCGATATCTGCAGGCGTTCGACAATTATCGCGTTCTATGACAGACAGACAGACAGACAGACAGACGGACAGACAGACAAACAGAACCAACCGTCATATGACGAAAAAACTTAGATTTTCGTCTTAACAAGGGCTTTTTTTGCCAAGCAATTACTCTGTCGAGTTAAGCCATGATTTGTTGCTCTTACCCAGCGCGATAACACAACGAAAGTCAATGCATCAAGTTAATAGCTCCTTGTCTTAATGGGACTGGGTGAGTAGTTGACACTTGAAGTAAAGGTCTCGCTTGCATCGTCTCAGTCGATATTTTCAGGCGTCGCCCGGGGCTTCGTGAAGTGTTAGCCACTTAATAAATACAGAAGACCACGGATCCGCTGTTATACTTACATATGTGTCAGGCCGTGCGAAACTAATTTCAGCGATCTATCTTTAACACAACATAACAGAACGCGTCATGCGGATAACCTGCCTTCGTCAATCACAGAATGTCGCCAATTATGACCTTTCCGAAAATGACGTCGTTCTTTACGACCATTGAATCCATCGGTCGGTACTGTCTATCGACCATTGCTGCATAAACACTATCAGGACAAATGCGCCTCACCCTAAATTTAAATGTGAAGTTTTACGGATTTTAAGTTTATCGATTTCAGTCTCTGGTGGCACTAGACGATTGATTCGAGAGAAAACTCGTTTCACCGTGACAGGTTCACATAGGAGCTTGCTTAAGCTTGCCTGGTATGTGCCTTGCCTAGTCTTGCCTTGCCTGGGGGTACTTGACTAATCCGGAATACATGGCATAACACACGAAGACATTAGTGCAGGGCCCGGGGGTGGGCACTATTATACAAATCTGGTGGGAGGGGGGTTCCGCGGGTGCCTTGATGCCTGAGAGAGCGGATCAGGTGTGATGAAAATATACCCCCATGGAGCGGACATTTATGATGAAAAAGATACGCATATAGAGCGGATATTTTATAACTTGCGGCCGAGTTGGGGGTGGGGGGGGGCTCTGAAAACGTGCGTTCATGTAGCGAAAAAATGCCCTTTCCGAGCGGATTTTGGCGGTGAAAAGTGGGGGGGGCTTTACCGCGGAACCACCCCAAACTCAGCAATGTATTAAGTACCCCTGCACACCCCCCCCCCCCCCCCACGGGGTCCAGGGAAGGGGGGACACCCCCCCCCCCATCCCCAACAAACCCCAACAAGTCTGGTTCATTATATATGTGGTA
Source organism: Arenicola marina (assembly GCA_964019135.1). Taxonomy (NCBI): domain Eukaryota; kingdom Metazoa; phylum Annelida; class Polychaeta; family Arenicolidae; genus Arenicola; species Arenicola marina. Next base: position 28,114,920 of record OZ025256.1, read on the forward strand.
TATATAATCATGAAATGTAGGGATGACACTGAGTGTCGATGGAGAAACACAATGCTTACAACCGGGTGTAAGGGTGCATACATGACAATGGTGCTTGCGATACAAGGACGTGTTGATGTATGAGCTGTTCGATGGAGTGGGGGGGGCGGTGCGTACTATATGACAAGGGTGTTTTTGATACAAGGACGTACGGGTGCATTAGCTGTTGGGGGAGGAGGGGCCTATAATGACAGGAGCGTTTGCGATATAAGGACGTATGTGAGAGCCCGACTGCCCAAAACGGGCCAGGATCAGGACTTTGACACCTACAACATAATGCACAGTTAGATACAACTCGAGCATCAACGAATAACTATATCACAAGAACAATGACCAGAGTTTGTCCATGTCCTTAAAATGGTCCCGACCTCGCATAACTATTGTTTTAATTGATAGATCTACGGCCGAAGGGTGTGACAAGTTCAAAAGAGGGCAAAGATACCAATTAAGACTAAAATACCGCTAACGCTTATTTTTGCTTGCCTTTTTATGCACCGCCCTACACTTAAACTCCACCCCCTCCCCCCCTCGAGCTCCTCCTGAGTGTTGTTCGTACATTGCTATCAAAGAGACACAAAACGAGCGTATCGCGGTTTTATATCAACAGATTGTGAACGATTGAAACGTCAAATGTAACTCTTCGTTTGTTCTTAACTATGTAGGACTGTCACGACGTAAAAAAAAAGATCTTAATATTCATTAGTGACCATGTTTAATACGACATAATATAGACAACAAATATCATGGACAAAACGGGGGGAGGGTTTACATTAACACAGTGAGCATAGTTTGGAAGTAAAGTCACAGTCCAGACATAATGAGTCTGGACAGCAGCGATGTGTCCGGGTGGACGGGATGACGAAGCCGTCCGGAAACAGGAGATCTGCCGTCGACCCTAAAGACGGCTGTTGGCGGCGGACCGTCGCGGCAGTTTCAGCATCGTCAAACGGAGATATCGCCCTAATACAAAGGGGCGTCACCAGGCTGAGCGATGCTAGGAAACGGCACAAGTCCACAAGCCAAAACGACGTAGCAAACTAGCGCCCAATACTCTGCAGCGCTCGCGGGAGTTGTCTTGACGCCACCGGATGTTCTGTCGACGCCTGTCCTGAAGTAGTCTGCCCATCTCCGATGTGGATGCTGTATTTATACCGAGGGCCACTCCCACGATAAACGCACCATCGACCGCGCTGAGCTAATCAACAGCGGCTGCTGCGAACATGGCCAATACCAGCATGACTCGACCGAAACGAGTAAATCAACGATCACTGCTAAATAGATGGAGACAGACACATTACAAGTGAAACTCACATGCGAAGCAGACTGATAACCGATCTCATGACAAGGACGTTTTGGACTCTCACAGACGTATTGGTATGGTAGCTGTCCCAGAGAGGGGAGGGGCACATTATGACAAAACTGTTTGCGATACAACGACATACTGGTATATTAGCTGTCTGGGTGAGGGGGGAACATTATGACAACGGTGCACTATAAAGACATGTTGATGTACGAGCTGTTCGATGGAGAGGGTGGGGGGGGGCGGTGCATACTATGACGAGAGTGTTTTTGATGCAAGGACGGACTGGTGATTTAACGATCTAGATGAGGGGGCACATTATGACAATAGTGCTTGCAATACAAAGCCGTACTCCTACATTGGTGTCCGGGGAAGATGGGAGGGTATACTATGACAAACGTGTTTGTGATGCAAACACGTACTGGTGCATTAGCCGTCTGTGAAAAGGGGGCGGGCTTACTATGGCAATGGCACAAGTGTCTGGTACAAAAACGACGATTGTTATATATGAGGCCGTTCTGATATAATGGCTATCGATGGTATGGGGGTAGGAGTCAGACTATAACACCCAATAGCGGTGGCGATTTAAAGTCAAATGTTAGTGTTTAAACCGATTTTGCGCACATGAAGACATAATGGAGGATAGAAACATAAAATTGCCTCAGATGGTGTCCAAATCATACACTATTATGGTTAAGCTATTACTTTTATACAAAAGTGGTTGGAAGAAACGTCCATATAGTCGTATCAACCCAATAATCAATAACAAATTGCTATTTGCTGCACTACAATGAAGTTAGCATTCACACGTGGACTCGTTGTTTTAAACCCCTTTAAATAAATATTGCATATAAAAAAAATATTGCCATTTTGTGTAGCCTTTTCATCTAGCCGTTTATCGGGTGTGCGAATCATTTACTATTGGTTTAGCCATTTTATGTTACGAAGGTGGGAGGACGGGGCGTCGTTAAACTCGATCGACCCAATAATCATTAACTACTTTTTGTCATTTTATGTCGCCCTTTTAAATGGCAGTTAGTGCATACGAAACAACATTTTCGCCGTGATACCGGAGGTCGGTGTCATCGATATTTAGGGATCATGACGATGATATTGTGATTGTTCGGCTGACCTTTTGCGACGTGAAATGGTAAAATAGGTAAAATTGCCTCAAAAAACCTTGGAAAAGCGCAACTGGTTTCGATCTGATCAATGTTATAATACTGTTGTTGTGCAGATCGTCTATTATAATTGCTGATATCTCTATTAAAAACGCGTAAATCGTAACCCAACAGCAGCGATATTCGGAAAGTTACCGAGTCTTGAATTATCTGATGTCCATGTTTAGGGGTCTGGAAGGGGTAAATGGCGACACAAGCATATTTGAAAAATCGACATTTGACCATGACCCCCAGATTCCGACACTGAGGATCTGAAAAAGCGACATCGACGCATACTTCTAGAAAAAACGACACTAAACTTAGCCAAAAATACGGAACGCCATGAAAAAATCGACATTCCATACGGAGAAATTTGAAAAATCGACACCGGGCACTGGACCCCCACTTCTAAACCCCTATGTTTTAGCATTACATTGTGCAATATCGATTTTTCGAATCACTGTATCGTTGTCGGATTATCGCGAAACTACTGTAGATGTGTGGGTATTAAATGTTGAAATTTTGATGTCGGAAGTTGGATGCCAATGTCATGTGTCAATTTAACCAAAAAAACTGCGAGAAATAGCCATTCGCAAGGTGGCGCTGGAAGCGCAATTAATTAGTAAGCCAGGAAACATACATTTCTTGGTGTTTCCGGTGGGTACTGTGTCAGAATAGAGAGGCGAATGTTGGAACGATTTAAAAGAAGGGTGGTTGCCGCATGGCTATATCTAATGTACGGCCCTCATACCATACAATGTTGCGCTACAGGCGGATGGATTGTTCAATTAATGAATGAATGGGCGTTTAGGCCGCTTTTGTGCACACGCAGTCTAAACTGAGCTAAGACACCTCCCAGGACGATGAAACATGCTCCAGATTAGGTGTCAAGACTTATTGATCTGTGGCAAGATTGTTCGTGGGTTATAAGTTACGAAAGACCATTTTGCAAAAAGTGACTACAGTAGTGTAGAGACAGCCAGAGTATAGAATCAGCTTGGACGCAGAGTGCCTAGTCACGTCCGTGCGCCTCAGCAACAATCTTTACACAGGCCTGGGCTAAGGTAGGGGGAGCACACTGAGATAGTGGATAGTGCATGTCAATGTATAGGGGTTGCCATGGAATAAGGTACGAAATAAAAAAAAAAACATCGTTGCCATGTCTATTGCGACAAATTCACCATCAGGCTTTACGTCACCGTAATACATTTATATTCAAAACAAATAATGTACAATAATATATAAATAATATGCAATACTTATGTTGTGGCCACGTAGGCATCATCTCGTGTTCCATGCTCGTATCGATCCGGTCCGCAGATATCTACAACCTGTAACTATAATATATGCGTATTAGATAAACTGAAATTCGATAAACGTCAGAAAAAAATGACTAACCGGTTTTTGTATGGACCGTCTCTGGATCTTCTTTCATCATGGGGATTATCATATGGCGTTCAAAATGCCTCAGTCGTTGCTGATCTGAACGAACAGGATACGTTGCAATGAATCATAAACGTAAAAACGGGTTAATCGGGTGTTCTATGTCAAGTAAATACCAGGTTCACTATCCCAAGGGTTTATGTACAAACCAAATCATTGACATTCTTCAATTGTTGGTCATGGATGCATTCATCACATGGTCCAAGGTCGTCCCGATCTGGCCTGTAGGTCCTGGGGCACATGCTGTAACCTGAGTTGATCAATGATTAGCTCAGCCAGGTCCGTCGCTATCTGGCCTGTAGGTCCTGGGGCACATGCTGTAACCTGAGTTGATCAATGATTACCTCAGCCAGGTCCGTCGCTGTGTCAGCCGCTTCGAAAGGTGACGAGGGTTGTTGTTATGTTCGACAAACGTTCTGGACACAGTGCCTTAATATGTGGGAATGTTAACTCTGTGATATATAGGTGTGTTATCATATGTCATCATATGTTATCATAAAGGTACAAAATGCTGTAATGTACGAAATCTGATGACAAATAAGTACGCAAGCAAGCCACAACATGTTCGGTTATTTCTTGCAAACAGTATACGTGTATTTATATGCTATGAATATAAATACAGATTCAGCTTCTCCAAAAATGCGGTTGTGTATTAGTAACAGTAAGTTCCATGTCACGGTTTTTAGGAGACGGTAGAATGGATTTTATGTATTAAGTAGCCCAATGAATATTTTATCTGCAAGTTTTATTTCTCACACTGTAAACTATTTTGAACATCATGTAACAGTGTAATATATTTTTTAGTTTTGAGCTTAATAGTGACTCTCCCGGTCATTATCTAATGAAGACAAGCTTAATTTTACGATAGATGACGCTACAACATCATTGGCGAAATAAATGAAATAACGTTATTATCCAATGAAGACAAGCTTAATTCCACGATAGATAATGCTACAACATCATTGGCTAAATAGATTAATAACGTTATTATCCAATCAAAACAGGCTTAATTCCACGATAGATGACGCTACAACATCATTGGCGAAATAAATGAAATAACGTTATTATCCAATGAAGACGAGCTTAATTCCACGATAGATAATGCTACAACATCATTGGCTAAATAGATTAATAACGTTATTATCCAATCAAAACAGGCTTAATTCCACGATAGATGATGCTACAACATCATTGGCGAAATAAATGAAATAACGTTATTATCCAATGAAGACGAGCTTAATTCCACGATAGATAATGCTACAACATCATTGGCTAAATAGATTAATAACGTTATTATCCAATCAAAACAGGCTTAATTCCACGATAGATGATGCTACAACATCATTGGCGAAATAAATGAAATAACGTTATTATCCAATGAAGACAAGCTTAATTCCACGATAGATAATGCTACAACATCATTGGCTAAATAGATTAATAACGTTATTATCCAATCAAAACAGGCTTAATTCCACGATAGATGATGCTACAACATCATTGGCGAAATAAATGAAATAACGTTATTATCCAATGAAGACAAGCTTAATTCCACGATAGATAATGCTACAACATCATTGGCTAAATAGATTAATAACGTTATTATCCAATCAAAACAGGCTTAATTCCACGATAGATGATGCTACAACATCATTGGCGAAATAAATGAAATAACGTTATTATCCAATGAAGACAAGCTTAATTCCACGATAGATAATGCTACAACATCATTGGCTAAATAGATTAATAACGTTATTATCCAATCAAAACAGGCTTAATTCCACGATAGATGATGCTACAACATCATTGGCTAAATAGATTAATAACGTTATTATCCAATCAAAACAGGCTTAATTCCACGATAGATGATGCTACAACATCATTGGCTAAATTTATGAAATAACGTTACTATCCAATACAAACAGGCTTAATAATTCCAGGGTAACATCATCGGCGAAATACAACGTTCCGAATAGCCGTCGGAAACCTCGGTTCATGCCAGAATATAGGACTCCGTTCATACTCAAGTTTGCCAAAAACACTGCAAAGGCGAATTGCTGATAGCCGGGCGGCACGCGTGCGATATCAGAGACCGCGTACATTGAGGCCACCGGTAAGGCGCAGAGCAACAAACTCACTAGAACAATGATAACACGCTTCATGGTCTTTAAATTCTGCGGCTTAGCGGTTCCATGCCCCCCCGCGGGAGGCGCTACTAATTTGGCGCCGTTGCAGTCATCGTTGTTATCCCGCGCCTCCTGCAGTGGAGAGTGGAACTGGGTTCCTTCCGGTTGGCGTGGTTTCAATGATACTTCCGTTCCCGTAACAGAGCGGAATAAATCGCAGCGTTTTGAAGGTATCTTTGAACTGTCTTCGCTGCCCGGAAGAGCAGTGACGTCATGATGTCTACGCGAGCTGATGGGTTGCCCGACACTAGTGGCGTCACCTGGTGAGGAACCATCGGGTCGGCTTACGGCTTCGGCGACTGGTTCATTTCCGAGAATTTGTGGTTTGAATATCACGTTCGGCAGTCGCTGTTCCGCGGCGATTAACGTTCTCGCAAAGCCATTGGTCGCAGTGACCTGGCCCACTTTACGGCCCACGCGACGAGCTTCAAACAGAATCTTCAGGTAGCAAAACAACGATATGAGGATGGTCGGAAATACAGTCAAACCTACCCCAAAGACTTTTAGGAAGTACCCTGACAAAGGGTGTGCATTAGTCACGAGACAAGTCCCAAAATCGTGATTGTAGCCAAACTCGCCGAATCCAACGTATGGGGGAGCGCAATAGCCATTGGCTAATAGCACTGACGTCACAATGCCTATTATGACGTTCTTCTTCGTGTAGATGTTACGGTACGTATGAATGCTTTTGGTGATTAGAACGTAGCGATTGACAGCAACTGATGATAAAGTCATCAGAGATAAAACCACCAACATGAAGCACAAGTGTCCCATTATGCCGCAGATACGGCCCGGTAGAGGTCGCCAGTGACCCGCAATTGTGCTGGGGATAGGCGTGGTGGACATTATAAGACCCGCGACAGCCAGATTACCGACGTAGAAATTTGGAACGCTGCGAAGTGTTTTCGACGAGGCCATCACGACTAAAACCAGAATATTCCCAAAGCAACCGAGCAATGACGCGGCGCAAAGAAATACGCTGATGGCCAGGCGCGTTTCAAAGCCAATATCGTCCTTAGCTTCCTTCCAGTTATCAACGCATGATAAGTTGCCATCATCTAGGATGTCTGGCGTCACGGTATGTCCCACACTGACCGGCGTGAGGTCCAACGATGAACACTCCATCGTAGTATGTACAAGACTTGTCCGCGTGTAGATTTCGCGTCGGGGACGAACGCGGCCTTGACCTTCTCTTCAAAATAACTACCGCACTTCGTAGGTTAAAAGTCAGGCAGGCAGCACATGGTGTTATATTATATAACAGGGCTGGCGGAAACGTATAATCCGTATTCCTCGTTCTATAAACACGAAGATGTCAAGATGAATAATGTCAAGCGGTGAATGTCAACAGTTCTGGACGCCCCTCTTAAGCTGGCTCGAAGTCATATATATCAAAGTGCTATCCAGCGCGTCCTCGGCTGCGTTCGGTCGGAGCCGAGGTTCCTCCAGCGGCCAAATCTCATACTGCAGTAGCGTCAAGGGAAAGAGCGCTACGCCATACGCGAATAACGATATGTAAGCGTACGTCATAAATGATTCGTACATTACGGAGACCCATGGAGGCATGTAGACAACAAAGACCAGGCTCTACACGGGGGCGACATATATACGTGGTAAAAACCGCCGGTGCTGGGCATTATAATAATAGGCGTTCTGCGGACGATACTGGTTCGCCAGTCTCGACAGGCACCGGAGGCATTATCATGTGACTGTCCCTTTGCTATGGCTGCCACATCTGCTCCATATACACCTACCTTGGTGTGGGTGGGGTGGGGTGCATTGTGGGAGAGTGGGAGAGATAGAGAGACGATGGGAGTGGGCGGTATAAGGGGAGTGGAAACGCTTTTAAGGATATTGGTTGTTTCCACATGAAGAGGATTAACATGGTTCCCGTGAATGCCATGCGATGAATGACAATAAACTTGCCCCGAGTCATATGGCAGGGAGGCTTAGTAGGGGAGGCATTGATCTTATGATAGAATTAAAAAGACTATGGACTATAAGGAGCTGAAGATAAGACTTTCACAATAGAAAGTGTTTTAATCTGCATTTCAGAGCATTTTGCATTAATGCCCAGAAAAGTTTTTTTTTCAATATGTTATCATTACAATCAAAGATTTTCCTCATCCCTCCAATTTTTTTAAACGAAGTAGGCCTAATCTAAGAAAAACCAAAACCAACAAAGATATATAATATGAGGACTAGTGTAAGATACTAGAGGACTGGTGCGTGTTGGCACGGGGCTGTCACTAGGTATTCCAATTGTCCCTGAGAAGGTGACGTCATCGATGTATGGGTGGGTGAGCATCTGTGTGGCTATATATAGACAAGATTGCTCAGATATAGAATGAAGCACAGTGTGAAAATGCATTGAGGACGCAGGCGACAACAAAGATATAACGAAGCCCTAGCGGAGTGAGTCGAAGGGAGAGAGTGGAAGCACAGTGGTCCAAGCCAGGGTTGAGTTGCGGAGCACGATCGACCGCGATCGACCGCCTCAGCGAGAGTAGTTCCGCATCATAATATTCAACTCTGGACGACGATTTTTCTGAATTACGTGGGGATAACCCGTAAATATCGATGCATAATAATTATCGTTTATTTATCAATATTTTACACTATTTAGAGTGGGCTGTTATTTCCAAATTAGGGTTAATTCTTCAGTGAATATGCCCGCAACAAATTGTTCGCGGAGGTTGATCGTGCTCCGCAACTCAACCCGGGATCTATAGCCCCGTTCAGCGTGAGCCAGCGGTGCTACCCAAGGATCCAGGCTTAGACAGATATTATGCTTTGTCGCAAGTTATATTTGAAATATATAGCCTAAATATGGATAAATAAATGATTAAGCTTGCACCCCGAGGGTCATTATTAGTCAGTAACCGTTATTAACAGTTATTAACAGTCATTAACACTAGTGACACCAGGGCTGCCTGCCGTGTGCCAAAACGGAGCGGAGCGAGGGGGTGGGGGTGGAGGTGAAGGCGATTTGGCGGTCTGGTTGTGAATGACCAACGACACTGACACGTACATAGATATTTTTACCTTTGTACTGCATTTTGGGTATGCATCAGTTTAATAGTTTAAACTACCAGGACCTTATCCGAGTTCAAGTTCGAATATATTTTATCAAAGTGACACATGCCAGCACATATATACAAATTTATACAGGATACACAATGAAAACAATAACAAAACTTACAAGTCACTCTATCTATAAGATTTTTTGTGAAATCAATATGAAACCATTATTCATCGTTGCCAAATGTTTCGTCAAGGGGGATAAAACAATTCAGAGTGTAAGTCTCTTGGCGATCCCTCCCCACACCCCGGAAGTTTCTTGATATAATGCGGAATGTCCTTCTTACGGACAGTGTCTGATATATTGTTTCTAATTGACGCGATCACAGCATAGCAGTGTCTCCCCAACAGTTGTGTTAACACGTGTCAATTACTATCCGTTATAGTTTGAAAACGGTCAATAAATCTAGATTGATTAACCCTCATAGCAAAATGTACGAAAGTCAATGGGCGATAATTATGGAGCCATATATGTGCCACTCGCTATCTCGCATGCTCGCCTGGCAAAAAGTAGGGCGCGCGGGCGAGGAAGCGAGGAAGCGCGCAAGCGAGGAAGCGAGTAAGCGCGAGGCGTGGAGGCGAGAATGCGTGAGGCGCGGAAGCGAGGAGGCGAGGAAGCGCGGGCGAGATCGCGAGATTTATCTCGCCCTTGTTTTCTCGCTTCCTCGCTTCCGCGCCTCGTGCATTCTCGCTTCCTCGCTTCGCGCTTCCTCGCTTCCGCGCCTCGCGCTTCCTCGCTTCCTCGCGTCCTCGCTTTCTCGCCTCGCGCTTCCTCGCCTAAAATTTTTCCGTTTTAGTCGTGTACAACATTGCCCCCCACCTCATGTAGTCTGGATCTGCCCTGTACATGATACAGTATAAAGAGGGGGGGCAGGGTAATGCAACTAAACTGCCTTTATGGAGACTTTAGCATGATTGGCGCATATATAAATTGCCTCTGTTCAATACATACATACCAGGGGCGTGTGTAGGAATCCTTAAAGGGGGGGGGGGCACAATACCAGGGGGGGGTCTTGCGACCGGGGTTGGGCGGAGGGCTCTGAATGAAATCGCGACTGGGGGACCCACCGATTTTTTTAGGCCGGGGGGGGGTCACTGAAATATGGCTTGATCGGGGGGCAGGGCTCACATGATATGTAGCAACAAGCAGCATAACTGCGCCGGATGTTAGGATCTTAAATGGTAAGAGACAGAAGCTTGAATCTATGTCTCGGACATGTAACTATCCATCTTAGCCCTCGTGTCCAGATAGTTGGCTTTATAAGGCTATAAAGTCTCATTCGCTTAGACTTCCGGTTTACTCATTTTGGAGACAGACAAGCTAAGCACGTGTTCGGAACGAGTTTAAAATCTCTGCGCACACTGGTATCCTGACTATTTGTGACGTAGGGGTGACGTGTATGTTACGCAAAGAGAGAGACTACCAGACTACCTGCGCAAAAGCCAGGCGCCGAGGGGTGGGTCCATTGCGGAAGGCCTAGCGATATGATTAAGAATATTTAAGAAATATAGGTTCACAAAACGGATAGACGACATATTTTTTATTCGTTTGCGCCATCACAATGACGAAGATTTTTTACGACGGGACAATACGACTGAGAAACTAACGTTTTTTTGCTTTTCCTACGAAAACGAGGCATTATGACGTCACACGGATTTTCCCCGGTGACAACGTTGGCGCAACGCTTCAAACAGAAAACTTACAAAAATGAAGAAACTTGGTCTTTTCGTGATCCAAAAGTGATACGAAAACATCCAACTGTTCTTATTTTATCTTTACCGTGTGGTTTAATGACACATCCGTATACTGTTACTCCATGCACTGCACATTTTTACAGCGGAATGGTCAAGTCGATCACTTGCTCTCGCCATTTTTGTTACCGCGGCGGCACGCGAAACTCTGTGACGTCACTCGCTGTTTGAGGAACTTGCGAACGCCCGGGTGCAGGGCTAAATTTAGAACGTTAGTTTTAACTTTCGAGTGTTTTGAAAACGGATTTTCCTTGTACATTCCCAAAGTTCTGCGCTTCATCGCCTCCAAATATTTTAACGTATATCTCCCATAGCCATGTTTAGTGAAATGGTACTCAGTCTTTAGAATAAACCTGGAAAGAAATTGACTGATAGCTGCCTATACTTCAACATGGAGCACGTGAAGTCTGCCGGCCCGATTGCGAGAACTGTATGGCCCTATACCCAAACATAGTTTGTAGACAAATTAGACGGATTGGGCCTACAGCCTGTTGTTATCAGGTTATGGACCCCAAACCACCCTCGATCACGATCACGATCACCCCCTTCTGTCCAGATATGCAGTGCTTGACTGTCTGTCGATTTTCACAAAACCTTTTGTTCAAGTTCCAGTTACCAGCTTATTATGCCTATGGATAACTTTATAGTCAACACCTTGCTAAAGTAAAACTGGCCGGTCTAAAGACGCGCTGAAAATGCTAAAGTTGCACACGACTAAGTATAAAGTGTTCTCGAGGTAGAGGCGAGGCGAGGAAGCGAGATTGCGAGGAAGCGCGGAGGCGAGAGGCGAGATCGCGAGATCAATCTCGCCCTTGTGGTCTCGCTTCCTCGTTGCCTCGCCTCGCGCCTCCTCCCTTCCTCGCCCGCGCTTCCTCGCTTCCTCGCCCGCGCCTCCTCCCTTCCTCGCCCGCGCTTCCTCGCTTCCTCGCCCGCGCCTCCTCCCTTCCTCGCCCGCGCTTCCTCGCTTCCTCGCCCGCGCTTCCTCGCTTCCTCGCCCGCGCTTCCTCGCTTCCTCGCCCGCGCTTCCTCGCTTCCTCTCCCGCGCGCCCTACTTTGTGCCAGGCGAGCATGCGAGATAGCGAGTGGCACATATGGTTCCATAGATAATGGATTTCATCACTCCATGCACCCAAGTTAATGTACTACATGAAGCTAGAGTGATTGGATTGATCGCTCGGAAGGGCTGGAGGGCTGGAGGGATGCAGCTTAGAGAGGATGAGCCACAGGAATAGTACAGAACAGAGCGGATGGAAAGAGCTACTGATGAACTAAGCGGTTTGATTCATACAACGATTGTATGGGTGGAAATCAATGAGGATGCTTTTCGGAATTAAGTAATTTTTTAATTGGCACCTATTTGCAATCCGCTGGTAACAAGGCGACAGATGTGTCCCAGAAACCTGTTGATCTGAAGCCCAGCGCCCAACCACTCGGCCACGGGGGGTAGGAATGAACCCGGGACCTGTTGATCTGAAGCCCAGCGCCCTACCACTCGGCCATGGAGGGCGGGAATGAACCCGAGACCTGTTGATCTGAAGTCCAGCGCCCTACCACTCGGCCACGGAGGGTAGGAATGAACCAGGGACCTGTTGATCTGAAGCCCAGCGCCCTACCACTCGGCCATGGAGGGTAGGAATGAACCCGGGACCTGTTGATCTGAAGTCCAGCGCCCTACCACTCGGCCATGGAGGGTAGGAATGAACCCGGGACCTGTTGATCTGAAGCCCAGCGCCCTACCACTCGGCCACGGAGGGTAGGAATGAACCCGGGACCTGTTGATCGGAAGCCCAGCGCCCTACCACTCGGCCACGGAGGGTGGGAATGAACCCGGGACCTGTTGATCTGAAGTCCAGCGCCCTACCTCTCGGCCATGGAGGGTAGGAATGAACACGGGACCTGTTGATCTGAAGCCCAGCGCCCTACCACTCGGCCACGGAGGGTAGGAATGAACCCGGGACCTGTTGATCTGAAGCCCAGCGCCCTACCACTCGGCCACGGAGGCTGGGAATGAACCCGGGACCTGTTGATCGGAAGTCCAGCGCCCTACCACTCGGCCACGGAGGGTAGGAATGAACCCGGGACCTGTTGATCTGAAGCCCAGCGCCCTACCACTCGGCCAGGGAGGGTAGGAATGAACCCGGGACCTGTTGATCTGAAGCCCAGCGCCCTACCACTCGGCCAGGGAGGGTAGGAATGAACCCGGGACCTGTTGATCGGAAGCCCAGCGCCCTACCACTCGGCCACGGAGGGTAGGAATGAACCCGGGACCTGTTGATCTGAAGCCCAGCGCCCTACCACTCGGCCACGGAGGGTAGGAATGAACCCGGGACCTGTTGATCTGAAGCCCAGCGCCCCACCACTCGGCCACGGAGGGTAGGAATGAACCCGGGACCTGTTGATCTGAAGCCCAGCGCCCTACCACTCGGCCAGGGAGGGTAGGAATGAACCCGGGACCTGTTGATCTGAAGCCCAGCGCCCCACCACTCGGCCACGGAGGGTAGGAATGAACCCGGGACCTGTTGATCTGAAGCCCAGCGCCCTACCACTCGGCCAGGGAGGGTAGGAATGAACCCGGGACCTGTTGATCGGAAGCCCAGCGCCCTACCACTCGGCCACGGAGGGTAGGAATGAACCCGGGACCTGTTGATCTGAAGCCCAGCGCCCTACCACTCGGCCAGGGAGGGTAGGAATGAACCCGGGACCTGTTGATCGGAAGCCCAGCGCCCTACCACTCGGCCATGGAGGGTGGGGATGAACCCGGGACCTGTTGATCTCAAGCCCAGCGCCCTACCACTTGGCCACGGAGGGTAGGAATGAACCCGATACCTGTTGATCTCAAGCCCAGCTCCCTACCACTCGGCCACGGAGGGTAGGAATGAACCCGAGACCTGTTGATCGGAAGCCCAGCGCCCTACCACTTGGCCACGGAGGGTAGGAATGAACCCGATACCTGTTGATCTCAAGCCCAGCGCCCTACCACTCGGCCATGGAGGGTGGGAATGAACCCGAGACCTGTTGATCGGAAGCCCAGCGCCCTACCACTCGGCCATGGAGGGTGGGAATGAACCCGGGACCTGTTGATCTCAAGCCCAGCGCCCTACCACTCGGCCATGGAGGGTAGGAATGAACCCGGGACCTGTTGATCTCAAGCCCAGCGCCCTACCACTCGGCTACGGAAGGTAGCAATGAACCCGGGACCTGTTGATCTGAAGTCCGGCGCCCTACCACTCGGCCATGGAGGGTAGGAATGAACCCGGGACCTGTTGATCTCAAGCCCAGCGCCCTACCACTCGGCCACGGAGAGTAGGAATGAACCCGGGACCTGTTGATCTGAAGCCCAGCGCCCTACCACTCGGCCATGGAGGGTCAGAATGAACCTGGGACCTGTTGATCTCAAGCCCAGCGCCCTACCACTCGGCCATGGAGGGTGGGAATGAACCCGGGACCTGTTGATCTCAAGCCCAGCGCCCTACCACTCGGCCATGGAGGGTGGGAATGAACCCGGGACCTGTTGATCTGAAGTCCAGCGCCCTACCTCTCGGCCATGGAGGGTAGGAATGAACCCGGGACCTGTTGATCTCAAGCCCAGCGCCCTACCACTCGGCCATGGAGGGTAGGAATGAACCCGGGACCTGTTGATCGGAAGCCCAGCGCCCTACCACTCGGCCATGGAGGGTGGGGATGAACCCGGGACCTGTTGATCGGAAGCCCAGCGCCCTACCACTCGGCCACGGAGGGTAGGAATGAACCCGGGACCTGTTGATCGGAAGCTCAGCGCCCTACCACTCGGCCACGGAGGGTAGGAATGAACCCGGGACCTGTTGATCGGAAGCCCAGCGCCCTACCACTCGGCCACGGAGGGTAGGAATGAACCCGGGACCTGTTGATCGGAAGCCCAGCGCCCTACCACTCGGCCATGGAGGGTGGGGATGAACCCGGGACCTGTTGATCTGAAGCCCAGCGCCCTACCACTCGGCCACGGAGGGTAGGAATGAACCCGATACCTGTTGAGCTCAAGCCCAGCTCCCTACCACTCGGCCACGGAGGGTAGGAATGAACCCGGGACCTGTTGATCGGAACCCAGCGCCCTACCACTCGGCCATGGAGGGTAGGAATGAACCTGGGACCTGTTGATCGGAAGCCCAGCGCCCTACCACTCGGCCATGGAGGGTGGGAATGAACCCGAGACCTGTTGATCGGAAGCCCAGCGCCCTACCACTCGGCCATGGAGGGTGGGAATGAACCCGGGACCTGTTGATCGGAAGCCCAGCGCCCTACCACTCGGCCATGGAGGGTGGGAATGAACCCGAGACCTGTTGATCGGAAGCCCAGCGCCCTACCACTCGGCCATGGAGGGTGGGAATGAACCCGGGACCTGTTGATCTCAAGCCCAGCGCCCTACCACTCGGCCACGGAGGGTAGGAATGAACCCGAGACCTGTTGATCGGAAGCCCAGCGCCCTACCACTCGGCCATGGAGGGTGGGGATGAACCCGGGACCTGTTGATCTGAAGCCCAGCGCCCTACCACTCGGCCACGGAGGGTAGGAATGAACCCGATACCTGTTGATCTCAAGCCCAGCTCCCTACCACTCGGCCACGGAGGGTAGGAATGAACCCGGGACCTGTTGATCGGAACCCAGCGCCCTACCACTCGGCCATGGAGGGTAGGAATGAACCTGGGACCTGTTGATCGGAAGCCCAGCGCCCTACCACTCGGCCATGGAGGGTGGGAATGAACCCGAGACCTGTTGATCGGAAGCCCAGCGCCCTACCACTCGGCCATGGAGGGTGGGAATGAACCCGGGACCTGTTGATCGGAAGCCCAGCGCCCTACCACTCGGCCATGGAGGGTGGGAATGAACCCGAGACCTGTTGATCGGAAGCCCAGCGCCCTACCACTCGGCCATGGAGGGTGGGAATGAACCCGAGACCTGTTGATCGGAAGCCCAGCGCCCTACCACTCGGCCATGGAGGGTAGGAATGAACCCGGGACCTGTTGATCTCAAGCCCAGCGCCCTACCACTCGGCTACGGAAGGTAGCAATGAACCCGGGACCTGTTGATCTGAAGTCCGGCGCCCTACCACTCGGCCATGGAGGGTAGGAATGAACCCGGGACCTGTTGATCTCAAGCCCAGCGCCCTACCACTTGGCCACGGAGGGTAGGAATGAACCCGGGACCTGTTGATCGGAAGCCCAGCGCCCTACCACTCGGCCACGGAGGGTAGGAATGAACCCGGGACCTGTTGATCGGAAGCCCAGCGCCCTACCACTCGGCCATGGAGGGTAGCAATGAACCTGGGACCTGTTGATCGGAAGCCCAGCGCCCTACCACTCGGCCACGGAGGGTAGGAATGAACCCGGGACCTGTTGATCTGAAGCCCAGCGCCCTACCACTCGGCCATGGAGGGTAGGAATGAACCCGGGACCTGTTGATCGGAAGCCCAGCGCCCTACCACTCGGCCACGGAAGGTAGGAATGAACCCGATACCTGTTGATCGGAAGCCCAGCGCCCTACCACTCGGCCACGGAGGGTAGGAATGAACCCGGGACCTGTTGATCTGAAGCCCAGCGCCCTACCACTCGGCCATGGAGGGTAGGAATGAACCCGGGACCTGTTGATCGGAAGCCCAGCGCCCTACCACTCGGCCACGGATGGTAGGAATGAACCCGATACCTGTTGATCTGAAGCCCAGCGCCCTACCACTCGGCCATGGAGGGTAGGAATGAACCTGGGACCTGTTGATCGGAAGCCCAGCGCCCTACCACTCGGCCACGGAGGGTAGGAATGAACCCGGGACCTGTTGATCGGAAGCCCAGCGCCCTACCACTCGGCCATGGAGGGTAGGAATGAACCCGGGACCTGTTGCTCGGAAGCCCGGCGCCCTACCACTCGGCCATGGAGGGTAGGAATGAACCCGATACCTGTTGATCTGAAGCCCAGCGCCCTACCACTCGGCCACGGAGGGTAGGAATGAACCCGGGACCTGTTGATCGGAAGCCCAGCGCCCTACCACTCGGCCATGGAGGGTAGGAATGAACCCGGGACCTGTTGATCTCAAACCCAGCGCCCTACCACTCAACTACGGATGATAAATTAAAAGTATGTCGGTCTGAGGCAGTATCGGCGCTTTGGTTCTAGCAGGTTCTAAATATTATTTTCTCAAGTACGACAATGTTAAACTGTTGAAACAGTCGAATTTAATACTACGCTTTAAGCACTCCTGCAATTATTAGTAAGATGAACCAAACAACATTCGTTCTTTTGTTTTCTTTATTTTTACTACTTCCCATATTAACATAGATAACCCAGGCAGCTGCCTAAACTGCGGTAGCTTAGTTAGCATGCACCCTCAATAATCAGCGAAGCCAAAAATTACAATAAAAAGCTTAGGAATGTGAACAGAAGCGTTGTCAAATAAATCATAGAACAAACTATACAGTTCTGTTGCTAAGGACGCTATAATCATGACGACGTCACGTAACCAGAATGGTGTGCTTCAAGAGGAATGCTATAGCTAGAGCCCCGCAGACGACCAAAGCGGTCAACGAGAGCATACGAATAAGCTTCCGGGTGTCCTTGGGCAGCAGATAGGCGCTTAACTCCGTCGTGAGGGTGAACAGCGAGTGCGAGATGCAGAGGTAGATAATCGTGTTGAAAGCGAAATTCAACTGCGGATACGTCGGAATGTAGATCAGTCGATGCTTGGCGTTGGATTGCAAGTAGATGTGTAACTGCGAGAGGTAGGTCTCCAGCGTAATCTTCCCCAGCCAGGCCAGCATATCGATGTAGTGCGTCCTCAGCACGGGGAATATGTTCCTCAACAGGATGAACGTGAAGACTGGGATGAAAGACAGGTACGGGTGGACTTTATTATAGGCGAACTTATCCATGGGGAGCAGGACGTGCTGATGCCAAGCGATAAAGATGGCGACGACGGGAACGCAGACGGCGACCTTGACGACGACCTCCCGGACGCGGGAGCCGAGGATGACGCTGGACTCCTCCAGACGCTGTAGCGCCGACTCCACATACGGGTAGTTGTAGGCGCACAGCATGCCGATGAAGCACACCCAGTGGTCCAGCCCCAGGCGAAAGGACCACTCGTGCATGACGTCACGCTTGCCGTCGTTCAGCCCCAGGGCGAACCAAAATGGCCGGAAGATGTTGAGCGACACGCCGGGGACTTCGAAGATGATGGCGTTGGCGACGGCGTAGATGGCGAACTTGAGCCATATCCCCCAGCGCTTGTCGTTGAGCGAGCGGCCGATGCCCATGAAGGCGTACACGGATAGGAACCAGTAGGTGTGCATGGGGCAGATGTAGTACAACATGTACTCGTTGGAGACCGTGGCGCACAGGGTTAACACCAGGAAGTTGAGGCGGAACAGCATCTTCATCGCCCGCCATATCGAGTAATCCTTCTTCACCCAGAAGAAAGAAAAATTACCTGGGAAAGAAAAGAGTGGATTCAGATGATTAAATAATATAATATAATAATAATAATAATCTTTATTGCCATGAAGAGTACACAAATCAAGATAATACCGAACTGGTTGGCAAGGAGCAGAAGCCGAGGCTTATTCGCTCAAAAAAAAAAAAATATATAATAAATAAAAATGAATAAAAAAATAACTCAAAACAACAACAAAAAACAGGAACATGGAACGGTAGTACAGCAATCTAGATAATATCGATTTGGCCCAATCGTTGCACTATAATAGTTCTTTCTTTCTATTAACTCAGTAACATATATGATTATATTGTGATGGCTAGTTACACATTAAATTAACATTAGTTAAATTACTCGTATCAATTATATTTAACAAACTATTCTTAGTATTTCTCTTAAAAAGGTGAAGCGATGATTGAAAGTTTACCTTACCAAACCATTTATTAAAAATATATATCCCATTATATCTCATAGATATTTTCGTCAATTGACACTTGTGCTTAGGAACATGTAATAGCTGCGACCTTCTAGTGTTATACTTATGTATGTCAGCATTTCTTATAAACAAATCTTTTATTATAAGTGGTTGCAATCCATTGTATTGCTTAAACATAAATAATAAAACGCTATACTCGTATAATGATGTGAGCGGGAGAATCTTATTCGTTACAAATAACGGCGCTGAGTGGGCCCATTTATTAACTCCAGACAATATGCGAACTGCTTTTTTTTGGATCACGATAAGAGGGGCTAAAAAGCTAGTACACGAAGCTCCCCATACTTCAATACAATATGATAGATATGGAGACACAAAACAATTATATAAAATCCGTAGGGTGTCATTGGTTAACATTTTCCTTGCACAAGTGATTATTCCAAGCGCCCTTGCCATTTTACTTTTAATATAATCTATATGTTGTTTCCACAGAAGGTCACAGTCTAATTGTACTCCCAAAAATTTCGTGATAGTTGTTTGTACAACAGTTTCGCCAGAAATGATGACACTGCTGTGAATACTAATTTTCTTTCGCTTGGGTTTGAAAACCATGAATTTAGTTTTATCGAGATTGAGAGCAAGCTTATTAATTTGTAACCAATACTGTATGTGTTTTAATTCCCCATTCAGCGTTTCAATCGTTTTATTGATATCTTTGCCCGATATAAAGAAATTAGAATCATCTGCAAATAAGATTCCAAACAATTGCTTACTTACATTCATTAAGTCATTAATGTATAAAAGAAATAAAAGTGGACCTAAAACAGAACCTTGCGGGACTCCACATACTATTCGAGATCTGTTCGAAGATGTATTATTGTAAAATACAAACTGTTCTCTCGCATTGAGGTAACTTTTTAGCCACGTTAAAGCAAGCCCTCTTACACCGTATCTGTCTAATTTTTTAAACAGTATATCGTGGTCAACCGTATCGAAGGCTTTCGAGAAATCAAGAAATATACCAACAGTAGTTTGTCCCATTTCCCTAGCAGTTGTTAGTTTATCTTGCAGAAGTAAAAGGGCTAAGGTAGTAGAGTGATTTGATCTAAAACCAAATTGGTTTTTGTGCAGTAAGTCATATTTGTTAATAAAGTTCATTAGACGTTTCTGCATCAGCTGTTCGAACACTTTAGAAAATGTTGGAAGAATTGAAATTGGTCTGTAGTTAGTAAATAATTTACTATCCCCCCCTTTCAGGATAGGTGTTACTTTTGCACGTTTAAGTTCTTCGGGAAATATCCCTTCACTAAATGAGAGATTAATTACATGAGTTAGGGGTTGGGTGAGGGGATCTATAATCGTTTTGATTACTTTGGCTGTTAGCGAGTCCCATCCTGGTGAGCTGTTCTTTAGGGATGCAAGGGCGTTGCGGACTTCACTACTAGTAACTGGCTCAAGGAAAAGCGACTTAGTATTGGTATCTTTCATAAACGTGAGTGGTGAATCTCCATTTCCTGGGATTGTTTTTGATATAGATTTACCAACATTAACAAAGTAGTTATTAAACTCATTAGCAATTTGGCTTCTATCTGTAGTCAGTCCTCCTCTTATCGAAAATGTCGTTTGGAACTTCTGACCTTGTTTTTTGTTTACTACCTCTTTAATTGTTTTCCACATCTTAAACAAGTTATTTTTATTTGCTTTTATGGCGGACTGATAATACGTTTTTTCTGCCGCTCTAACAGTGGATAAAAGCTTATTTTTATATTTTTTATAATCATGCTCAGATTCTTTAGTTTTTTGTCTCATAAATCTACAATACAATCGATTTTTCTTAGATATGCAGTTCTTTAATCCTGTACTGAGCCATGGTTTTCTGTTTTGGTATTTAGATCTGGAGATAGTGAGAGGAAAACATTTCTCATGTATAAGAGAAACTGAACGGTGTAGTTTAGTATAGGCTTCCTGGGTGCTTGGTGTCTCTAAAATATTATCCCAGTTTTCGTTTGTTATACAGTGAACAAATTTCTCAATATTGGGCTTACTCACGTTCCTTTTCACGATGTTAACTCTGTCAACATTAATCTGAACATACTGTGATATATAGAACACAGGAAAATGATCTGTAATATCTGTGTACATAATGCCTTTCAGGGAAGAGTTAATATTGCACTCGTTAGTGAAGATATTATCAATCAGCGTAGCTGTGGTACTTGTTACCCTGGTCGGTTTGCTTATCGCGGGTAGAAACGCATGGCTAAACATTGAGTCAATAAATTCAGCTGTGGGTCTATGAGAGTCAATATTTAGCAGATTAATGTTAAAATCTCCTGCGAGATAACAAACCACCTTTTCAGAGTTAATCTTATGCAATAACTCGTCTAACTGCTCATTAAATACAACAATGTTGGTATCCGGTGGTCGGTAAACTACACCAACTAAAATTGATTTCTGATTAGCATAAGCTCCCTTGTCTAGTTGCACAAATAAAGCTTCCATATGTTCATTAAATACATCCAAGTCCGGTCGCTTGCTGAAGTTAACTCCGGACTTAATAAACATTGAAACCCCTCCACCAGTTCTGTCTTGTCGGTAACTATTGACGGGGAGATAACCGTCCAAACCATGGCAATCAACGTTGCCTTCGTTAAACCAGGTTTCAGTAAAGGCATACACAGTAAAATCGTGATTTAAAGTTTCAATATAGGATCCAAACTGTGAGAAGTTTTTCTGCGCGCTTCTTATGTTCATATGCATAATGGAAAATGACAACTCCTCGAGTCTAAGTTCTTTGCATGACTCATTGAAGGCGTCTTCTAAATAGTACTTACAATTTGACATGCTGGCAGACGAATCTACATAGAAATTTACATCAGGGTCAGTGTCATTTAGCGGCGTCATGTAGTCTGAGTTTAACTCAAATGGATTAAACAACTGGTGTTCAAGCTCGACCAGTGGGATACGCGAATTATTGACGCTACTTGACGAGATAGCGAGTTCAAAAGCCCGTGTCTCAGTTATCCCATTAAAAGGGAATATTTCAGTTATACAATTGATGCAATACCATGGGTCATTATTTTCTCTCACAACCTGCAGGTCTTCTCTGGTAAAATGAGACAAACAATTAACGTGATAGAAACAGTAGCAAATAGAACAATTTATATGATACGAGTGATGTAATATCTTACGTTTGCATACAGCACAATCACAGTTGTTTAGCATACCAGTGTGTAGTATCAATGTTATAGCAAGAAAAACTCATGGGCCTGTAAAAATCATCCCAAATAATGGGAGCAACATACACAAAACTACATAAACACACTTTATATACACAAACAACGTATTTACATGTAAGATCTGGTTCACTAGACGCTCTCATGAAACTACGGTGCTCTGAACATAACGTTATATGGGCAACTTCTACGTACGGGAGGGACGGAAACATACAGTTGGGACAATACATAAACTTGATACCTAATAAGGTAATGATCAATTGCACGAGCAGTGACCAGCCGGGGACTGGTGACGTGGGGGGCGGGGGGGGGAGGGGCCTAACGTTAAAACTGCCAACATGAAATATACCACATTAGATAAGTAGCAGGTCTGAAACGAGTGAAATTAACAAGCAATTGAACATTGACTTTGGGAGTCCACTAATTTACCTCCGAGAGCAATCACCTGCATATAGGCAATCATACAACGATAAATTTAGAAAGGCACGATTTACCCTTGGCACCCAAACATTGTGAGCAGAGGTTACCAGTTAAATTCTCACACATTACGACAGCAAAACAATTAAGCGGTCTATCACCGCATACAAATAAATTGCACCTGCAGTTTGCATCACACAGTGATCGAATTGGCGTCATAGGGCGACCTGTTTCTAGAATCCTCATTATTTTCACCAAACCGCGTGTTAATTCCCAGATGCTGAACATAGCGTTGGCTATTGGCTGGCTCATTACATTACCTCGTGCGTTAAAGCAACCGTACTATAACTGGGTCAAGCGGGTGCTCGGTATGCTTTAGAAGAAACTACTGCCGCGTGGTGGCGTGGCCGCTTGGCATTGACATTTCATGCAGGCTGTTATCATAACTGTATCATCTCGGTGATTATATACTTTTGATGTTATATCGTTTGTATTTACATACCGACACAGTGGATATATCATTTGTATTTACATACCGACACAGTGGATATATCATTTGTATTTACATACCGACACAGTGGATATATCATTTGTATTTACATACCGACATAGTGGATCTATCGTACAGCTGTTGTCATCAGTTCGCCATGGATTTACGCAGCGCGGACTCCACCGCTGCCTCCAGTAGCTTGTACTTCTCGGCGTTTGGGATTCTCCCGGCGTATTGTCTTGTGACGACCACGATGACTCCGGTTTTCTTGTGACGTCTGAGGAGATACCGTAAGTGTCTTCCGGAGCCGGGGTCCCCGTCGTCCTGCCAGCCTTCATCCTCGTTGGGGAGTCTGTATGCGGCGATGTTATGCATTGCTCCAGCCCGTTCCGTATCCATCAGCAGAAGGCGATAAGCCTTCCGGACGTCTTGTAGGGACTGGACCTGGATCACAGTGGCGTAGGCACTTGATGCGCGCGAGGTGATGACGTCACCTGGGGTGGCTTGTTTCATGGATAGCAGCTCATCCTCTCTCTCTCCAGGCGATAGGGCTAGAATGTCTCGTGTCGACACTGCAGGTAGGTTGTCTCGTTGGAGTTCATTATTGATGTAAAGCGCGTCGTTTGATATCCTGGTTTGGATCCTATGAGGAGCGGCTCTGTCTCTGGCCTGCTGGGCCCGTTCCCCAAACTCCCTACGCCTTTCGACAATTTCGACGGGAAATTGGGGGGTGACTCGTGGGGCATCTCGTTCTTTGGAAAGTTTACTGCGACCAAAATCAAGAATAAGATCAGCGTCTTTATAAGACAGCAGTTTGAAGACAATTGGTCTTGGGCGTGCTTTCGGGCCGCCAGCTGTAGGCCCTAGCCTATGGCAGCGCTCAATGGCCGGCACCCCTGTGTAGCCATTGCTGGCCAGGAAGCCCCTCACCTTAGCCTCGCAGTCTTCTGGATGTTTTCTGTCAGAGGTGGGGTCCTCTTGGATGTTGTGGAGAAGGATATTATTCCTCATAGACTGGTATTTTAGATTAAGAGACTCAATCTGTAGGTCGCCAATTTGTTTATCCTGTTTGATAACGATTTTTTTTAGGAGTGATACATCATTTCTAAGATCTTCTATTTCATTCTGTAGAGTGGCGATTTGACCTGCATTTTCCCCGTGGTCTCTGGCTGAAAGGGCCAGTTGATCCAGGATCCCGTCGTTGCCATGGATTTCCGATGAGTGCACCTCATGTTGCGCTGAGATCAAGTCCAGTTTAACATGTATCTGGCTAAGGGAGTCACTGATACTCGCTATATCCGTGGCGGGTGGGCTCGCGGGAAGGCTCGCGGGTGGGTTCGCCTGTGTTTGGCTTTGTTGACTTGACGGCGGGTCCTCCATTATGGTATTATCGCTCAGAGACTTTGTTTTCGTGAAATCCTTTAAGAAGTATGTCCGTTTATTCTCTGAGTCCCCACTTCGTGTCCTGTATCTCTTCCTTGACGGTTTTCCCATCGGGTACGATGATTAGCAGAGTATATTGCCCTTTAGATGTTAATAAATGAAGAAATTTGTTCAGAGCACCTAACAAGCACGTCTCACTCCTCCGCCATCTTACCGCCTTTTTAAATCATTTAAATCAATCTCCTTCGGCATTAATTATTAATACACA
Source organism: Arenicola marina (assembly GCA_964019135.1). Taxonomy (NCBI): domain Eukaryota; kingdom Metazoa; phylum Annelida; class Polychaeta; family Arenicolidae; genus Arenicola; species Arenicola marina. Next base: position 28,139,558 of record OZ025256.1, read on the forward strand.
ACAATCCTTTTTCACCCAGAAGAAAGACAAATTCCCTGGGAAAGCAAAGAGCATTACATGATTATTTTATTTTAATTAATTAAATCAATCAAATCCATCTCCTTCGGCATTAATTATTAATACATAACAAGTAGGTACATGCCTTTTTTTCTTTCTTTTTTTTCACCATATTATTTTATTTTTTTTTGTCACCATAACAAAGTCACACATCAAAAGAAACCACGATATCACAAAGGAAATGAGGCGTTGGAGTTTTAGCCACTTTTGTGCACATGGAGACTAAACTGGGTCAAGCAAGCTACCGGGGTAGGTTGGTTGTATATTCAGGACAATTCTGGTACTTATCGCGTCAAATGGGAGAAGGAAAGGAAGAGCGGAGCCATGTCCCCGGGGGTAACCTACTCTTTGCGAAAAAAGACCTGGGATCTTTATCCTGCGACCACACAGACCTGGCCACAGCGGGGCGCGAACCACCGATCCACGTGCCGTTAGGCTCTCAGGTGGCCAGAGAGCTCAATGCGTGCGCTCTAACCCACTGAGCTATCGGGGCGGCCCTTTTGGGGGCAATGCAATGAGGCTGGATAAAACATGCCCCAAGTGGGGGTGCCAGGGTGTCAAACCTACGGCATATTGGCCTGCAGCTCAGCCTGCTTAACCCCGTAGCTAGAGAGACTTCCAAATCCACGTGCGTTGGGTGTGAACCACGAAATCACAGTTATAGTGTTAACTGCCCTTATTCAACCTTAACTTAAGTATTATTTCTTCCATTAGTTCTTAATGTCCTGTCCTCAATCTATCTGGCTTACCAATAATTCTGTGAGGTGGGTATCAAGCGTGCCTAAAGTATTGCCAATAGTAAATCTGACGAGCATTTCTCATTTCTTCCAGCTGAGCTTAAATTGGTATTCAAAGCTGCACTTTATACATCTGATTTAGTATTATTTAATTTATGTGGTCACTAAGTCGTGATTCATATTGTCTCTTTTAATATATTTTTTACTTAAGTATCGTTTCTCAAAAAAAAAAATTATAACAAAAAAATTAATAAAAAAAAACTTTAACACATTTGAATTTATTACTTAACTTTACATTTTGTTTATCAGTTTGTCCACTATTTATTTTATTATTAGCCTTCTTTATTTCTTTGACCTACCGAAGCCCGTCATCCACACGTAAGCGGCAATGTAGACTCGGATCCAGTTGTACCACTCGACAGCGGCGAAGTAATGGTACCAGACGAAGAGCACCTGCATCCAGCCCTTCCACTCCTCCGTGATGTCCCTGCAGAGATCCACAATAGTTCCATGCATAAAACTTGTCGCAACTGTCCCATATAACAACCTTCAGTCACCACCAGGTTGCCCTAATGCCCAACCAATGATATCCCGTAAATTATGTCGAAAATGATTAGCCAAATCAGAAGAGCTTAGCCATACTGGATAATCGTATGAAACACAATGGAGCAAAATGCAAGATGGACTAGTCAAGACAACGTGGGAACTTTTATTATCGAGCTGGGCTGAACTCTTAACCTGTTTGGAAGCATTGTTCCAAATGGCTACACTCACATCTGACTTGTAATTAAGAAGCATTCGTCAAAATGGCCGGGCGCCGTATTCATAAGCCACACTTAGGCTAAGCAAATCTACTGAGCGCTAAGTGAAACATTTGTCGAGCGAGTGTCGGGTTCAAAACAGACAAGTATTCACCCAAGAAAGTGTCTTAGCAGCCGCCCCCCACCCCCCTGTGGCAAGTTTTCAGAGAGCAACCAACCCCCCGTTGCAAATTCCTAGATACGCCCATGCGTGCGGTTTGTGAATCCCGAAATCTACCAATGGCAAGTGTTACCCTAGATAATTACACTTCAATTTTAAAATAGTTGTATCTAGAAACCTCCGATTGGATGGAGGGGTAGTTTTGGTGTTTTCGGCCACTTTTGTGAGCATAGGAGCCCAGGCGTTGAAAATGCTAACGTAAGTTACTTAAACGGCTTTGACCAATATTTCATTCATAATGATCAATGTTATTTACATTCATATCAATCTGAAACCAAACATATTTCAATTGAATTACTTTTTGACAGCGACAACGTTAACCAGAAATCTTGTCCATTAAATCATGTGCTTTCAGCTAGGTGGTAATAATCGCAAAAGTGACTTTACACTGAATTCTTATCTTCTGATAAGAAATATTGAACTAAACTGAACTCTTTATCGTACTTCTTCATCGTACAGATCCATAGTACATAGATAATACAAGCAACTTCGACGAGACAGACTATTTCATCACACGGTTCTCATACAAAAGGCGTTATGAATATAAAGCGACCTATCGTGATAAGCAGAGCGGCATCACCCGTTCTTAAAATTCTACAAAATGGAAAATATAAACAATTAACGGCTTCTGGCAGGAGTCTCTGGCTCAGATCCTTGTAATACTCACATATACATAGAAAGTGATACTCATTTTCGACGAAAATATTCGAAGAAATATCTTACCTGTTGAGTATCTTATCAGCCGTTGGTTTAATAGTAAACGCTGAGCCCACAAGGAAGAGCAGAAACATCAGGAAGAGAAAGTTATCTCTGGAGTATATCCTCTCTCCTTTGGGTAAAATCTGGAGAGAAAAAATCAAGGAGAATTACAACCCAGCTCAACATGAAACTTATTGAACTTATTTATCTTAAACCATCACATACACGACGAACAATGGAACGAACACCAAGCTACGGGGATCACGTAAAAAAAAATCAACCTGCATACTTCATGGTGGAAAATCCATTCTTATGGATGTTATGATACAGTTTTTAGTGCGCATCCTTTCGCGCACGTTTTACGTTGCAACGGCAGGATTACCCGCCTGCGTATTTTACGTGAACGCGCGTGTTAGTCTTTGATTACCGTGCCCGGAGATCGCAACCTGCTGCCCCTATCCCCTGCATAGGCCACGTTGCATGATTAGGGCCTAATATTGGATTCCATTTATTTCATTTGCAATGACTTGACATAACATTTTCCTTATTACCCGGCCGTTCTATATTCTGTACACAGCCAGGCGCGTTTCAATCGAAAGTTTCTGGATAATAACCCACAAACACACACATTTTCATAATTTGTTTATATGATATGATTTATATGTTAGATATATTACTATTCATATGGCTGCCTAGATTGAAAAAAATGTAATGATGGAATTAACTTCATTGACCCTGAAATACTGGTATTAATTATTCTATTGTTTTTTTGTTAACATTTTTTTTTTATACAGTATTTTGTTCTATAAACATATCTCTACCAAATATATCAAAATCACGGACATGTAGCTCTTCTAACTGCTTATTTTGGCCGATAAAGTATAAGGTGTAATAAAAAATCCCATCGAAACACATGGTGAAAATATGGCGAAAACTGGTCAGGGGACCTCTCATTGAAATGTTTCTAGCTCTTTAACGAGGCAGAACAATGTTCTTCAAATTGTGTGAAAATTGAAAAAATCTAAAAAGTATTATTATACATTCTTAAGGATAATCGATCATTAAAGCCCAACACACTACTGCCTTACCTTGATATAATCAGTAAGAAAGAAGAAGAACATGATCACTCCAAGCTGAAGGACGGACCCGAGAAACTCGTGGAAGTTAGGGGGAGGCCTGATAGCGGTGAACAGCCTAACAGCGCTCTTCCCCTCCGTCGTCGCCACATCTTTGTTACCAGGACTACCACCACCCCCGCCTTCCAATTCTGATTGCGTCCTCCCACGAAGCTCTCCATTAGGGCGGTTCTCGACGGCAGCGTCCTCATCGGTATCCTTGGTAACACTCCCGTTGTCGCCTTGCGGATCTGCATTTTTGCCTGTCGTCTGCTTTTTCGCGCCCTTTTCTTCATGGCGCGGTCCGGCCCACTTCAACGTCCACAGCACGAGGGCGACGGACCAGACGAGGAAGATGGCTAGCTGGGGTACTGTGATAGTGTCATGGCCCTTCTGGTGGTCATCATACCGGGTGAGCGTCAAATTCATGATGTCAAGGTGAGGTTAACCACATCTGACGAGAGAAAAAAACAGAATCATTATTATCTTGACCAAAAACGTGCGTATCACAGTAATGATAATTTGGCTACAATCGGTGAGATAAAACTACGGATCATCACAATATTAACTATGGAAGTCCATATAATGTATACCAAAGACATGATATCCCTGGACAATTGGCTACATCCGATGACATACAAATACAGATCACTCTGATCTTAACCATGAAAGTCCATATAACACATATAACATTCACGATGTCCCTGGGTAGTTGGGTACACTACGGCGAGAGAAACTAGAAATTGCACATTCTATTACACATACACGCAAAACAACTGCCCGTTATTGATTTTTATATAAACACAGATAAAATTCATGATGTCCCTGTGTACTATGGGTAAATAGGGCGAGAGAAAACTAGAAACCTCGCATCGCATTACATACAAGCAAAACAATTGGCCATTTATGATTTTGTTACTCCACGGTAACAAGTGGAAAAATATATAGACAAGATATCACCTCAGGGACACTTAAGGAAGTTCTCGTGATCACGAACCAATAGTAGATAAGGTATGCATGGCGCAGTGGTTCGAGTGCGAGATATCGGTATCTCAGACTGCGAGTTACACATCGATGACATCAGATAGGAGAAGATAGAGGCAGGACCCAACCATGTCCTGTATGTGCGCACTCACACGAACGGCTGTGCGTGTTTGGATGAATGATTGCAATCCATGAGATCAATAACCGTTAGGGCAGATTCCGGCGTTTGGATGTTTCAATGCGCATTGATGTGTTGTTGATGTGTAACAAACCTGTTAACAGTAGAAGCAGGATTGGACCAAACGTCCCATCTGGGGTATCACATATCGCACTATATTTCACATTGCCAGTACAGCGAGAGTCTACCTTATAAAACGGGCTGACAGTTCACCCACGAGAGAACATTCGAATAGCGACACACACAAAAACAAGAAGCTATTGACGAGACGTCGAGAGAGATGACGTTTGCCAATAAAATATTGCCTACTGCACGCCCCATGAAGGCTGAATTGACGCTTCAGGCGCCATGTAAGCTCAAGTGCCCGGTGTACAAGCACTGCGGACTTGTATTTTGATATTTGCATTGATGAAGTATGGTAATTGTAGCCATTGCCTAAGTAGGTGAAAATGAGACAGTTCTGCTATTGCCTAGCGTCACTTTCACTTTGACGTCATGTGTGACGCACGTTTATCCACTGGCGGGGGGGGGGCGGGGAGGGGGGTCGGAGGTTTGAATCTGACACTCGTGTAACGCGTGTACCTAACCTCGCCCGCGCCCATGTAGTGGTGATTCAACCTTTAAGATCCTGACGTGGCGCTCTGGTTTTATCCCGTTGGTCCGTTGACTGCAATGAGGCCTCTTCATCCCGTCTCGTCAAAGTGGACGACCGGACACATATGGGGGTCTTCTCAATGTCACGGGACACAGCGCACCTAGTACTATAGCGGCGACCTTTAGAAAAAAAAAACACGAGCACATTCCACGTCAGGATCTTAAAGGTTGAATCACCACTACATGGGCGTGGCCGAGGTTAGGTACACGCGTTACAGGAGTGTCAGATTCAACCGATTCAAGCTATCGACGAGACGTCGAGAGAGATGACGTTTGCCAATACAATATTGCCTACTGCACGCCCCATGTAGGCTAAATTGCCCACTGGAGGCGTTATGTAGGCTGAATTGACGCGTCAGGCGTTGTGTAGGCTGATGTGCCCACTGTAAGCGCTGCGGAGACTTAATTCCGAGCTGTAGGTCCTATGTAGACTGAAATGCCCGCTGAATGTGCCATGTAGGCTCAATGCCCGCTGTATAAGTGCTGTGTAGGCTAAAGTGCCCGCTGTATAAGCGCTGTGTAGGCTAAAGTGCCCGTCGTATAAGCGCTTCAAGTCCCCGCTGTAAGCGTTGTGTAGGCTAAAGTGCCCGTCGTATAAGCGCTGTGTAGGCTCAAGTGCCCGCTGTATAAGCGCTTCAAGTCCCCGCTGTAAGCGCTGTGTAGGCTCAAGTGCCCGCTGTATAAGTGTTGTGTAGGCTCAAGTGCCCGCTGTATAAGTGCTGTGTAGGCTCGAGTGCCCGTTGTATAAGCGCTGTGTAGGCTAAAGTGCCCGCTGTATAAGTGTTGTGTAGGCTCAAGTGCCCGCTGTATAAGTGCTGTGTAGGCTCGAGTGCCCGTTGTATAAGCGCTGTGTAGGCTAAAGTGCCCGCTGTATAAGTGCTGTGTAGGCTCAAGTGCCCGCCGTATAAGCGCTTCAAGTCCCCGCTGTAAGCGCTGTGTAGGCTAAAGTGCCCGCTGTATAAGTGTTGCGTAGGCTCAAGTGCCCGCCGTATAAGCGCTTCAAGTCCCCGCTGTAAGCGCTGTGTAGGCTAAAGTGCCCGCTGTATAAGCGCTGTGTAGGCCTAAGTGCCCGTCGTATAAGTGTTGTGTAGGCTCAAGTGCCCGTTGTATAAGCGCTGTGTAGGCTAAAGTGCCCGCCGTATTAGCGCTTCAAGTCCCCGCTGTAAGCGCTGTGTAGGCTCAAGTGCCCGCTGTATAAGCGCTGTGTAGGCTCGAGTGCCCGTTGTATAAGCGCTGTGTAGGCTAAAGTGCCCGCCGTATAAGCGCTTCAAGTCCCCGCTGTAAGCGCTGTGTAGGCTCAAGTGCCCGCTGTATAAGCGCTGTGTAGGCTCGAGTGCCCGTTGTATAAGCGCTGTGTAGGCTAAAGTGCCCGCCGTATAAGCGCTTCAAGTCCCCGCTGTAGGCGCTGTGTAGGCTCAAGTGCCCGCTGTATAAGCGCTGTGTAGGCTAAAGTGCCCGCCGTATAAGCGCTTCAAGTCCCCGCTGTAAGCGCTGTGTAGGCTAAAGTGCCCGCTGTATAAGCGCTGTGTAGGCCTAAGTGCCCGTCGTATAAGCGCTGTGTAGGCTCAAGTGCCCGCTGTATAAGTGTTGTGTAGGCTCAAGTGCCCGTTGTATAAGCGCTGTGTAGGCTAAAGTGCCCGCCGTATAAGCGCTTCAAGTCCCCGCTGTAAGCGCTGTGTAGGCTCAAGTGCCCGCTGTATAAGCGCTGTGTAGGCTCGAGTGCCCGTTGTATAAGCGCTGTGTAGGCTAAAGAGCCCGCCGTATAAGCGCTTCAAGTCCCCGCTGTAAGCGCTGTGTAGGCTCAAGTGCCCGCTGTATAAGCGCTGTGTAGGCTCGAGTGCCCGTTGTATAAGCGCTGTGTAGGCTAAAGTGCCCGCCGTATAAGCGCTTCAAGTCCCCGCTGTAAGCGCTGTGTAGGCTCAAGTGCCCGCTGTATAAGCGCTGTGTAGGCTAAAGTGCGCGCCGTATAAGCGCTTCAAGTCCCCGCTGTAAGCGCTGTGTAGGCTCAAGTGCCCGCTGAATAAGTGCTGTGTAGGCTTAAGTGCCCGCTGTATAAGCGCTGTGTAGGCCTAAGCTGGGTAGCAAACAGCGCTAACTCCGGGCGTTAAGCAAGCAAAAATGCTAACTGTAGGCGCTATGTAGACCAAATTGCCTGCTGTAAGCGCTATGTAAGCCAAAGTTCTCAGTCGTCCTCCGGACCTGTTTGCCACGAATCCCGACTGGCTTTACGTACGTCCATTATTAAGCCGTCGATGCACAGATGATGTAAACGGTATAGTCTCGTTTATCACTGACGTTATTCATAAGGCAGGAGAGAGTATGCAGGTCAGGAACCGCGTGAACAGACGGTTAAGTGTTCGACAGGAAAGGCAACCAAACTGGTGGGATGACGATTGTGACAAGGCTAAAAGACGAAAACTAGAAGCACTCAATGTCTTTCGTCACACGAACGCACATAATGACCTCACTTTGTTTAAAGGCTGTCGCAGAAGCTTTAAGTACTTATGTAGAGCAAAACAGAAGACGTATGCGAAGAAAATACAGGATGATATCGTTGACAGTAGTGGGGATCCGTCTAAGTTCTGGAGATGTGTGAAAAACCAAATGACAACGACTAGACAGAGTGTAGAAATATCTGGTGACATATGGAGGGATTACTTCGATACTCTCTTAAATAACACTGAAGCTGAAGTAGAACCCGGGTTCCAACAAGAAGTAACAGACTTCTTATGTCGTCATGACGGGGAATGTGATCAGTGTGAAAATAAGACGGCGATTACTAATGAGCTAAACGAAGATTTTACTTATGAAGAAATTATCAAATGTATAGACGAACTCCCTAGTAGCAAAGCGCCTGGGTATGATGGAGTTTTAAATGAAATGCTGCGAGCTATCCGTGTGGAGATCACCCCTCACTTACAAGGTCTGTTCAACACCATACTTCGCGTTGGAATTTACCCCGAGAGTTGGGGACAGGCGCTCATTACCCCTGTACATAAGAAAGGGTCAAAAACCGACACGAATAACTACAGGGGGATCTCCGTATTGTCGGCGCTCAGTAAAGTGTTTACGAAGTTACTGTGCAGCAGGTTAACAGAATGGGTTGAATCTCATGGACTGAGGCAAGAGGAGCAGGCAGGCTACAGGAAAGGCTATAGCACGGTTGACCATGTATTCACGCTACAAGCTATTATACAGAAGTATCTCTCTAGAGAAAGGGGTCGATTTTATGTTCTGTACATAGACTTCTCTAAAGCCTTCGACAGTGTACCACACTCTGCACTTTGGTATAGCATAATTAACAAAGGCATTCACGGCAAGGTACTCAAAGTTATACGGTCCATGTATACCAAACTTAAAACTGCTATAAAAACACCCCAAGGAATAACGAATTATTTTATGTGTACAGTGGGAACGCGTCAGGGGTGCATGTTAAGTCCTCTTATGTTTGCCTTATACATCAGTGAATATGTAAATATGTTATCTGGCTCAGCATGTCCTGGTATCTTTGTTAACGCCAGTTCACCAAGTATCACAACCTTTATGTTTGCGGACGACCTGGCAAACTGTGCAGAAACCGTGGGGAGACTACAGGCTACGATAAATGTGCTAGAAAATTTTTCAGACAAATGGGGCCTCAAAATTAATATGCAAAAAACAAAGGTCATAGTCTTTCGTCGCGGTGGAATTGTTAAGAAAAATGAAAAATGGTATTTCAAAGGACAAAGAGTGGAAGTGGTATCATCATACAAGTATTTAGGTATAACGTTTACGAGCACACTCTCTTGGTCAGGCGCTGTTAAAACGCTGGCCTCACAGGCAACTAGAGCAATGGCGAAAATTTTCGAGCTCGACAAGAATGTAAATGGACTGCCTATAGATGCTGCTTTGACAATCTTTGATAGAATTATTGTACCGATTTTGACATATGGAGCAGAAGTTTGGGGTTTCAAAGTTTATGATGAGATTGAAAAAGTTCAAACAAGATTCTGCAAGAGATTAATTGGGCTACCCAAGCATACATCTGACCAAGCCGCCCTTGGTGAGTGTGGAAGGTTGCCTTTGGCGCGTATTTACTTAACTAAATGTGTGAAATACTGGATTAAACTTCTGAAAATGCCACAAACTCGATACGCCAGGTGTTGCTATGATATGCTGAGGGATCTTGATGAACATGATAGGCCAACATGGGCATCTTCTGTAAGAAATCTCCTTGAAAAATATGACTGCAATGGTGTGTGGGAAATGCAGGAGTATATTTGTGAAACTGAACGAGAATTTCTCAATGATTTTAACAATAAATTAACTATCTGTATGACCGATCAGTGGTACGCAACAACCCGAAACCAGAGTCGACTGAGCACTTATACACTGTTTAAATTCGATTTGAATTGTGAAACGTATCTGTCTGTAGTAAATTGTGCAAGAATTAGAAAAGCATTGTCGCGTTTCAGGTGTTCCGTCCATCGTCTTGCAGTAGAGCTCGGAAGAAGAAATGGAACATTGTTAGCAGATAGAATTTGCACTTATTGTAATCAAATGGATACTGTAGTACTCGAAGATGAATACCATGCCTTGTTGTGTTGCCCGCGCTATAAAGATATCCGAGAACTATACATAGAAAACACTTATTGGAACCCACCAACCTTTGAAAACTTTCTCATATTAATGTCTTGCATCAATACTGAAACTCAAAGAAATTTGGCTATGTATATTTACACTGTTGAGAAAAGAGGGATATTTTTGATCAATACTTGATAATTTATTGTGTACGCCCAACATTTGTTCGTTCATTTTGTATTTAGTTTTCATTGGTTCGTTTATATGATGTACTTTGGGCCTGATGGCCTTGGAAACAGAAATAAAATCAACAACATCAACAACATCCGTCGATGGCTAATCCGTTGCTTCCATAAATTCATCATTGGACGGCGAGACATACGGAGTGGCCCTCTACGGCGGACTTGCATTTTACTGATTGACAGACTGATGAAGTATGGTAATTGTAGGCATTGCCTAAGTAGGTCAAAATGAGACAGTCCTGGTATTGCCCAGCGTCACTTTTACTTTGACGTCATGAGTGACGCACGTGTATCCAGTGGGCAAAAAAAAATTTAGGCACGGCAGAACTTGTTCCTGAAGATAACGTGTGACGTCACATAAACCGGAAGTCGGCATACAGTATACTAGCTAAATAATAGCCTAATAACAACGTCCAAGTATCAGAACCAGACAGTTTACAGCCTCAACTCGAAATGGCAATTGCATACGGAGACAGGAAGACCGAGAAGAGAAGAACAATGCACAGTGCAGTCAAAAGCGATATAGGAACGAATTTGTTTCTTTGAATGTACCCTACAAATGTGGCACCAGCATCACAGATCTAACATGTGTTTTTTTTATTTCAAAATGGACATAATCTCTATTGAGTCATCGCCGTCATGACGTCAGTTTGCGCAAAAATGAGCATGACGCAGAGAAAAAAGAACCCATTATAAAGTTGTGTCCCCCAATCAGTGGAACATTTTGACGTCAGTCTCATCTCTACGACCAATAATAAGCAAACTACAGCACTTTTCCTATTATCGGATGGCCTTGGGAACCATGTAAGTTAAAATGGTAGAGGCTCAGACTACCAACATTCCCACAAACTTGTTCAGCGATAGCTGTAGGCATTTGAACAGCAGGAGTATTCGACAAAAAAGAGATATAACAAACATTCAGTAACTCAACCGACTGACACAATAATTGAAAGGAAACAAACACGCTCGAAAAGTCACTTTCACTTTGACGTCATGTGTGGCGCAAGTTTATCCACTCTGCAAAAAAAATATTTAGGCACCACAGAACTTGTCACTGAAGATAAGGTGTGACATCACATAAAGCGGAAGAGGGCATACAGTATAATAGCTAAATAATAGCCTAATAACAACGTCCAAGTATCAGAACCAGACAGTTTACATATGACGAAAAGTAACATTTCGATGATAATGAAACAATACATAATTCTGCTATGCCAAGAATACTAGTGCAATAATGATTTCCACCATAATAGAAATTCCTGTGGTGCAGATGGTGAAACCCCTTTTGGTAGGTCGTTCAATATCATTATGAGATACCTTTGGTATTTATATTGTAATTGGTAGCGAGGTGAGCAGGCCAAGTTCTCCTGCATCACTAAATGCCAGAGTAATGCACAGTGATCAATACACTGCGCTCTCCCGCCACAATGCGTTAATCCCTACCAACGGTGTTACAAATGCTATGCAAATAACGCCGCTCAGGTTTTATCCCGTTGGTCCGTTGACTGCTATGGGGCCCCTTTAACCCGTCTCGTCAATGTGGACGACCGGACACAGATGGGTTTTTTGTCCCGGGACACAGCGCGCCTAGTACATTATCGGCAACCTTTATAAAACAAAACTATGAGCACATTCCACGTCAGGATCTTAAAATTGAATCACCACTACATTTGCGCGGACGAGGTTAGGTACACGCGTTTCAGGAGTGTCAGATTCAACCGCCCGATACCCCCCCCACCCCTTCAATTTACTTCCATTCCCTCCCCATCTCAATCCCTAGACCATTTTGTCAACATACAACATTTTGTCAAAATAGAAAAATTTTTGCCTCAGAAATGAGGCGGGGGTTGGGGGTGGACGTCATAAAATATTTACGTGATTTACACGGCAGTTTATTCGGCACAGCGCAGTGTGCAGTTACAGGTAACGCCATCTGGTGGCAACTTCTGGTTGTGACGCAGGTATTTCGTTGCAGGTCTCAAAAGATATATTGGATCGTCCAGGCAAATATACATGCTACCTTCCTCAATTAATCTTAAACCTCTTGTGATCACTGAATCAACGATTATTACAGGGCCTGTCAGTGACTGCGGAATGATGGAAACTAACTCAAAATGATAATATTTTAGCAGGAGGTGCGGGGCGTCAGCAGACAACCGGCCAGCCAAATGAAGAACCCAAAGAACACACAAGAACGTGCGATCCAATGCCATTATGCCCATCTCATATTTGAGCGTCAATGACGACAGGTAAATTGTTGGAGGTTGACCATTAGGGACTAGGCCAGGGTTTGCTATTAGTTGTCGCATTTAATGTTGAAGGCCTAAAATGACTACTTCCTTGTCCGTCTGACTGAAGTTTTAAGTAACGATATCAAGATGTTTACCAGAAACATGGACAGAAAGTCCTGATGAATAGTAACATATGTTTACAGCATTGTATAAAGACGGTTATCGTATGAGCAATAGAGGACATAAATGTGGTTGAAGTCTTTAGGTTCGGTCAAACATTGCTATCCCCATTACACAAATTAAAATTGTACCAGAATGCAATATTGGAGATTTTTATAAGAAATTTCCCAGTTTTATATTTCAAACCCAGGGCGAGCTGATCCTGGGTGGAGTCTATTTACCGTCGGAAGGTTAAATGGCATTTAAATATTGATATTCCTGTGACTTACATGTCAACAGCTCATACGCAATATGCAAATTTAAATATCATGCTATTTGGGGATTTTAATGCTCGCCCTGGTTTACATAAGATTATATTTAATTTTGAGTAACGAAGCAATGCATAAGCTATGGCAACAGTGGTATTACACGGTAATGATTGACACCAAAATAGACAATCCTGTTGTGCAGACGGTGAAAACAATTTAGGTAGAACGTTTATACCATTATGCCATTTGGTATTCTTATTGTACGTGGTAGAGAGTTGAGCAGGGCAAGTTTACCAGTGTCACATCTCAAGGGTGCAGTGTTGTAAATTACCGCATCTGAGTTTGTACTTAAGCATATTTTAAACTTTGAGATCCTCATTGATGGCAATCTTAAAGAGCGTTATTGTTATCATTGTAAGCATACCATGGAGATCATCCATAGGTTAAGGCAGCTCTCAGATACGATGCATATTTAAAGACACAGGAAAAAACTCTAGAAGAATTACAAACATGTGTGCCCCTTTACTTACTTTTCACCAGATTATTGCGTTGTGTAGGGAAGGCGGTTGATTTTGTCTCGGCCCGGTGGGGGTGGGGCGGGGTATTTAATATGGTGGTTGGGTATGCGAGGGTAGTCCCTTTCTCTCTCAAAAAAGTGACTCTGAAGGGGTATATTGTTTGCCATTGACCGTCACTTCATCGCATTTCCACGCAGGCCTGCTCGGTTGATTTCTACGGACCCTGTGAGGAAATAGTGCTTAAAGCGTCCTCAAGATTCAACCAACCCTGTGGCCTAATACTGCGTCTACCGGTAGCCGGTAGCCATTCCCACGCGACAAAGCGTAAATATGGACACCTGTCATAATCGATATTATTGTATACCGGTAGCCGGCAGCCATTCCCACGCGACAAAGCGTAAATATGGACACCTGTCATAATCGATATTATTGTATATTTGTATTCGAGTAATATTTAATGATAAGGCAGCAGGACCGAATCATCGCTTTTTTTTTTCATTAAACGGGCAATAACGCGTTCCAGTAACGTTTATTTGTAACCTTTGTTTCTGATGACTGCCACATTTAATTGAAAAAAAAAAGTTATAGATTTAACTAACGAGAACAAAACCTTAATAGTGCAATAAATTGTCAAGTTTGGGCCGATTTCAATTGCATCCCATATCAACAGTACTACTGAAAATGACAACAACAAGCACGTGCAAAGCCTTCAAACCCATGAAAAACAAACCCATGAGGCCCTGGGAGACAAACCCATGAAACCCTGAGAGAAACCAACGAGGCCATGAGAGACAAACCCATGAAACCCTGAGAGACAACCCATGAGGCCTTGAGAGATTAATCCACGAATCCCTGAGACAAACCCATGAAACCCTGAGACAAGCCCATGAAACCCTGAGAGACAAGCCCATGAAACCCTGAGAGACAAACCCATGAGGCCTTGAGAGATTAATCCACGAAACCCTGAGACAAATCCATGAAACCCTGAGACAAGCCCATGAAATCCTGAGCGACAAACCCATGAAACCCTAAGAGACAAACCCATGACGCCTTGAGAGACAAACCCATGAAGTCCTGAGACGAACCCATGAGGCCTTGAGAGACAAAGCCATGACGCCATGAGAAACAAACCCATGACGCCATGAGAAACAAACCCATGACGCCATGAGAAACAAACCCATGAGGCCTTGAGAGACAAACCCATGAGGCCTTGAGAGATTAATCCACGAAACCCTGAGACAAATCCATGAAACCCTGAGACAAGCCCATGAAATCCTGAGCGACAAACCCATGAAACCCTAAGAGACAAACCCATGACGCCTTGAGAGACAAACCCATGAAGTCCTGAGAGACGAACCCATGAGGCCTTGAGAGACAAAGCCATGACGCCATGAGAAACAAACCCATGACGCCATGAGAAACAAACCCATGACGCCATGAGAAACAAACCCATGAGGCCTTGAGAGACAAACCCATGAGGCCTTGGGAGACAAACCCATGAGGCCTTGAGAGACAAAACCATGAGGCCTTGAGAAACAAACCCATGAGGCCTTGAGAGACAAAGCCATGAGGCCATGAGTGGTAAACCCATGAGGTCCTGAGAGACAAACCAGCGGATTTATATCGAATCTATGCATGAATCAGAGAAATAAGTCTTGAGAAATAAAAGAAAATGTTGGCATTTAATGTTTGGTGAACACATGGACGCAATTTGACCACTAATCTTACATAATCAGTGATTGAAGCTCGGGCAGTTGATCCACGTCACATGCCTGTGACGTGGATCAACTGACCCTAGAACTTGAAGATGCCATTAAACTAAAACTGAATCGCCGTTCTTTCTTTACTTTTGGCGGTGTGGCATTACAACGTGCTGCCGAATGAAACGTCGTCATAAGATGTTTGTCATCGCTGTCAGTCGATATCGATTCGACCTCGAATAATGTTAGTAGTCTGTTATAGGATTTACCATAACATGTGTGCCCAAATAATTAAACTAACCGTCTTTTGACGTTTCCTTTTCCCTTTTAACATCGACATATCTATATACTGAAAACAATTAAAATCTGGAGAAATATATTGATATTTTACGACACCACGTGTGTGACGTAAAATACAAAGCGACCTACGTACGACATTTGTCCGCGTGCTCCAGCTGCTTGGGCTGCACAATGCTACAATTCTTTGTCGGGTGCTTTCGCAAAAACGACATTTCTGGGCATAATTCAAGGCAAGATGCCACAAAAAATAAACTTTTGAATTATCTCTTACCTTACGAAGGATAGTGCGGGTGGATGAAGGTAAGGTTTGTGTAAATATCGTAGATGACCACCGCGTTTGTTGGTGACTTTTAGTTCTGGAACCTGGTCTAGCATTATTACTGCTAGGTAGATCCCACAAAAAAAAAGTACACTTTTGTATTCTGTTACTTTACTGTGTAACTTACTTGCATGCTTATATCGGATTCAGATCTTCAGACTGGACGGATTTGAAGGCCAAATCGCTGTCAAGTAGGGGAGACCGGGGCAAGTAGGCCCTCGGGGTACGTTAGCCCACATCGATTTTTTCGACTTTACACCCCTAAAGCACCAAGTTGTGTCATGTGATGCGGTCATGTGATGAATGTTTTACGTCCCAGAAATTTTTCATCAAAACGTCTTCAAAACGTGCGCGACGAACAGTTTGGCGGGAAATGAACTTTTTCTGCCACGTAAGTAAATAACAGTTCCGCCATGTGTTCTTCTCTTTTGAAGCATGTCCTGTAGAGTTATAAAATGAATAATTTACCGAAAGTCATGTACCATGTGCGCCTACTTTTGATTACAAATTGAAAACTCTAACTTCTAGTCCAATTCATATTTCTTGCATCCAAATATAGCAGACACGTTTGGGGCACATCCACCCGCTTGAGTCGGGGCAAGTTGGCCCACTGGGCGAACATGCCCCGGTCGCCTGGTCTAATGTACCCCATGTGCATAACATGGAACATCTATACAACGTTCACACAATGGAAAGGTGGCCCCAACATAAGACTGACAGCCCTACCTGATGCAGACACTGCTTTATACATGACCCCAACCACAGGCGCTCAGATCTGCTGACAGAACCCCCGAAGTCAATAAACAACGCCCCCCTCTCAGGCACCGCCTATAATAGAAAGAAAGGTACCGCTCTTGGTTTGCAGCGCCACAGACAGGCCCTCGCTTCAACTGGCCCTAGCGACCCACACACGACATTCACAACGCATCTATCACCTCGAATCAACTCCATAGAAGTTTAACGCTTACCACATCTACTTTCTGATGCCTGACATATCCACAACTTAGCACAAATCGGACATTTTCCCAACAACTTGCAAAACAACAACACACTCGGACAGATCCCTCGACCACTTTCGCCAGAAACGTGCCAGTGCGCAACTCAGAGTGAGCATTCCGGTGACGTCACTGAAATCGTGTCACACATTGGGTTAGGGGGGCTACACCCCCATCTTCGCAAACAGGGGTGTGGTTCATAACATTTAAATATTTGTAGAGATCTCGAATTGGATTTTTGGTACAAACAGTTTAAGTGTTTTCGCCCCATTTTTTTTTAATCTGTAGGCACAAACAGTTGCCCGATGTCAAAGGTTGTTTTTGCTGCTTGGTATAGGGCGGTTGTGGACACGTGCACACTATACAAACTTACACGAAGAATCCATAATGTAAATAAATAGTCAGTGGACTTCCCCTCTCGAACATGATAATACTAGTAACCCCTTCATTTAGTGTCTTCCGGTGACCCACGACCTATATATTTTATTGGAACTCCTCTGATCACGTGTCTGGGTATTTAATAAAAGATGTAAACATCAACAAGTCATGCCTGGCAAATGGAATAATGGAACAAATGGAAACCGTGCTGGACCTAATTTTAGGCGGCCATGATGTATGTATTACCCGCCAGGCAGGGATAGGCAAGACATTCTATTTGCGGCAAGCTGTACGTCGTCTTCAAGAACAAGGAGGAAAGAGTGGCTGTGACGGCCTCGAGTGGCATTTTTTTGGAGCGGCTAAACAGCACCTGAGTGCCTGCCGTCAGAAAACTTGAAACTGCCCGCCAAAAGTGCCCGGCGTATCTGGCTAATACCCTCCTAATTATCGCAGATATAGTGATGCCGGGATATGGGACTTGGTGTAAGACGATAAAGAGTTCAGGGCTGCCAGGCACAGAATACTTGAGACAGATGTAATCTTCGTTTAGGAAATTTCAATGATATAAATATATTTGGGATATTCTGGGAAACTGCTATTAATGCGATTTCACCATACATGCGGAAGTATGATTGAAATATTTATATTGCTTTAATTGCTTCACTTTAGTATATAGATTTATATGCAATAGTGCGGTCATATTAAATAAGCATTGGTATCATGCATACCAACTGCATGTGTAGTATAAAGTGTAACTAAATTATTTCAGTGCCACGACGCACGGCGTAACGTGTAAGAGACTACCGAGACTTGATCGAAGAAGTGGCCCCCCTTATACTCTTTACGGTGAAAGCTGTCAGATGAACTGAAATAATATCGATTATCTTATTTAAGAAAAAAAATAAGGAGGAAACTTGCAAAGACGCATACCGATACGTAATTTTTTCGAATGAAGACATAGTACAACAGCGCTAGAAGGCAGATTTATGTGGATTTGCCTGCGTAAAATTTAAACTGTTCAAATGCCCCCGCCAGAAATAAGTCACAGCCAATCACACGCCTTCTGCACAGGCCGGAAGTAAAGACGTCACCGGAATGCTCGCTCTGAGTTGCGCACTGGCACGCTTCTGGCGAAAGTGGTCGAGGGATCTGTCCGAGTGTGTTGTTGTTTTGCAAGTTGTTGGGAAAATGTCCGATTTGTGCCAAGTTGTGGACATGTCAGGCATCAGAAATTAGATGTGGTAAGAGTTAAACTTCTATGGAGTTGATTCGAGGTGATAGATGCGTTGTGAATGTCGTGTGTGGGTCGCTAGGGCCAGTTGAAGCGAGGGCCTGTCTGTGGCGCTGCAAACCAAGAGCGGTACCTTTCTTTCTATTATATGCGGTGCCTGAGAGGGGGGCGTTGTTTATTTACTTCGGGGGTTCTGTCAGCAGATCTGAGCGCCTGTGACCCCAACGACCTTCAACAATAAGTTACAGCCCTTGCTGCAAGACCTGTGATAACCGCAACACAGACGTGGTAATGAGGGATTCTACATATAGTAATATGATGGGACAGCTTACTATTAAATTCAGAATTAAGATTCAATTACCAATTAATATTGATATTAGTATAAACACCTTGTAAGTCAACCATAAAGCCGAGTTATATAGTGGCCTATATATAGACATACCTAGTTTGATATTGCAGGATGGTCCGGAATTATGTACTAAAAACCGACCGATTGAAGAAGGTCCCCCCTGATGTGATACAGCAGGCTGTTGCTCATTGCCTTAGAACTGGAGATGACACTGGAACTACCGCAAAATCTTCGACATCCCACGAGGGGGCCTCCCTGGTGTAGTGGTTAGCGCGCTAGACCGCAGATCAATAGGTCCTGGGTTCGAATCCGGGCCCGGGCACCTAATCTGGGGCATGTTTCATTCCTTCATCCTTCATCGTCCCGGGAGGTTCCTTGGCCCAATTTAGCCTGTATGTGCATAAAAGTGGCCTAAAACACCAACATTTCATTTCGACATCCCACGTTCAACTAGAAGATACGTAGCTAATATGCGGAAGGTAACCAACTCTGACACGGACACGCTAACAGCCAACATTGAAGTGGGATATTCCAAACACCGCCAGGTGTTCACCACAGAACAAGAAGGGGAGCTTGTCAAGTCTATGAGAAGAGCTGCGGATATATACTTTGGTCTAAGTCCTAAAGAGGTACGCCTGTTGGCATATCAGTGTGCTTGGCATTTTGACATACTAATGCCCCAGTCGTGGAAACAGAGAGCTTGTGCTGGACCTGACTGGTTCACCAGCTTCTTGAAGAGACCCCCTTCCCTCTCTATAAGAACCCCTGAGGCTACTAGTATAGGTAGAGCAACAGTATTTAACCAAGAAACTGTTGCACGGTTCTTTTCCAAACTGGCTACGGTTATGGATCGACACAAATTCGAGGCAAAGGACATATGGAATATCGATGAGACCGGGGTGACAACAGTCCAAAAGCCACAGCGCATCGTTGCTCCCACAGGTGTCAAACAGATAGGTTCGCTGACATCTGGTGAGAGGGGGGAGCTTGTCAACCTTTGTGCAGCCGTCTCAGCCATTGGCCAAGCAATGCCACCATTTCTGGTGTTTCCGCGAGTGAAGTTCAAGGACCACTTTTTGCGGGGAGCACCTTCAGTTTCTTGTCCGTCAAATGGAAACCTCCTGAGTCAGAGAGATGTTTCAATTGTATCCACCATGCACATAGATAAATTGCCAGGGGCGATTGTGAACGTTTGAGGTGACGGCCATTGTCTTTTGTATGCCGCCGTTCTGGCATTCGAAGCTGTTGGAGTAAATGTGACGCACAATTCACTTTGCGACAATGTGATGCAAGAAGTGATTACCAATAAATCGTACTACGAAGACTTCGCCATGGATGCGCAGGACATCGTTCGTGGTGTCTGTAGTTTCATTTTCGAAAAAGACTACAACACAGATAGGGTGTACCAGGAGACCCAACAAACACCTGGTCGTCCGGGACTTCAGTCAAAGCACACAATAACACTATTTCTTAGTGGTGACGGTGTCGCAGCACACTACGCTGCAATTGTTCCTACTCCCTCCGTTTCAGAGCCTGCTAC
Organism: Arenicola marina; assembly: GCA_964019135.1. Taxonomy (NCBI): domain Eukaryota; kingdom Metazoa; phylum Annelida; class Polychaeta; family Arenicolidae; genus Arenicola; species Arenicola marina. The sequence continues at coordinate 28,159,754 of OZ025256.1, forward strand.
TACCATTTCAAAGCCTGATCTCATCGTCACCAAGCCTGCTGACGTGCCTAAGGACCAACCGGATCTCCGCGAAGACCGTTTTGCGGACCAGAGCGGAAATTCATTCTCGCCTATTGAAGTTCAGCCTCATCCTAAGGCTCGGCACACGACCAAGGATAGAAAACGAAGACGAGCTGCAATCCTAACCGATACACCAGAAAACGAAGCTATCGAAGCCCAAACACGCAACAGAAACAAAAGGCAAAGGAAACTTATCGGTGTTACAAAAGACAAGACTCAATCAAAAACAGGTAAAGAACCCAAAGCAAAAAGAAGAAACAGAATGAAGCGAAGAAGAAGCCATTCGTCTAGTGATGATTCCTCTGAATATTTCTGTCTTGTGTGTCTATCACCATGGTCAGAAAGCAGGAAAGGAGAGGTGTGGGTGCAATGCGCATCATGTAACGACTGGTCTCACAGAGAATGTACAGGTATGGAGTCCCCTCCCTACGTATGCCACAATTGCAACTCTGATCACGATTCGATTTATACCAAATAATTCCGAGCAACTTGTAGCGATCCAAGTGTTTTGTTAAAGATTTCGTTGGTTGTGTCTAGATTGTTTAAGATAACATTGAAGTTCTAATAAAAAAAAGGGTGTAAGACGGACGAATTAATTGCGTCTTGTACAATGGGCGTACTTGCCCCGCGGGTTAGGTCTACGTGCCCCGTCACGGGGCACATTAGCCCTTGTCGGGTGCCTCTGCTAAACTGCAAACTACAGGAAAAACAATTGACGGAAACAAACTAAACCTTAGCGCGCCTATGGACCTTAATGTAAAAATGGAGCCAACGTGCCCCGGTCTCCCCTATCGGATGTCGATCAGACCCTGATGGTCGAGGCAGTTCGAAGTCTTCGAATATAAGATACATGCAATTGATAAAGACGATGATGGTAACATGTTAATTGTAGACATTACGGTGTGCGGCTATAGATTGACTCTTATTAACATATATGGACCAAACAGAGATACTCCCGCGTTTTACGAAGAATTACGACACCGGGTTGGAAATTTTGAAAACACTAGTATAATTCTCTGTGGTGACTGGAATCTCGTTTTAAATCATTAGATGGACACTATTGGTTATAAGCATGAAAACAACGTAAATGCTAGAAAGAATGTGCTTAACTTGATAGAAAATCTGGAGTTGACGGATTATTGGCGGGTTTGTCATCCAAAAACGCGTCGGTTTACTGTGGACTAACCAGCAACGCAAAGCACAGAGAGCCAGACTAGATTTCTTTTTGACTTCGACAGATATAAAGGCCATGTTAAGAGTACATGATATACTACCGGGTTATAGAACTGATCATTCACTCGTCGTTATTAAAGTAGACTTCCATCAAGTGCCTAGAGGTAAAGGATATTGGAAGTTCAATACTTCACTACTTAGAGATCAAGAGTACTGTTGTAACAAATTGTTAAATCGTGCATAAGTAACACCGCGGAATTTCATAGTGGTAATTTAGATGACCAGATGTTATTTGAAATGATAAAGTTGGAGATCCGTGGAAGTACTGTAAGTTATAGTAGTCACAAAAAGAAAGCATCGACACTGAGAGAAAAGTTTCTGGAAGCACAAATAGCGAAAATTGAGTCTGAAACTGGAATATGTGATACAGATAATTTAGATGCCTTAAAAGTAGAACTGCAAGAGTTGAGACAATCAAAGGTGAGAGGTAATATTCTTAGATCCAGGGCAAAATGATATGAAGACGGTGAGAAGGCAAGCCACTATTTCTGTGGGCTGGAGAAGAGAAATTATATGTGCAAACTGGTTAGCAACCTGGTAGTAAATGGAGTCGAAATTGTTGAGCCGCGGAAGTCCTGAACGAGCAAACGAAATTTTACTGTAATTTATACGCAAACGTTGACAATGTAAAAGCAGCTGACTTTATACATTCCTTTTTAAAGCCCGCGAATATCGCGCGATTAACTGAGAAACAAACGGCACTGTGTGAAGGAAATATCACTCTGGAGGAGGTTAAAGTGGTCATGAGAGGCATGAAGAATAATAAGTCTCCTGGTCCCGATGGTTCCGGTGGATTTTTATCAATTTTTCTGGGAAGATATAGGTGTTTTTCTGCTCAGAAGTTTGCAACACGCGTATAACACTGAATCGCTATCAATTACACAGAAACAGGGGGTTATTACATGCCTACCCAAAGGCGACAAGCCACGGGAATTCTTAAGGAACTGGCGGCCTATGTCGCTGCTGAACGCAGATTTTAAAATATTAACAGGTGCCTTGGCAAGCAGAATGAGACAGGTATTGCCAGATGTTATTAGTACAGACCAGAAGGGTTTTCTGAAAGGTAGATTCATTGGGGAAAATACCAGATTAGTTTACGACATAATGCATTATTTGTTAAGTAATAATAAGTCTGGTATGTTACTCCTGGTAGATTTTGAGAAGGCATGTGATACTTTGAGCTGGGAGTACACAAATAAGGTTTTGGAAGCATATGGATTTGGCCCGTCTTTTATCAAATAGTTCAATATAGTATATAAAGAACCAAAGAGTTGTATTATGAACAACGGTACTATGTCTGAATGGTTTACACTAGGTAGAGGTTGTAGGCAAGGAGATCCGCTTTCTCCCTACTTATTTATATTAGCCATCGAGCCTTTAGCGATGTTCCTAAAATCGGATAGTTCTGTGAAAGGTATTACTATTAAAAAAAATGAATATATTATTGGTCAATATGCTGATGATATTTTGATGCTAGACGGCAGTGAGGAATCCTTAAGACGTGTGTTAAAGATTATGGAGGAATTTTATATTTGCTCGGGGTTGCGTGTGAACGTCGATAAAACAAAAGCCATTTGGATTGGGAAAACAAATCGCGTTATGAGAGTATGTACGGATATCCCACTGGAGTGGGGCGAGGAATTTGTTTTGTTAGGTATTCAGTTTAATGCTAATTTGGACCAGATGATCGCTCTAAATTATGATAGGAAAATAGAAGAATTCAATAGAATTTTGAAGGTATATGGAAAAAGGAATTTGTTACCAAAGCTTGTACATTTAATGTCAGCCTACGTCAGCCAACGTGCCCCGGTCTCCCCTATCGGATGTCGATCCGACCCTGATGGTCGAGGCAGTTCGAAGTCTAACCGAGTCCGACATTACTGTCGATTTTCTATCGAAACTCCAGCCATTTACGTCGGCTAGACGTTTGATAATCCGAAAAAAGTGCGTCACTTTGATGTCAAACCGACGTCAAATATCGATGTCGAGCTGACAATAAGTGTCGACTCGTTTCGACGTCTAATCGATTCGAACTTGCCATCTGCGTAGTTACGTCCGACATACATCCATGAAATGTGGGGAATTCCCCCTTGTTTCGATGGCGGATTTCGAAAAGTGACCTTTCTTACAGCTCACAGTTCTTATAAATGTAAATTCAAGTATGCGAAAGATCATTGTTGGACGTGGATTGCTTCTATGCTTGCTAAATAGCTTAATTATCAAAACATGTGAGGAGGGCTCAGGTTGATGTTGATGTAATATTCCCGTGTATAGTTAAACAAGACATAGGGTCATTGTGATGATACGGCCGACCAGAACAACACATTAGTATAGCATTCAGCTTTGCTGTTTCCGCTTTTTGTGATATGTATTAGTGTGTGTCCTGCACAAGTTTCAATTCCTTTCTGTCGCAGACTCTTGACATTGAGGCGTGTGAAGGGTGGCGACCCGTAGGTCAAGGACAAGCCGTGGCGCGTACCAGAGAAATATGTCGTAGGGAAGAAGGAAACCTGATCCCCTCAATTTTAGCGCTTTAGACAAGGAAACAATTAACAGTCTATACTTGCTATATACACGTGTACGAAGTCCGGTTTGGCACTGGAATGTGTATAGCAGCTAGTTGCTCCGTTATAAACGCGTGCGTCTCTATTTTTCTCACTTTTGAAGCTAGAACCAAGACAAAATGGCACGAAAGAAAAACTTCAGTGACTCAGAAATTCGGTCATTATTGGAAGTGTATAAAGATAATAAAGATGTTTTAACATCAATCCCGGTTGTGATGTGGGTCAACAAAAACAAGTTGATCAAGATACAGACAACAGTTAATGTGCTGGGAATCCAGCGTGCAACATGATTCACTCGCTCGTGGATTACCATTGGCAAAGCCCATGGGACGCGGGGTCAGTTGTACACTCATTTGTTTTACTTAACAAAGTGCATCATATGCTATTTCACCCAGTAATTATGACTGACAGTTTGTCTTCATGCTTTTCGAAGTCGAAAATTAGAAGTTTCATCATCCTGGGTTGCGTTATTGATGCTTGCGACCACCAACCCCCTAGGCTTACGCCTACCCCCTTAGCAGGCGTAGCGGTGCGACCAACTTGCGACTAACGCCCGCCCTAAGTCCTCTTGCTGCACACCGCGTAAAATTCCTCGCGCGGATTTACGCCGGCGTAAGCCGGGCGTCCGCTTGCGACCAACTTGCGCCCGGTTGGTGCACTCCACCACTGGGAGGCATTGAGAGACAAACCCATGAGGCCATGAGTCAGAGACAAACCCATGAGGTCATGAGTCAGAGACAAACCCATGAGGTCATGAGAGACAAACCCATGAAATCTTATGAGACAAAACCATGAGGAGACAAACCCATAAAATCATAAGAGACAAAATCATGAGGCCCTACAAATGAAACCCACGAGGCCCTGAGAGATAAACCCATTAAACCCAAAGAGAAATTTCCATGAAACTCTGGGACAAACCAATGAAACCCTAAGAGACAAACCCATGAAGCCATAAGAGACAAACCCATGAAGCCCTGAGTGACAAACCCATTAAACCCTGAGACAAAACCATTAGGTCCTGAGGAACAAAGCCATGAGGCCCTAAGAGACAAACCCACGAAACCCTGAGAGAAATACCCATGACGCCCTGAGAGACAAATCCATTAAACCCAAAGAGACAAACTCATGAAACCCTAAGAGACAAAACCATGAGGCCCTACAAAAGACAAACCCACGAGGCCCTGAGAGACAAACCCATTAAACCCTGAGGGACAAACCCAGGAGGTCCTGCCAAACCCAGGAGTCTCTGAGAGACAAACCCATGAGGTCCTGAGAGATAAACCCATGAGGCCTTGAGAGACAAACCCATGAGGTCCTGCCAAACCCAGGAGTCTCTGAGAGACAAACCCATGAGGTCCTGAGAGATAAACCCATGAGGCCTTGAGAGACAAACCCATGAGGCCCTGAGAGACAAACCCATTAGGTCCTGAGAGATAAACCCATGAGGCCTTGAGAGACAAACCCATGAGGCCATGAGAGAAAAACCCACGAAACCCTGAGAGAAAAACCAATGACGCCCTGAGAGACAAATCCATTAAACCCAAAGAGACAAACTCATGAAACCCTAAGAGACACAACCATGAGGCCCTACAAAAGACAAACCCACGAGGCCCTGAGAGACAAACCCATTAAACCCTGTGGGACAAACCCAGGAGGTCCTGAGAGATAAACCCATGAGGCACCGGGAGACAAACCCATGAGGCCCTGAGAGACAAACCCATTAGGTCCTGAGAGATAAACCCAGGAGTCCCTGAGAGACAAACCCATGACGCCCTAGGAGACCAACCCAGGAGTCCCTGAGAGACAAACCCATGAGGTCCTGAGAAGCAAACCCAAGAGGCCCTGATCCACGTGCCTTTTCTCTCAGGGGGTCAGAGCGCTCAATGCGCGGGCTCTAATCCACTGAGCTATCGGGGCGGCTCTATATGTAAGCTCAAAGTGAAGATGCATTACTTGAGGAGATGTGCAGCACAATACCGATGTGTGACACCTTTCAAGCTGCATACTTCATATTCGCCAAGTCAGCATTGAGGGCACTTGTTGCACTACTGGCACTTCTTGACTGCGACAAAGGCCTGTCCCCGGAATACCACCTTAAAGGTTACATACATGTACACAGCATGACCGGTTAAATACTCTTTTAAATAAAAATGACATATTATTATTGCATAAAAATGACATGTCATTATTGCATAAAAATGACATGTTATTATTGCATAAAAATGTATATATATATATGCAGTAAGCTTATGCAATGAATAAAGGGCCATGTTGTGAAAGTATTCTTTTTGTCGGAATGCTACAAGAATGCATGATTTTTTTCATAATCAAATTTTGGATATTTCAATAGTGCTTTGACAATGGAGATAACTTTGAGAATATAGATATTTCTTCAAGAAGCTCACATTACATCTAGTCCAAGACGTCTGGTCCATATATGTGTATCAAACATCTCAATATATAGTGGTACTAACATGTATACATGTATTGCTGGATTTTTTCTGAGGGGGGTTCAGATTTTTCCTCAACAATTTTATCTAAATGATATTAACAGATGGTCTATCAATCTCGTCAAACACTAAACACTTTATCTTCCCAAAGATCTGGACTTTAACAGTGCATCTTAATTCCCCCTATAAACAAATAAACTTTTTAAACAAACAAACTGTAATAGCGCAGTTTTGGTTTGAAAAGCAGGGTTCTCACTTAATCACCTAAAAACAAGACATTACTGTTGCAAGACAGTTGTTAAATGGAAGACATTTACAGTCATCAATTTCATGTATATATGTAATGTGCACATTGCTTAATTGCAACATATGATTGCCAGCTAATTTGTTGCAGTCAATCAAAGTGGGATTATCTGAATTTTGGCGACATTTGATGGGTGAGAACGCTTACATGTATGTTCACATGTATTAGGTTTATACAGTCTTTAGTATTTTCCCAATCTGTCAAGGAGGTCTGCATGTAATCCTCTTTCTATTTGGTCCTGGCTGCCACTGACTTGTGGATGTGAGCTTATAACTTGTAAAACTGTTTAAATTCATGGCTAGACCCTTCTCAGTGGAGGGTGACCATTGCATATGAAGATAACTTACATGCACGTTGCAATGAATTTCACATAAGCAGACAATTAACAGAAGTATGATGATACCCCTTTTTTCAACTGTCCTATGACAGTAGTGTCTTGTTTTCAGACTAGGTACTTACAATCCACAAGAACCCCCCGTGAAGATATCCTTGACCTGGGTATATCCATGTCATATTTATATACATAATACTTCTCTCCGGTTTCTCAATCTATAGCTATATCTATGATATGTGCCAGCTCCGTTCCGGATTTATAAAGCTTTGTCTCACTGTCTCAAAATGCAATCCCTCGACTTCTGTAACCCGTACACTCTGCATGGTTACCAAGCTGTTGGTAGCACAAGCACTTGGTTCATGGGATGGAAGTCCTCCGGCCTGTGCAATGTTTTATACAACAAGAAGGTAAGCAAGCTCTGAGGCTCAAACCCAAACACGAAGATATTAAAGGCTTATTTTAGCCCTAAATGATGCTTTCACAATAAAACCTGGGTTTCTTCAGAAGCTACACAGTCAAGTATTTATAAATACATACTTTTTATCCATATGCCATTAATCAACAATCAAGGAACTTTTGGTCAAACTTTTGCAGAACTCCACTTTCTTGCAACCCTGAGCCACAAACTTGACAAAGCTTAAGGTCAAGTACAAGCCAATAACTTCCTGTTATTATTAATATAATTATTATTAACACCTATTGCATTTTTTCTGAAGAAATCCAGGTTTTACTGTGACAGAATCATTTAAGGCAAAAACAAGCCTTTAATCTTTTGGTGTATTAGCGTATACACAGGCCGTAGGACTTCCATCCCATGAACCGAGTGTCTGTGGTTGATAGAAGCAGAACACTGAGTTATAAGTGATATTAAGAAAATAAAACTAGCCTAAGGGACCTGGGAGTCTTGCGATTCCTGGGTCTCTCATAGTCCAGCCACACTAGACTCCGTGGTGTGCGACATATCCAAGTTGGGAGCGGGCAGAGTTTAATTTGTTGAACTATAGTCGGCACGTTTAATATCTGCCGCCTCGCTTTCGTAAATATTTTTGTCCATGCACCATTTGCAGCCACGATTTATGTATTTATCTGCTCCATTACACGAGACCCTTGTGATTTTTACTTATTTGAAAGCGTATCTTGTTTAATAACAGCACAACACGATAGTCTCTAGCATAAAGTATAGCAGACGAATGTGTGTTGACAGCCGCCTTTTTATGACGTCGTTAGGTGAAGGTCACATTAATTAGTGCATTTTTGATTGGTTAAAAGAAGTAAGCCCACGGAAGAGTCTAATATCACGCACTAGAAAAGGGGACAGAGCATTAGGTGCCCATGCAAATTTTCTAGACTATCAGTAATTTTAGCGTCTCGAAGCAAAAGCAATGCAAAAAGGAATGAGTTTGTAGCTTCAATATTCATATATATGAGAGGAACTATAAACGCATGTAAGCTTAATTCAAGTTACGGCTTGACATTGACATAACCTAACCCCCCTGCCCAAAATACCAGCAATACTCTCGCCCACAGACATGACAGATGACAAAATAAACAGAGCGACGGCCATAGCGAAACTTGTCTGCTTCGTTTGCGTGAAACTCACAATGTTGGCATCATGTGAATTCTTTTGACAACAGGACTGTGAGTACGCCAAATTCTGTTGGGTCTTTGGTTCAAGTTGACAAATATAAACTGATTTTAGGCTTGTCAATGAAACGTTTTGTGTCAAATTAGAAAACGAGGCTGCAAATAGTTTCCGTGCCAACTATAGGTCTCTCAGGGCTAAACCTTACCAGGCCTGCCTATATCTAAGCAGCATGTGTGCCGTTAGAGCCAGGCCGCATTTGCTATCTGTCCGGTGTTGCAGTGCATATTTTCGCATATAGGGCGCACAGTTTTTAACTATCCGACAAAATATGTATCTTTCCAGAATCCTTATGCAATTTACTGACCTGGCGGAAAGAAAATATTTTAATTAATGATCTTAACTTGCAATGTCAGGGTTTATCTGGCCAAATTTATTTCATCAGCGCCAGCCGCGTCAATATGCGGTGCAACACTGCAAAGACAGCAAATGCTGCCTGGCTCTAACGGCACTCCGTGATAAGTTAGAGACAGGCCTGGTAAGGCTAGACCTAGCCATGAACCCACACTGGCCACAACCATCGTTGAAGAATGTCTCAGGGTCCTGGGCTAAGCTATAGTAGTTTGATAGTATAGACCCATTTATGAGTAATGTATTTGGTGTACTTACCAAACAAGCGTAATTCCAAACCAAAATTTCTTGTGCGACTGTTCGCTGGGACCAGGTTATTAACCAGGTCAGAACCAGTGACACGTAACACCATGGGTGCTACTAGCACGGCTACCGAAATCAGCAGCTCCCCATGCTCAGGTGAGCGAGACACGCCTAGTCCTATATGTCCGTATATGTAGCCTCTCTGGCCAGTGCTCTGGCCGCAGCAAACACCGACACTGGCTGGGTTCCTGCTGCTCTGCCTTTAGGCTGGTTCCCATCACCGACAAGGCTGATCTCCCGGCAGACGGCGCTAAGTAAGCTTCCATTCGCTAGGTGGCGCGCTCACTCCGATTGATTGGAGCTGTGGAAGGGCTTACTGAAACATTCGCTGGAAACCAGCATGCCCTGTCAGAAAGACCTTCTTTGTGTGTGTGTGTGGGGGGGGGGGGGGGGGGGAGATACCCCCTCCGAATCGCGAATCGCCAAGAATTAGGGAGAGCAATATCGAATCTCCAACATAGGATATTTTAAAGCCTTCGCAAAAAAACGCCCTAATGTAATGGTGATATCGCGAATATCGAGAAATTTGCAGACTGCTATAACGAATCGCGGTAAACAGGCAAAGGGTCTTAATTCGCGCTGAACCAGGAATTGTACGGATAACAATCCAAAAAAAATTCCAACAGCTGATCGCGAATCTCCAAGAATTCCTGGATGCCAATCGCGGAGATCTTTGGGTCGGGATCAGCCTTGTTGAAACTTACGTGTTCGTCTGCTTTAGACGATAGGTTTCTTGAGAAACTGAAATTTTCTCTGGAAATAATGCATTAATATTCTTAGCATATTAAAGTACTATGTAAGTATTGGTGCATCTCGTGTGGGAAAGTGAGGAATTCTACGAGTACTATGTCATAAACATGTGCACATTACATCATGTTTTTACCTTTTAACATATGAAAATAACACATGTACTTCTCATATAGTGTTGACATTCACACAATTTGTCCAAAACTTTTTTCCAAAATATTTTGAAAATCATAATGTCGGTGAAAATTGATGTCAGCTTTTAAAGTATACGTATTCCAATTTTATTTAGTTTGCGCTTTGGCTGGACAGAATGCGCATAATTACCAGATTAGGACTGGTTGTGCCGATATGGGTAGAGAGGGATGGGGTACGTGCGTAAGTAGAGAGGGGGGGGGGATACCCCCTCTGAATCGCGAATCCCCAAGAATTACGGAGAGCAATATAGAATCTCCAAGATTATGACATTTTAAAGCTGGGCGTGAAGGAAAACGCCTTTATGATGATATCGCGAATATCGATGAATTCGCAGACGGATATATAACGGATCGCGGTAAATAAGGAGGGGGTCTTCGCGTTGCACCAGGAATTGTACGGATAACGATCCCCAAAAATGGCCAACAGCTAATCTCGAATCTCCAAAAAATCCTGGGTGCCAATCGCTGAGTTCGAAAAATGTATCCCCCCCCCCCCCCTCTAAGTAGGCCTAACTCAGTGTGACCTCTAGCTAGCTGTAGGTCAGAGAATAGAGGAGAAATGTGACGAGTCAAGGCTAAGCCGGGTCATGTCTCCGAAAGTTACCCTCTACTCCGTGCGATGAAAGATATGGGATTTCTATCCTGCTCAAACGTTTGTACAGGTGTGATTCGAACCACGCACCACGTGGACGCTGGGGCTGCACGGCATGACTGTCCCGCAGAGCTAACCCGACAGGCCACTGGGTGATCGATACCGGTAAAGGGATTGAAAGAGGATAATACGTTATAATACAATTATATAATATAGGCCCAAATGTACTTATATGAACTATTGAATTTAGTAAATATACCATTTTGCCTTCTGGATTTGAGCCCTGCTTTATCCCTTCACCTTGCCGGCTACCCCAAGGTCGGTGATTAAGGCATTTGAAGAGGGTGGTGGGGGGGGGGGGGCGCTGGAAACTTACGACCGCAGGGGGGTTCCACGCCTCAGATAGCCTACATTTTGCATTGAAAACAGCATTCTTCGTCAATAAGAGGGGGGAGTCCCTGGGGCCTCCCTAGACCCTCCCATGTGCCATCCGAATGGTTTCATGCCAGTTTGTTATTGCTTCAGAGCTACAAGTGTACAAAGGACACAGTTTGTCAGCCTACGTTCCATATCCCGTAGCACGCTGCCGTATGTGCGCTCGAGACTTGACGTTATGCCAATCTGTAAGTAAAAAATGCACAAGAACGAAATTTGCAGTTCATATGAATTGAGTGAGTCGCGTGATGTCACTTGATTACAAAACTAATTCCTAGATAGTTAATCGTGGAAGTTATAATATGCATCGATCGAAGCAACATCAAGCGATAAATATGAGGTGATCACATGATGGAATGGAACTGCTCATTTTGCTCTTGGCACCAAAATCAGCTTATCCAGTAAACATGACATCACCGGGCCCTCTTCATCTGGGCCCTCTACCCCCTCTAACATGGACTAACAAACCCCCACCCCCCCCCCCCCCCAACCCATACCCAACACAAACTTCACCCGCCAACCCAGCTGACGGTCAAATTGTCCAGCCGTCAATATTGGCGTAAACTAAAATTATGTAAGGTATTCTACTACAATTGACCATGGATAAATACAGAGTTTACGGGTGGGTCTCCAGGGACTAGGAGTAGGAGTGTCAGTAGATATATTTAGCGCATGGAAGCAAAAAACACAACTAAATTCATCCAATATTCGCCTTTTGATACAACTGAGAGCATAATTGTAACACACAAGTTGACAAGGAATGAAGAATTCCTCTCCAACACACTTTTCTTCACCGTACCACTTGAAACAATTCTCTCCAACTTTGTTGTCCGCTCCGCCTGCCGACATCTTACAAACTGACGCAAAACACGTTCGTGCGCCGTATATATCTTTGAAAATATAGGGGGCGCTGCAGCGGTTGTAACCTCCTCTGACCGGGCCAGTGCTGGCTGACAATGACCTGTGATACCTGTGAAATACCAAGGAAATATACAGCGCGTGCAACATGCATTTTCGTCACCTTTTTCACAGACTGTACAGACTATGTCACAATACATAACTGATGCTCAGATCAATAACGTTGAAAGGCCATTAAATTGCTGACAAAATGCGGGTGGGTTCAAGCTAGCCGGTGTTTACATTTTACCATGTAATAATAACATTACCTATTTCGTACACCGCCCCTACAACATTCAATTAACATTATATGTTCCCTTTATCTGACCCCCTCTACAAAATTCAACATTCCGCCCTCTGACAACGTGTTCATTTTACGTGACTCCCACAATACGATTCACGTCCTTCTCATCAAAACTACCCCTTCACAACGATCCACAGCTTTCCAAATGTTATTGCCGCTATGAAAGTGCCCGGTCCATTAAATTATCGACCGCCAACGCATGCCCTTTGTGAGTTTTTTTACCTCTCTCATAATTAAAAAACATCGATAATGCCCGTCGAGCATTTCAAACATGACTATTTTGGAGTCGATAAAATGTAAAGGCGAGACACATTAATATTAAAAGGGAGCATAGCCTGCATTTGCATCTGTACAATGCGTCTGGGTGGATACACATGTGTCCGAACGATAGACTATTTTATATCGACAAGGTGGGTGTACAAATTGGCTAATTCACTAAAATAACCTAATGGTAGGCAATGGTATTGGTTAAAATCCGTGAACAAAAGTACACCTCGGTATCAGTATTATGAATCCGAATTCTAGTGGTGTTATGATTCTGTATTGTAGTGGTATCATAGAACCGTATTGTGGTGGTATTGTGGATCCGTGTTGTAGTGGTATGATGAATCCGTATTGTAGTGGTATCATGGTCAGAATGTTTGTTGGGGTTTTTGGGATGGATCAAGTTTTTCGATACGGTCGCGCTGCGCAAGCTCCGCTTTTACCGCTGCTGTCGGCCTCGTGCAAATTTCAAGATTCTTGAAAGACTGTCAAATCAGGTGTAATTGCTTAAAACATTATAATTTTCCAGAATAAAACATAAAAATAACGAGCTTTGTGTATTTAATACAGTAAAAAAAATCTTGTACCCTTTCAAAACAAGTTATAATTGTGACTGAACTCTTTCTTTTCATCACCTGATACCGTGTGCTATTAGGTTTAGTCTGGGTCGCACTAATTTGTAGACATGCGCGGCGAGCGAGTGTGAAAATGCATTGAGGAAGTAGGGGATAACAGAGATATAATGGACCCCTAGCGGAGTTAGTCGAAGGTAGAGAGTGGGGATGGCATGATTTGTTTTTTATCTGAAAAATGCATTTTATTTTGAGGTACAGAGGACAATATTTGTTTCAGTAACAAGCAAAGCAAATGGTTTTCAAGACAAAATTCGGAGCCAGATTTCTTACCCAAAACCCATAACCCAATCCCCTTTCTCCCCTCCCTCCTCCCCCACCTTCCGGATAGTAAATGGTATGTGTACATGCACATTTCATACACAGCCGGGTATGGCCATACGGTTAGTATACGTTGGGCCAGGCGGTTAAATACCATTCAGCAAGAAAAGATAAAGCTTCACTGAGTGGAAGCCCGCTATAATATATGAGGCCACCTGAGAGCCAAAGGGCACATGGATCGATGGTTCGAGCCCCGCTGTGGCCATGTCTCTTTGATCGCAGGATAAAGATCCCATGTCTTTCTTCGCAAAAAGTAGGGGGTTACCCCCGGGGACATGGCTCTACTCTCACTTCATTCTCTCATTGACGCGATATGGTCAAAAGTGGTCAAAGCCTTTAAAAACTAATTGAAGTACTGTGGGTTGCTTATAATTATAATTTGTCACGGTAACGTGTAACAACGACTCATGTGAATTCTAGTGAACGATCCGTGACAAATGTCATTTATGGACCAAGGTTAAAATGGTATAATATATATAATATATACAATATATACAATACTAATATGTGCAATATCACATGAGACAATACAACAGAAGGCATACAATTTGATATAGATATATGTTACAGGTATATTTAATAACTATTAAGATATAAATATGTTTTAAGCGTGCATTAGCTAAATTTATAACTTCTGCATTACGACAGTACGACAGTAGTAATTAAAGAGCTGACCTGATATTAGGATCCGTATCGATCGATCATTGGCAAATGATAAAAAGGTTTCAACATCTGCCGCATGCACTATTAGCGCTGTTTAAATGAACCAACCAGCGCGTACTAACCCTTCGAGCCGATCTATATATGTACGCAGACATCAGATGGAGTGATATGGTCGTTACTGCATAAATCTTTAAAATTAATCACAGGCCGGGTGACAGCGGCTTGGGGATCGACTTGAAAGCCAAACTGAGCAACAGTCCCGGCCGGTATTGTTCAGTTCCATGGATGTCCTTGATCCATGGGACCGTTGGCAGTTTTCAACGGACGCGATGCTCCCTAACATCACTCCCTGCCTTCGGCTCCATTATATCTCTGTTGTCAACTACTTCTTTTCAAAAGGGTACAAGATGTTTTTTGCTGTATTAAATACCCAGAGCTCGTTATTTTTATGTTTTGTTCTTGAAAATTATAATTATTATTATAATAAATTACAGCTCATTTGACCGTTTTTCAAGAATCTTGAAAGTTGCCCCAGGCCGATAGCAGCGGTAGAAGCTGAGCTTGCGTAGCGCCCCCGTGCGGGGAGCTTGCCCAAACAACCATTTTCGAAAACCTCGCCTCCCGCCGCTCGTTTTGTCGAGACGCGCTACTTCTTTCTAAATAAATAACGCATGGGGTCTCTGGTAAGCACATTTGGGCAATAAATTCCCCACCAGTTACAGCAATTTGGCGTAAGATTATGGTGAAACGATGGATTAACACGTTTGTTTAGTTTCTGTATCTTTAATAAAATGCTTTTATATGATTAACATTCACATTTAGCATGATTGGAACTTTTTCACTTTACTCTCAATGTCATTGTTGACCCCGTTGACCTTCATTGGCACAAACATGGCCTAAAGCAGCCACTGTTTGTACCTCCCTGCCGCGACTTTTATACGCGTCCTGTGTCATTTGTCGCAATTGACGCATTTCATTGAGCTGTGAGGGGACATGGGAACGCATTGTAAATACATATAAATAGCTAGGTGTGAGTGGTTGCTCGGTCCAGAATCGAGCCTTACGCCAGACGGGAACAGATTGGCGCATGGTGAGCCAGGATCAGCTGATAATAATGCAATGCATGTTAGAAATCGTAGGTAACTAGGTGCCAAGTATCGGAAAATAAGTTTGTATGTAATTATTTAAGGGGTTTCCTTCAAATAAAATAGCACACATACACACTATTTCATTTAAATTAATGTCCCATTATTATTTTGGATGTCCCATAATTTAAGGGAGCACTAGGACATTGGGACCGACCCACTGGCGTATCTATCAAAATCATTGTCTCTGACCGTGGCCCCTATCGTGGTGGGGGGGGGGTGAAGATCTCAGTTTACACAGCTGATTAATCCCCGACAAGTTGTGTACATTTCGTCATCGTCCCAGGTACATGCATATCTAGCATTTAGATCACCCAGTAGCATGATGCAATTGCAAAGCCCCTTCCAATAGCAAATAACGTTGATATAGCGGGCAAGGCAGGAGCGATATGTCCCGTCTTTGGCCGATGGCACACCCACACACAATATTTTCTTGCGGTTGGTTGGTTGTATATTCAGGACGCTTTTAATATTTTTGGTCATATCGCTTCAATGGGAAAAGAAAGGGAGAGTGGAGCCATGTCCCCGGCGGTAACCCCCTACTCTTTGCGAAAAAGGGCATGGGATCTTTATCCTGCGACCACACAGACATGGCCACAGCGGGGCTCGAACCACCGATCCACGCGCCGTTAGGCTCTCGGGTGGCCAGAGCACTCAATGCGAGCGTTCTAACCCACTGAGCTACCGAGCTGACCCCTCTTGCATTTGGAGGCACGTGCTCGGACGTGGGCATTGTCGCGAGTTAATTTATTAAAATTGAAAAGAGGAGCATCGCATTTCGCGGACATTCTTGCCGTGACTAAGTCAAACCTAAATACATCTGAGCCGGTCTAAATCATAGGACTACTTAACGCTAAGCAAATTTAGACAGAAAATTTGAAACGAAACGTTACAAACGATCGATGGTTCGAAGGATAAGGGCCTTTGTATTGCCTTGGGGTGTACGTTGTATATTGATAAATCACCAAGGCGTATCGACAAATGACACACATGCCAACTTTCAATAACTGAATGATGCTATACGGTTAATGCTAAACTAAGGTTAAGCGCAGTGTTGTATATTCCGTATTATATATAGGGTCAAGTGACATGTCAGATTTAGATTCAGATTCAATAACATTTATTTGAGCAAGTAGAACCAATACAAACATTAAAGGCATAACATGACAACATAGACAATTCTCGCTCTGGGGACTATTATGACCAAGAAGGCCGCTAGCATAGGAGCCACCAAAAGATGAAAAAAACTGAAACCAAAATCATCGCGTTATCACAAAAATACAAAGGGACATGTTCAATGCATGTAAATGCGTGAGGCTTGCTGGAATTAGATAAAAGATTAACGCATAGCTCTTACCGCGAAATAAACAAATCGAAAAGCATTGAAATTAAAATTATTTAATTATTTAAATAATTATCTTAAAAAAGCATGCGCGGCGAATGGGGTTGCTGTAAATAGTGCATTTATGTTAGGTTCAAAGCTAGGTTAGGATTATGTTAGGGCCAGGGTTAGGGTTCTATTTAGGGTTGGTTGCATGAAAAAAGCGGGGAGTTCTCTTTGTTATTTTGAGGGAAAAGCTTGATAAAAAAATTTACTTGTTGCAATTGTAAACAACCTACCATCACCCCTTTGTCTCTCTTTCTATACTGCAGTCATGCTTGCTTATATAGATCGATATAAATAAACATGTATGTTTCAAACAACGCTGGTGGTCGAATGTTACTGGTTTGTGCGGCATTGTGCACTGGGTGAACTGGCCACTGCGCTGGCCACTGCCACTGCAGACGGCCGGAACATGTTCCACTTATAAACTAATTCCTTTGCTTCTGCCCGTCTGAGGACAGTCAATACAATGTATAAGCCTCTGTGAAGTATCCTCTTCCAATAACTATAAAAAAATGAGATATTGGCCGACTTTTTTTAAAGGAAATTCCCTTGGTAATTTACGCATGATTTATTTACCCATGATACGCATGGGCGTGTCCAGGGGGGGCATAGGGGGCACGTGCGCCCCCCCCCCCCCCCCACTGCCCACTGGCTTCTGATATATTACAAGTAAGGCATCAAGTTTCTTAATTTGTGTGTTCTTTCTTTATCCCCCCTCCCCCCACCCCCACACACACATCCTGTCAATAATTCCTGCACAAGCCCCTCATATGAAAGGGCAAAACGTTAGACAGGCGATTTATGCGTTGTCCCGCAAACGGATCCCGCAAACGGATCAAAATGTAGGTCGGGAAATACCCCGATTTGGCCGATTGGCCAGACGTATTTAAGCCAGGTAAAAGGTAGAAGCTACGTTTTAGATATTGATTTTAAGAAAGCTTTTGATGGTATTTAGCGCACATCATTATCGAACAGTTCAATCGGAAAGAGGGTCCATGCCAGAGTTATCGACGTATCGACCGATGTAGGCGAATTTAAAGTCGTGCGTACATGGGCAAACAGAGCATTGTAGGGCTAGGATAGGTACGTGTCAAGGGTGGATATTGAGTTCGCTAGTATTTGCCTTGCGTGTAAATCAGTGTATTCACATGTTGCTGCATGCAATCTGCCACGGAACCTATATTGGCGAACACGCAACTTGTACAGCCACCTTCACCGTAGGCTTAATGTTCGCGGAAAATCACGCAAATCGTTTAAATATAGCAACTAGCTTACATGCAGCAAGACATGTAATGAGAAAAGTATAAATGGAGGTAACATGGAAAAATCTAAAGTAAAAATGATTCTGATGTATTCTGCGGGAGTGGCATTAAATGAAAACTAATTTGTACAACGCTCAAATATTTGATAATTGTATTTATAGGTCAACTATGGGGGATAAGGGTTATTGATTACAGCCTGTGGGGATTAGGAAAAGTCTACTGGAGAACATGTTATGTCAACTAACAAGATAAACTCTTTGGTGATGCTGCCTTTTTGATGGATTAATTCTTTTCGATGGATTAATAACCAGGCAGCCGGCTGAACTGCTTGCTGTTTGGGAGGTTAGCCATTGCCGAAACAACATTCGTTTTCTCGGACCGAGACAAAACGAACGAGTCATATGCTAAAATATGTGATAAAATATTGCTGGAAGCGACCCAACATATTGTCATTCGCAGTCATCGGTCAGTGAAGGAAGTTGCCACTCACGGAGAACGGGCCGGGTCACTTTTACTAACATTTCAAATACGCTACCCGAGACGGATCCAGGGGGAGGGGGGGGGGGTACCGGGGTCCCCACCCCCCTTTCTCTTTGTTTTTTTTACAAAGAATGTAGTTTTTCAACGCAAAATTTCGGTCATCTGAGGCGTGGATCCTCTTTCCACACCCGCAGCCCCGGTCATCAATTTGGCGGACCCCTCCCTTTTCAAATTTCTGGATCCGCCCCTGCGCTATGAACGCCTATCCCCCCGTACCCCGAGCATATTTCTATCCATCCGAGCCAGGCTAGCGTTCCATCCATTATATTTCTGTTGTCGGCGTCTTCCACACTCATCGCGCATGTCTACAAGTCAGTGCCGGAGACCAAGCCTAGGCCTAACAACACACGGCATCAGGTAGATAAAGGAAAGGCTTCGCTCTCAAGTATCCCTTTTTCAAAACGGAACACTGAGTATGGAATACGGAAGGCTCGTTTTGTTAGCATTAGCCGACAACGCTGGCTCAACCTACCTGCCCAGTACGCTCTAACATTTAATAATATAACCACAATATAATCTATAATATAATCACATTCTGACCTTCTATGGATGAGAGACGTCGCCTGAAAGCTTACAACCGACAGTGAACTTTTGGTGTTTGCTGGGATATTTTCCATTGGCAAATATACCGCAAGGAATACGAACGACTGCAGAGATAGACGTCTATGCTTTGTTAAGCACGGCGTCGGGTCGCGGGCTGTTTGCATATACTACATTATCTTGTCGCGTAGGTCAGTGTTTGGGTTTTCACGCGGAACGGACAGCCTGGCCACCTCGGCTCCAATATCGACGAGGGGGTGCGGGCGGGCGGGGAGGGGGGGGGGATACAACAATGGGCGAGGACCGGGGATTTATCCGAACTTACAACGGGGGCTGGGGTTTGCTGAGGAAATTGATGGCCAGGATACGACAGTGGATACGACCTGAGGTAACGCTAGCCGTTCGCCAACTGCTGCCTGGCTATTTATGTTGATTTTGGCCCCGGGGGTGGGGGGGTGGCACCATTATATGAATCTGTTGGTCCGGGTTCCGCGGGTGCCCCTTGATGCATGAGAGAACGGACATTTACGCATGTGATGAAAAAGATAACCCTATAGAGCGAGCATTTGTGAGAAGATCGATAGATAAAAGAAGATACAACTGATGTTAATTGCGATCGGGGCGCGGGGGTGGGGGGGGGGGCGGGCTGCTCGGAAAATTTGCGTTCATCTAGCGAGTTATGCTCAAAATAATCACGAATAGTTTTTATGTTGTTCCGGCCGATACATCTTGCATTGGACTCTTTTTCTTTTTTTTAATTTCTTTTTTAAATAATAGTAACCTTTATTGCCCACAAGCTAGCTAACATGGAGTGTAACATAACACACAAACTAAATTAATCATTGCTGACTCACATACCCCCCAACCCCCTTCCTAACATAGACAAATGAAACAATGACGAAAACACAGGTCCGCATTAAAAGGTCACAGGGGTTTGCCTCAAATACTTAAGGTTAAAGTCATGCCTCCCACCCCCACCCCCCACCCCCCGCCCCTGATATTCATCCTCCTACCCCCTCCACCAACTGCCTCGATCCCCCACCACCCCTCCTCCTCCTCCTATACCCCCTCTATCACCTCTCTCCCTGCCCCTCCCCCCACCCACCCTTCTCCACCAGCTCCATCCATACCCCCCCTCCCTCGCCCCCCCCCCACACCTCTATCCCCTAGTCGGAGCCCGGTGGCGGCCTGACCATGTGGTCGGGGACACTCTGCACGCAACGATAGTCATGAAACAGAAGCGTCCGTCGTGGCCTACACTATTACATTATGATTAGTATGTAAGTAAAGTACTGGCAAGAGGAATTCACATGGGCAGTGTGCCTGTTTTCCAATTGCCAATAAAATATGTTTAAACTCAAGTAAGCGTATTTGATTACGTTATGATTATGGCGTGTTCTACGTTTTCTGATTAAGCTCACTCGATGGTTGCTCTCTATTTCCTAACGATCAGACGCTTCACCCGGCCAAGCAGTGAACGCCTCGCGTTTGGATAATAATATGTTATCGTGAAAATAAGTTACCATTTTTAACAGATCACTGAACAGCTGTGAACAACTCTGCATCAATCAACTGGTATCATAAGACCAGGAGGAGTTTCCACAAAAAATAAGTGTGCATAGTGACATAGGAGTATGAGTAACAAGGTCTAACAAATGTCCCACGTTAGAATTTCCCGCTCCTTTGTGCATACTGGATAGATAGATAGATATTTTGTTTATTATAGTCACTTGTTCAATAACTCAACAATACAACATACACGCATAACACAACACAAATAACAGAAATATACAGCTCACCCAGCCAGTATGGCTTATAAGTGACCTCAAATTGAACAATATAATTGAATATAATTTAGAAATATAATATTTATCATTCGTAATCTCACTCAGTCTATTATTATTATTGAATCCAGATAACCATGCTAACCATGGATAACAACTACAAAACAGCGGACGTTTTCTTCGCCAGCAGTCCCGCAGTTCCAGCGCAAGTTGTCAACAAAATACGTACAGATGGGGATGTAAAACACTATCAGGTCAATTGCACTAGTGCTATGTTGCCCACCCCCCCCTCTCCCCCCCCACCCCCCCACCCAATGATTATTGTTGACTTTCATATATATTTTCGTTAAATAAAACTTGATCTGATGTTATTTTATCTTATCTTATCGTAACACTAACACAGATATATTTCTATTAATTAATATAGTAGGAGATTGCGATACATATTATACATTCTAAAATGTTATCGGTATCTGTACATTTAATTTGGGGATCTCTCGATTGTAACTCATATTAATATATGACGTCTTGAATTTTCTTTTAAACGCCAACACTATATGTCCTAGACCGTATTTAAATATATGTTACACAAAATTGAGACGCCCATCTATCATTTTATTCTGCTGTGTATTTAGGTTCGACCTTGTGATGACATTATGAATAACAGGAACAAAGCAAATAAAACACTCCAATTCATCCTCAGTCGCGAGTGAATCCCATCCGTTCTCTGGGTTCCTTAAAAATAAATTTTCCCTTATATTGCGGACATTTTTTTTAAACTCGCTTATGTGCACAAAAGCGGCATAAAATGCCAACATTTTATTGCATATGCCTGCTGACGTCATAATATAAAAATGTGGAAACCTGGGGGTTTTTTTCTGCGCATCATTCATTCGTGATCATTGTTCAGTAATTAAACCAGTCCGTACGACACCCATTCCTGTCTATGGTGTCGTATTGAGCCTTTATCACAATGAGACTAGACAATATCCTTCAAGATTATACCGCATGCAATATAATTAGTCATGAGCAATGGATTTATCTGGTAAACTGAAATTGGTAGTTGGCAACACATATACCCACATGTTTATATACGCGTGGTGTTGCGTTGCGGTTTTGTATTCGGCTCGGCTATGCAATGATACTAAATTCCAAAATTATTTCAGTGATTTATTCATAGCCTTTAATCTCAGCTTACAAACACGAACAGGACGTTCTACGTGATAGAGGACCATGGAATGGCTGGTATCAACCCACAAGCATAGATGGGTGCATTATGACTGCATAGTACATTATGCCCCACTTTACATCATTTTAAACAGGATTTTCTCTTCTGAACTTCTGTGCACACACACCCTCACCATCAGAACAGATGGAGAAGCGATTCTCATACTAGCAACAGAAATGGTGGCGCCGGCTATGCAGACTCCCGGGCTATCTCTCGGCAGAGGGCGTTCCGCTTACGCTATAGCCCTCTGCCCCACATCCAATTTAACCATCAGACTTCATACGCGAAAATTGAAAATGAATCTAATCGAATATATATTTTCAGTTTGGCATCCAATAGGCTGTGTAGAATGTACTGGTATCGTACATGACGAATTGATTCGAGTTCGACTGATTAGCAGATTAGAAGCAATGTTACTTTCGAACTGTTTTCGAGTTTGATCGCTTAATTAACTCTTCCATTGTTATCGTTCGATATCCGAAATGTCAATATTTTTCTATTTCTGAATTGAAAGAACAAAATTTAACCTACACAACACTCTAAAACCAATCGTGGCCCCAGCACCGATGGGGTCAACCGTGTGGTCGGCGGTTACGTGGGGCAGATGTGCATGATGTGAGTAACGAACTCCCTCCGCGGGCAGAGTGGCCCCAAGGGGCGGATTGGCCCCCGGGCACAAGGCCAGCTCTGCCTTCGCCAGACTATCCAATAAACACATCGCTTCTCGCCACATGAAAACGGTTCCCGTGGGGAGGAGGACTGAGCCATAAAAATGTCCATTTAGATGTCCCTGGTTTCTGTGCTGTCGATCGCTGCAAGGACATTTTGGGGTTCACCTGGTGTGAAGATCCGCGGTCTGATGGTAGTCCAAGTCAGTGATAACTATCTAGCGCCAGCACCCCCCCCCCCCCCGCCCACCCCCGCAGCACAGTGGGTAGTATTATCAGTTCAAGATCTGTCAAAATTTCTTTGTGGAGTCCATCAGTTTTGGATTGACGTCAAAGCGCCTCATACGTGATTGATTTCATACGTCCCCCCCTTCATAATTTACTGTTATTATATACCCTTCCTTACCACCACGTCCAAATGTGTCTGCCCCTATGCACCCCCCACGCCTTCCCCGTCTATGCACCCCTCCCCCCCCCCCCTTCCCCTCCCCCTCCCCTTCTCACCATGCACTTCTCTCCCTCCGGGCTACCCCCACCACCTTAATTGTGCGAATTAAATGGACCTCCACGGTGACATGGCCTAAGTTAACCCCTCACCCACCCCGTACACACCTCACCTGTGCAGAGTTCATTATACACCCTCCCCTCACCACCCCGCCCGCCCGTCCGGTCCATCCACCCCTTCATCCCCCGCCCCTACCCCTCCACCCCCTCACCACACCGATCATGACCTCTCTTATATCTCATCATTCCTCGTTAGCAGACACCGCAACTCCCCCAATAAACGCCGCCATTTTTTGCCCTCCCCCTTCCGCTGTTTACGTCCAGTGACCATATACACAATCCTCACTTCGCCCAAACACCAGAGTTGACATATGAAGGGTTCGCGACCAACTTTTAAATCTGTCAAACGCCCCATTAAAATGGCGTTTACTTCCTATCCCTAACAACGACTCCTTTGTTCGAATCCACACTCTCCAGATCATAGAGGGCGCCCCTGTCTCGAGGCGGTGACGTTCAGAGCGGTTAGAGTTTCACTCGGTTTTCGCGTTTTTAGTGAGGTGTTTTTTCTCCTACATGCGTAGAACGCCGAATTCACTCCCCCCTGTGAAGTATGGTAGCATCGTCGTCGTTTACCTTAGCTCACCCCTCCCAGTCCTATATATCAGGCAAACTCACATAGTCTTCATAAGCAAAGAACAACAAATGAGTTCCAATGAAAACCTACGCATGCGTGAATACGCGCGATCATTCACGGTATAACTGTGCCGTTACATCGCTGAACAGCTGATGCGATGCATAAATATCTGCATGACTTCGTTATTCTGATGCTTGTTGTCATGGTCGAAAGCAAATTGAGATTTTATTGTGTGACGATTCGTCGACAATCGTTTCCGTTTTCGTTTTCACGGACGCTGGTTTTATCCCACGCATGGCGTTTTTTGTTAGAAGCATTTGCCGTTGACCCGATTTCAATGCATTTTAGCCGAAAACCCAACTCATCCCTACCTCTCCGTCACCAGTCTTGCCTTCGCCACCCGCGATCTCCCGACGCCGATACACTCAACTCTCCTTCTAATTCGCCAGAGAATATCTAATGAGATGGTTGGGGCGGTGGAGAGTTGGTGTGTGTTTGGGGGGGGGGGGGGGGGGCATTGAAGGGGCGGAATGAAGGGGCAATTTTATACAAAGGCGGTTGAGGAGGGGGTGGGACTGGGGGGGGGGGGAGGGGTCCCGTCATTCCGGGGGGCACACAACAGTGTCCGTAGAGCGGGTTTTCCCGGGGAAAAAAAACAAGCGGGCTTGCAGGAAAATGCGATCAAGAGCAAAAAAACAATCTTGCGAGATAATTTTGAAGGCGAAAAGCAGGGTTTTTTTTCCCGTAGAACCCTCCCAACCCCACAATGTGTACCCCTTTGGGGGCTGGGAGTCTGGGGCGGGACGGGGGGGGGGGCAGGATGATCGGGTACCCCTCATGGTTAGGACAACCAAAAAATCCCAATCACAGTATTGGGGTATGCTTTCCACGCGTGCGATATGCGCTGCCTGGTTTGTGTTTTGGACAGCCTGGAACCCAGCGGAGAAGTCACTAAAACAGCATGCCCTTGTCACTCCTACTAGTGTTTATGGCCTTCCAAACGCCGGGGAGTCGGCGACGGGTTGCGAACCCTGCCATCAAACACGGCCATTAAAGCCATGGAAAAAGTCATGAATTACGCCGAAATTGCCCAAAGTGTTTTGTTCGTTCACATCGGCGCCATTTTGTTTTTAATGGCTTGGCCAAGTCGCTGCCTTTTGTTTTCAGCTTCTAAATCCTTCCAGAAGGGTGCAGTACATGCGCAAAAAACAACCATTGCGCCACCAGTGTTGCGGAGATTTGGCCTTGACCTTTGGTGAAGCGGGGAAACCAGCCTCCAATGTGCCGTTACAACGACCGGCTGGACTGGATTGCGGACACTGATTGGTGAACCAGGGAACCAGCTTAGATCCGAAGATATATCCGGGTATCGATCCAGACAGACACGGAGGAGGACTGCTCCGGGCGGATGCTGTTCTGGAGGTGTGTGTGTGGATGGGTGGGGGGGGGGGGGGGTCCAGAAAAGGCTTCTGGCAGCTGGATAGTGATTTGCTTGCCCTGCAGTACGGTTTAACTTAAGTGAAAAAGGAGGTGGAAAACCGGTGCGGGATGCCCCGGTGGCTTTCGCTGAATCAGCAGTTTGGGGTCAGGTACATATGCGAGCAGGGGTCAGAGGAGAGGGTGGGGGTGGGGTGGGGGTGGGGTGGGGGTGTTGGATGGGAGTGAGCAGGGCGTGGGGACCATGTGGGATCGCCTCTGTGTGCCAAGAGGTGAGTGGATGAGATCCAGGTATTATCGTGGTTATGATCCGGCGTTTGTCGTGCCGGACTGGCTCCGTCTGAACCAAGCGTAACCAGGCTATTGACCTATATTCGCTCTACACGACAAAACTGGTGCAAAAAGTTCAGGGAAATATTTTGGTGTTATCTTTAATAATTTTCATCGATGAATAATATGTCTCCATGTTATTAGTTAGGCCTGTATAGAATCAATGAGTTAAATGTATAAATTACATCCAGAAGACATAAGTTTGTTATGCGCTGACGCCATCGTGGCATCTCGCAAAATGCATTGCAAACGCTGTGGCGCCTCACTGTCACAGTAATCTGAACTGTGATTTTTTAAGTTGTCTTCTCCGCATTGCATTTAGGCATCTCCCTGGATCACTGCGGCCGCCCCAAACACTGTCGCTCCATGATCCACGCCCCTGATGCTTCCATGACGTCCAATCACTGCCACCCCCACCCCTCTCAACCTCCGCCCCCACACACTGCAGTGTAATCAGCGATACATCTAGCGTAAACTTTGTGGCCGAAACTTTGTTTCTGAAACTATCCTGTGTCCGAAGTGTCAACATTATTATGGTCATGATACATCAAAGTAACCGAAACTTTTAGGTGTATCATGGCCATCATCTCAGTTGCAGAGATGAGTACTTCTCACTTGTACCTACCATCAGTTAAGATTGTCAATTTCCTACTCACGATTAACGAAAAAGGACTCATTCGTGGGCGGGGCGTAGCGTCAGAATGTCGAGCGGTGTATTGTGTTGTATTTGGTTTCTAAACATTGACGCTTAGGGGGGCATGTTTTTATTATTCCTCCCTTTGTTATTCTGTCAGTTTCTGTCAATAGCCAATTGTGGTGATATGTTATGATGATCCCACCTGGAGATAACTCATT
>OZ025256.1:28186557-28229335 GCA_964019135.1 Arenicola marina
AGGGATGGACTCGGAGGGAGGGGGCGCGGGGGGGGGGGGAGGGGCGATACCCATATTCCATCGTTTATGAAAGCACTTAAATATATCTGAAGCTGAAGAGTTACTACCTCATATATGCATAGCCCCGGTCAACAGACACTGCGATCGAGGCACAGTGTGAAACTGTACATTTGCTCCCAGATGGTTCAGACCGTGTGATCTGACGTTTTTGTCACTATGACGTTTTGAGCACTAACACACGTAGATGTCGCCCGCGCGGTCAAGGTACGCCCCACTGGTTTGAATGCATCAGAAGTACAGTTCAGCTGCAGCTATGTAATGGCTACTATGTTCACGCCACATAGAGAGAGTGGGGAGCGAGCAGTTAGGTAGGGTGTGAGAGGGAAGGAGAGAATTATAAAGATATATATAGCTGGGGAGAGGGAGGAAGAATCAAAGAGAGAGTAAGAGAGAGAGAGGGAGAGAGATAGATAGAAATGGTGTAGATCCGGGGTGGGGGGGGGGGGGGTGTGCACTACATTACTACAGTGTTGCCACAGGGTGCCACAGAGGGTATATGGAGCACGAGAGAAAAGTGCGAGATTTTATTGTCATTGAGGCAGGATCCCTTTGCTCCAGTTTTCTCGTTGTGATTGGCATGGTAGCGAAACTCCAATCGATGCCCGTTACATATCGTACCATGGCAAAGACATTGCCGGAGAAAGAAGCTCCGGACCATTCAGAAACAGAGCAAGAAGAATCGACACTTTATAAAGCGAGAGAGAAGATTGGAAAAGAATTGAGAATGAGTGGGAAAAGAATTAAGAATGAATGGAAAAGAATTGAGAATGAGCGGGAAAAAATTGAGAATGAGTGGGAAAGAATTGAGAGTAGAATGCGTACATGTTATACGTTTTCGTTTTCCAAAGACGGTTTGAAGGTGAAAGGTGACTTGGTCACTTGCCCCTGTGTGCTTCACCTGAATAAGCTACGTCCGGGTACCTATGTTCGGAACATCCGGGTGCCTCGGGGAACATCCGGGTACACACGTTGGCTAGGTAGCTGCAAGTACACTCAAGGACAATAGGCCAAGGCGTTCCCAGCACACACACACACACACACACAAACAAGCCAGTTGTCCGCGTCTATGGAAGCAATCAGGAAGGCCTTGGTATAATCGCCTCGACCCCCCCACCCCCCATTTCCTCCAACACCTTGGTATAATAGCCTCAAGCCCCCCGTCGCCACCCCCCGCCCTCCGCCCCACCTACCCACCCCTACATACCGCGTCAAGGTCTGGATCAAAGATCCCGTTAATATCTTCCATTTGTTTTACACCCCGAGTCGCTCCACGTGATAGGACGTCCGCGAGGGACAAAAATTCACGCGCCGTTTGACAGACGATTAATCGGTTCGGCTTTTAGTTTCGCACTCAACTCGTTACGCCGGCTGCATCATGAGGGTAAAACACGATAGGAAGGCATCCGTCACTGCGATGTCTCCGGGAATGCCGTCAGGTGGTGAATAAAATGTCCCTGTTTTAATGTATGTTTGTTGGGAGTTGTTAGCCCGTCGAAGCGTGCGGCACAGAGCAACAACAATGGGGAGGGGCAGGGAGGCTGGGGGGGGCGACTACTGGGGTGTAACGGTAGTTTTACACTTCAGATTTATTGCTGCGGTTTTCCGCCATTTAACATGCGGTTTAAGGCCGCTTTGGCCCCCTCCAATCATTCTATATGGTTTCGCATTCCTGCGTCTATTTTTTTATAGAGGCTGATGACACAGACATCCATTAGTTGGGTATGACTAAGCGAACGAACATTGGATCTCCGGGCCTACATTGAATTAGACGGAATCCATTTAGCTTCGCATTGTAAATGTTGGTGTCCATGTGGTGGAGTCTGCGGCGGACAACTTCCTGAATGTCTGACTACTTCCAGCTCTCTTTATGGGCATCTTTGTGTTAGTACACATATTCAGTCTCGACATAATTGCACAAATCACAAATTGTATGGTAATGCCTCAGGGTAAGTCCAGCTTTGTTTTAAAAGAAAGCGAAGCATCCAAGCAGTAACTCTTCATCCGAAGCTGGTCTCAAGATCACAGGTACCGCATCGAAGAAATGTCTGAAACATTTAAGCCTAATACTATTACTGATTAATAAGCTAGTTTTGGGAGAGGGGAGATGCAATGCAACACCTATAATCAACAAATAATACATGACAACTTAATAACAATGGCCAGAAATCGATGCGAAAAGTGACTTTCAGGGGCGGATCTAGGAATTTCCAAAGGGGGCGGTTATTCTGGAAACTTGCGAGCGGGGGGCGGGGGCTCTTTCCTCAATAAGGGTCAATTGAAAAAAAAAAAATTTTGAACAGTCCTTAACGTTCCCTTGCTTGAGGGGCACGCCCCCCCCCCCCCTTATTAGATCCACCACTGGTCTACAAAATGTCACTTTGCTATGCATATCGTCCGAAAACCCAACTTTTACAGTGTATGCTCAAGTTCCCAAGGAGGGGCGGGGGTGCAACTCCCCCCCCCCCGCCTCCGCCCTAGATCCGCCTTGATTTTCGATATCAAGGTAGGCAGCGATACCCTTAAAACAGAATACATAACCTGCATGTGAGACATCAATTAAGACATATCCGTAAAGTCCTGCTAAAATGACATTTGTTCGAGAATATTCCAGTAAATGAGAGAAACTGACAGTCGCTAAATCATCAATAGATTTATGGCGGAATATTCCAGTAAATGGATAATGGTGAGAGGAGGCCTACATCTACACATGACTCAAGCAAAAAGAGATGTAATTCGGTGTTGTTTGACAGACATCCAGCGTTTCTGTGTAACCAAAAAGTACCCTCTTCCAGCGATATGAGATGGTGGAAGCACAGGGGGGAGGGGTGTAGGTGTAGGAGATGGGCGAGGGTTGCGAGACGGGAGTAGCCCGGGGGGGGGGGGGGGGTCAGAGAACGCTGACCCCTTGGCGTGGGAGGCACTACCCACTCACACCTTCCGCTGGTGTAGATAGAACAGGCACAATGCCCAGCGCTGCAGTTTGAGTTAGGGTGGGGGAGGGGTAGGCAGCGGGGTAGAGGTGGAGGACGCTTGGGGGGGGGGAGGTCTGAGGAAGGTGGTGGTTGGTGGTGGAAGGAGGTGGGGGTTAGGATGGGTGGATGGTTAGGATGGCGGGGGAGGGGAACCACGGTGGAGGCGGCCGGTAGGGGGAGGGGGTGGGGGGTCGCCTTAGTATCCAACCGCGTCATCCATCACTGAAAGCCAAGCCCGACCCACCCACCCCCGCGTTTGCCTGGCTGGCTGGCTGGCTGCCCGGCCTTGCTCCCCCCCCCCCGTCCTCCCCCACCCCTTCCCCTGCCCCCCAACCCCGCGCAGGCCCCGGGACCGGGGGGCACAGACCCAGCATGTTCGGGGTCTCCCCCGCGGCCGCTGGGTCCCACACCGACCGCCCAGCTGTAGGGGTGAGGGCGCCAGGCGCGGAGCGCCCTGAAAACAGTAACCACCCAGCCACGGAGGGGGCAGGCGACCCTCCCCACTCTCGCCCCCCCCCCCCCCCTCACGGCTCTCTCTCACTCACTCTCTCAGAAGCAGTTGCCGCTGCCTGAGTAGTGCGCCTCTCGCCACGGGTTCGATCGCTTCTCCATCTCACTTCGGATATATCTCTGGCCACCTATTCCGTCGCGATCGCAGCTATATAAATATCCACATGTATTAATCAACAGTCCCCCTTGCTTACAAATAAACATAGATATATATACATAGCTATAGACACAACAGTCGGGCGCGCGCATCGAGTGAGTCGATCAGCCGAGTTAGCTAGCCCTGAGCGCCTGTCACTCACGCACTGACTCGCTCACTCACTGACGGGGGCGGCTGGTTCTGACTGTGTTCATTGCTCGGGTCGATGCGGATTCGTCATCGCTGAATGGTGGTAAATAAATGTACGGGGGTGTGAACAAATTGCCACTTCATCGGAATATAAGCAGACAACACGTCTGTTGACTTCGCAGTAGACGGACCACAGCGGATCGGACGGAGTGTGGCGATCGGAAGTGTGTGGAGCCCTGTCTCTCTCCGTGTTCAGCGCCAATCGGACTCACTCGGACACTCCAGCGAGAGAGATCCGATACGACAACTGTCGGATCTTCTGATCCTGGTCGTTGTTCCGGAACCATTTGAAAGACTTCACTAGTTACTTTGAATTGAATTCAGTACCGGCATAACGCCGTTACTATGATGAAAAAGGACTGCTGATACGGGAGTTGACGGACTGAATAGCGCGTGGTGGAATCACTCCACTTAATAGTAAGTAAGCTTACATTATTTTAATCCGTATCGTGTAACTTAGAGGACTCTCTTCACACAATAGTATGTTAATTAGTTTAAATGAAGATCTTGACTTCTGACATATCGCTATCTAGTGGAGATTCCAACTGATGCTGGTAAATCAGCTGTTGTTGTTTATTTCGTCAACAATTTCCGTATGACGGAACTTTCTTTCGTTGACAGTAAGATTATGAAGTTGTCAAAACTTGGCGGATTCTAGTATGCGTGTAACTTAGTTTTCTTAATATAATCTTGGCGAGTGAATTTGGGATAGCATCATTATCTTTATTAGTATCACAGTCAGACAGATTAGCCTGATCAGCGCTACAAATCGCTGTTAACCATCTGTTGTTATAATTATCTTGCATTATAATTATCTTTTATCATAATTATCTTTCATTATAATTATCATCACCAGGCGGACCCCATCTCAATCCGGATCCCGATAAGGCGACGAGGGGATAATGTCCAAGTCGATCCTGAAGCCGACGGACTCCGGGCGGCGGGGGAAGGGGGTGTCGATCCCCGCCTTCGAGGGTCCCCAGGTGGGGGCGCCACCGCCGCTGGAGCTGCAGCCCTGGGCCCCAATGGGGGAGGCCCCCTTCATGCAGGACTTCCAGGTGGAGATGGATCGGATCCAGAAGGATTTGGGACACATGCACCGGAACATGATGAAATTCCCGGGTCCCGGGCAACCCATGGAGCCGATGTTGCTGCCGCCACCCCCGCCCCCACCCCCGCTCACCCTCCCCCGCCACTCCCCGCTGCCCCAACAAGGACTCGCACCCCTCACGCTGGATGCTACTACCCCCATGCTCCCGGCCTTCCCGCATCAGGGTGGTGGTACTAGCAACGGTTACCATGGCAACGGTTACCATGGCCACGGCGGGGGGTTCGGCACCCTGACCGTCGCCCCGACGGGGGTGCCTCAGTTGCTGGAGGCTCCCCCTCTCCCCCAGCAGCCGGCGGAGAACGGCTTGCTGATGTTAGGGGGTACCGGCGGGGTAGGGGTAGGGGGGGTGGGGGTAGGGTCAGACGGCATGCTGCCCGCCCTCCCCATGCTGCCACCCCCGGGCCCCACCCCGGTCATCAGGGACTCTGGCCTGGGGTACCAAGTCGTCGAGCTGGAGCTGGACGTCAAGGGGTTCCAGCCCGCGGACATTCACATCACCACTGACGGCGCCACACTCCACGTCTTAGCCCGCCACGTCAGCGTCAAGCATGACGTCCAACACGCGGGGCTCTCCGACTCCAAGTCGGCGCGGCAGTGTCGGCGTCAGTACGTCCTGCCCGACGTCGTCCGCGCGGACAATCTCCAGTGCTACGTCAACGAGCGCGGGCTTCTCACAATAGAGGGCGCCCTAGGCCCGCACCTGGTCAATCACAAACGGAGTAAAAAGAAGGTGAAATTCGCGGCTCCGCGGCGGCACTGATGTCCACGCTAACGACTGACCAAGCGATGGACGTCCCTCCAGACACCCCGCCCCCCCACCCCCCCGCCCTCCCCCCCTCCCCCCGCCGCCCCCGGGCACGGGTCACGGTACTTAAAGGTCATTTGCCGTCCTTTGTGTGGGGGTGTCAACAGGAGTGACCCGGGACCCTCGCGCGGGCGTCTTACAGCGGCGCCCTCTGGCGAACCCGAGCGACACTGAGCCGGACTGGAATGCAACAGTAGGTGTAGCGTCGGAAAGAAAGAAAGAGAGACAGACAGAGAGAGACAGAGAGAGGCAGAGAGAGAGAGAGAGAGAGAAAGAAATAAAGACGAGAACTTGTGAGAAACTCACCCGCTACGTGTTTACGCGTGACCCACCCATGGGACCATGGAGTATATATATAGACACCGTGGCGGTGGGTCTGTACGCCCCCCCACCCCCCCCCCCCCCCCCACACTCCCCTAGCTTTGTCACCTACTAATTACTGGATTGTATATGGCGCATAAAACGCTGCACATGTACTCGCCTCAGGCTGATCGCACCTACCCCCCCCCCCCACCCTCCCACCTCCATCTCCCTACCCACACCACCACCACTCGACCCGTTGTAGGATCTTAGAGTACCTGGTATTACCCCACCCCAAGGCCCCACATCCCCTTATATAGTGTCCTCCCCTAACCCGACCCCCCCCCCCCCACCCCTACCCAGTCCATTGCACAAGCATCTCGGCTCACCCCACGCCCTTCTCCGCTCTCCACTATAGCCTGCGAAGTTCGGGTCCCAACCTGTACACCACTCCCAATCCCACCGCACAATGGCCCCGTATACCTCCCCGCCCCACCCAGCCATCTCTCCTACCCCTCGTTTACACAGAAGCTCTTGGGGACCAACAATGTGTGTACACATTGTCGTGACGTCAGAAAATGTGACGTAGCACACATGAACTTCGGCAGTATTACCAGTGATTACAGACTGCTGACGAAATGCGTGCGGAGTTTTCATGTCGGCTCTTCCAAGGTACACCCTCCGCGCTTTTCCCATTAGCTACCTGTACCATGCTTTAAGGGATTGTATTTGCATCGCCCATCACTCCACCACTCACATAGCATCCCTGCACACTCGGGTTGACTTCCGTTGTGTTATCGGTTGTTTATAGCCTGATACGACCAGATGATATCGAGTAAGTGCTATTCATTTTGAACAATAAGGTTAGTTATATGATGTAAACTCAGCTGTCATTTTGTCTACACTCACAAATCATCCCATAGAGTGATAAAATCCACTTGTGACGTCACTCTATTGTTCATCACCAGTGGATTTTATATCTAAATTACTGTCCTCGGAAAACGATATTAACTTACACGTCGTTTTTCCATGTCATGGCGAGCCATTGGTTCATCATAGCTCACGTATGACTCACAATAATCCATTCCGTGGGCTCTATGGAAGATGGAGCCACCAAGCGGACCAATGGTCGTGGTCCGTCCTCAATGTTAGCCTTCGCGACATCGATTACCGTAATTGGGTGAGTGAGTGAGACTTGGTTTTTGACCTTGGGACACTGCTGTGGACATTGGTTCGCACACTGATTCGGATACTGGTTTGGACACTGGACACTGGTTCGGATACTGGACTTCATTTCGGAGACCAGACTTTAGTTCGGACACTGGGACGGATACTTGACTTCAGTTCGGAGACTGGTTCAGACGATGGACACTGGTTTGGATACTGGACTTTGGTTAGGACACTTGCTCGGACATGGACACTGGTTCGGACAATGGACACTGGTTCGGACAATGGACACTGGTTCGGACAATGGACACTGGTTCGGACAATGGACACTGGTTCGGACGCTGGACACTGGGTCGGAGACTGGCCATTTGTTCGGACGCTGGTCTCTGGTTTGGACAATGGACATTGGTGCGGCTTTCATGTTTTTTTCTTTATTTACACACGCAGTCGCATGTATCATCACCTGACTACGCAAGCGCACACACTCACCTTGGCAAGAGTTCTCACCGTGTATATACAGTAAATGTGACCACAGAATATGGTGCCCCCCCCCCCCCACTCCAAAAAAATCTTCCGTTCTTTCGTGCCTTTCATATTTTATTGCACTGCGTGTGGTGGGAACCGAACTATGGGTTATGATGATGTGTGTGTTTACGTGTCTATGCAGTGAATATAAATGTAGATGAATTTAGTCATTGTGTTCTCATTTAGCATTGCAAGTTAGGGGGCATCTGGCCCGCCCCCGGCCCTTTCATCCCCACTTCCACCCCCGGGCGGCCTCTCTCCATGACAGGGCTTTTGTCCAACCTTCAAGTATGTACATCACCATCCCAGCATCATGCCTTTGTGCTGGTTTATTTCACCCTTCTTTCATCACGCCTCCCCCCCCCCCCCCCCACTCACCACTCCCCACCGTCCTCGTAGTGCTGGCTTTCGCTGGAATGACTTTGTGCCCCCGGGCGTGACTAGCTATTTCCTCCTCTCTCGGCAAGTGGCTGCAGTTACTGGGATTACTCCCATGATTGTTTGGTTGTAATGTTCCCAACTCGCCATGGTCAGACAGAAATAAAATGTCTCAAAGTGTGAGGTAACCAGTGGCGGATCCGATCTAGCTGGGAGGTGTGTTGGGGGTGAGCACCCCCACTTCCTGCACTTCCTGATATATTAGATGATGGTGGGCCGTATCCTTATACTTTGTATTGTCACCGCGCCTCTCCCCCCCCCCCCCACCCCACCCTTGACGAAATAGCAGAGAGCTACGGGAAGAAAAAATATCAAAAAGCTAGGAAAAGAGAAAAGGCGAGGTAATTTAAGAGTAAAAAGGGCAGATCGGAGAAAGAATCAGATTATAATACGACACTTCTGGCAAGAGACAGCGTTCAAATAAGAGAACAGAGTGAAAGGAAAAAGTAGAACAAGATATATAGAAAGGGAAGGATAGGCAGAGAGTCAGAAAAGTGAAAGGCAATCAGATACAAACTTCATGGAGGGCAAGATTTGCGAAGAGATAAAGCAGGAGGATTAAGTTACAAAGAAGAAAGTAGACCGAAGTAGAGGAAACATTCGCTGAGACAAAGGCAGAGAGATTGAGAGAGAAGTGAGGGTAATGGATAAAATTATGATATTCGTTATTTCAAGGTTGTTCACTGGTGGCGGTGGTGACATGAATGAAGGTTGCAAGGTTGACTGTTGCAGCCTTTGCATTGACCTGTTCACATGTATACATGTATGATCGGTGTGTACAGACTCCGTATATTCCTCCGCGGCCTACGATCCCTTCATGACGTTACGATGTATTACTACGCCGCGGTGAAAAGGTCTTTCGCAGCTGATGGGACCGCTGTGCCCTGACCCCTGCTGAGCGCAGCAAATTGCCCTCCTTCCGCTCGCCGACCTTTAATATCACAATTTACCCAGTTTTGTCTTCATTTATCGCCGAATCTCCCGAAATTTGTTATGCTTTTGTGTGTTAAGTGCATTCAGAGTATATGCTACGGATTACCGACTCCAATCTTGCGAATGGGTTACATATTGGCCGCGCAATGTTCATAATATATTAATGTTACACTTCATTTCGTTTCGTGTATTAGAAGAAATCATTTGACAAATATATGAAGGAAATCATGCTATATATGTCGTTTGTCTTTTGTTCACGCTTATTTATGTGGTCGGTTATATTAAACCCATCCTTTACCGCTACTGCATTATAACGCTCCAGCGTCATATGCCACTGCACTCTTACCGGAACGTAAGCAAGGGCGCCACTTCCGGCGAAGCACTTTGCTCGCGTTCATGGCTTCCAAGAAGCTCGTGTCTGTAGAGACAAGCCGCTCCCTCTAGTGGATTTACTGCCCTGCAGCGCTTCAGATAAGGAGACAACCAATATTTATGACAGTAGATGACGTATACGGAAGAGTGTACAGCATTGTTTGTACATTGTGAGAACATGGCTCACAGCAAGGTCAGCGAGCCTCCATCGTAGTCTCGCCACAGCCAACCGCTACCCCGTCTCCTCCAGGTTAGAGGGTCTTTGATACGAGAGCCGCTTCTTCAGTTTAGGGGGAGCTTCCCTGGCTCAAGTGGCAAGAAGGGTGAGAGCTCCAGATCAACAGGTCGCGCGTTTTAACCGGTTTGACACCTGAAACTGGGTCAAGTTTATTTTGGCACCATTTAGCTTTCATAATGCACATAAAAGCGGACTTCATGTTTTGCAGAAAAAGAAACATAAATGAATTGTGTGATCTTGCGTAACTAGTTAAAGTTGCATATCGAGCTCTTTCCCACGAAAACTAAAGAGGTCAAAATACAAATAAGAATCAGTCCTTGAATCTTTTAAGATTTCTTTGGTCTATATTCCACCCATGCCAGACTGCCAACTAGTGTCTCTTAGCCTTGCCCGTGATGTCAGTTCGCCAAAAGTTTTCATTTTAGTAAACGTCATCAGTTTGTGTGCTTCGCGATGCTTTGGTATAAGTAGCAGTGCCGCGACAGAGTTCTGTGGTGTCCCAGGATAGACACGTTTGCCACACCACAGCCGAAACGGCGATGTTTATCAGGTTTTCTGAATTTATAGAATGAAACAATCGAGTTTTCTACAAATTTTGATATAAATTTCGACTGGGCTTAGTTTTGGAGGGAAAGAACTCGATTTGCAACTTTAAATAGCCAATAATTCCGCTATGCCATTGTGAGATCTACAATATCGCATAAGCCCATTAGTGCCCAGTCTGACCAAGAATATCCCATAAGCCCATTATTGCCCAGTCTGACCTAGAATGTCCCATAATCCCATTACTACCTAATATTACTTGCAATATCCCATGAGCCTATAAATACACTGCCGGACCTATGATATCACATAAACCCATTAATATACCGCCGGACCTAGGATCTATCATACATCCATAAATACGCTGATGTTGGATATTCCATAAATACACTGCCTGACCTAGGATATCCCATAAATCCATAAATACACTGCCTGACCTAGGATATCCCATAAATCCATAAATACACTGTCTGACCTAGGATATCCCATAAATCCACAAATACACTGACTTTGGATATCCCATAAGCCCATTGTCGTATTTCCGCTTCCGGGATCCACTGACGTCCAACCTGCGCCACCAAAGACATACGATGAGATAACACTGCAGCTGCCGTCGTCCTATCACCGTTATCTCTTTCTGTTGTGTTTCACGTAACAGGCATCGGGATCTGATGCTGAACAGACGGTTATTCCCTTGGCTGAGACTGGGGCCACGCACGAGTCAGGGCACAGGGGTCAGTGCACAGGCGTCAGGGCACAGGGCACAGAGGTCAGTGCACAGGCGTCAAGACATAGGGGTCAGTGCACAGGCGTCCGGACATATGGGTCAGTGCACAGGCGTCAGGGCACAGGGCATAGGGGTCAGTGCACAGGCGTCAGGGCACAGGGGTCAGTGCACAGGCGTCAGGGCACAGGGCACAGAGGTCAGTGCACAGGCGT
This sequence comes from Arenicola marina, assembly GCA_964019135.1. Lineage (NCBI taxonomy): Eukaryota > Metazoa > Annelida > Polychaeta > Arenicolidae > Arenicola > Arenicola marina. Next base: position 28,197,817 of record OZ025256.1, read on the forward strand.
CACGACATAGGGGTCAGTGCACAGGCGTCAGGACATAGGGGTCAGTGCACAGGCGTCAGGGCACAGGGGTGAAGTTACTACTTTCTGTTGTATCTACAGTTTTCTCTTACCGACACAGCAGCTTTGATTTTGCTATTTCTAATAGATAGATATGTAATAATGTGTTTCTACATTTCTATCCCCTAAATGTCTTTCTTGTTCCATGTATCTAATATAGTAATATTGGCAACACCGTTTTATAAACAAGTCAAAGATAATGACAAGGGGTGGAAAGCTATATAGCACTGTTATATTGCATTTTGCTCAACTTAAATACAGGTTTGGGCCTGATTTGCTAATTCAATACGTTGGGTTATATGTCTGCCGTACACACTAACAACTGCCACTGTATTTTTGTATTGTACCGTTATCTCCGAACAGTTTGTGTGACATTGAGCATTGTAATATGAACTCCACACAGTGTGTATTGTACAGTAGTGATATTGTTCACTGTCACCAGGGACAAGAGTCGTCTCTTGTAATACAATTTACGGTCGTGATATAAATTCTGTTTGTCGTTTTTTCTTGGGGAAAGTAAAACCTTTATCTGTTAGCAAAGCAACATTTGTAAGCATATAACTGAAAATATACGGAAAAGGTTGAAATAAGAAACTGACGGTTCTGGTCAGTCCCGGTTGTATAATGATCGAATTCCCAAAATCTGTGGAACATAGGAGCTACCAGGTGATGTGTTGGTAAACATTAGACCAGTTATTTAGCCCACTTAACCTTTCCAGTTCGGGATTCGCCTATTGACCTCAGTGCACACATGTCTGGATGAAGTAACCTGCTCTATATAAAGATCCTACGTAAATAAGCAAGCGGAGTCCATATAGCTCTGTCTATATATACAAAAATCTTACGCCAACTCGACTGAACGGACGCGCGCGTTCCGAGGGTGACCTCCACCTGACCTCTGCTGTCCCCGCCAGGCCCCCACGTGGAATTGAACGCGATCAGTCTAGCGTCTGTTCTGTTTCTGCTCGACTTGGCGTCGACCACTCTCATCGACAAAGGGCTGAAGGTGGAGCGTATAAGTGCCTGATGTGCAGACGAATCCGTCGTGTACGGCGCCAACAGAACATAGAATATATATATATATCTATATAATGATCTCCAGCTTCGAGGAGCAGCAAGGAACATGGTCATTAATGGGCCATCAATCTCAGATCTGCAAACTCGCTGTCTGCTCGCGACTGATAATCGACATACAATGAAGTAGTCTGGCTGGCATTTATCAATGATGCTCCATTACTAAATTGCGGTTTAACTTAATAGCAAGGCGAGTTATGGAATGCTTGACTCGTGCTTGTAGAGAGGGTGAATGGCTACGCGAAAATTAATACAATTGCTAGGGTTTTACATTGCGTTATTTATAATCAGGTAATAACCAATTGTTACTAACATTTGAACGCTACCGTCTGGGATGGATATATGAACAAATGTCCAACACTGGGTTGGACAATTATTTTTATGAATTCTCATCCGGTTGGCTTCCATATAATGGTGCTCACATGATCACATGTTTTCACTCAACATGGTATAGGTCTCTTCCCCAACGGCAGCCATTTTGTGAGAATTCAGCAATGTTTCTAGGTCATAAAACAACATAAAAAATTGTGTCTGTCTGACGTAAGCAGCAATTTGCAATCCCAATTTGCCGATTTCTTTTTCTGTTAAAGCTTTCAAACATTTCTCAAGAGTAAAGGATGCTATTTACATTACAGTTGTTTCACCTCAATGCGGTGCCCAGTCACAGGCAAAAAAAAGGGAAATTGATTTAAAGATCTAACTCCCACGGTTAAAGTGAATGCATTCGCGGCATGGCAGTAAAAAATATGAACAGTTTTATGGTTGGACTACTAACTTAAAAGAAGAGAGTATGGCTGCTCCTGTACCTGTGGCGGAGGTGGAGATAGGTGCCGCTGTTCGCCGATCAAGTGGTAAAGAATACACCACAGATGAAAGGTCCTTCAGACAAGTCCCCCTTAATTTCACGAGGAGTAAACCATTTCTGGAACCACAGGAGATCTGAACAGGCTAAGCACTCGTCTCAACATCCTTTAACGATGGCTGAAAGTGTCATTGACAAATATCTGAAGATGGGCAAAAGTTGGTTGCGCCCAACGTATTTATTATCATGACTTCGCTGTGAAGAGGAGATTACGATGTGTTAGGCGGACGGAGGAGTACATAATAGAGGGCTGTGCCAGGGTGATGGAGTCACATGGCCTTCATTCTACTGGATATTGGTTTAATGTTGCTAATTCAAACGCACGAGAAGCATACTGAAAGAGGCTTCGCCGCCACTCAGCCCACCCTGACACTTAAAGTCATTCTGCCGCCACCCTGCCTACTCTGACACTTCAACCCACTCTGCCATCACCTGCCTACTGGCACTTAAAGCCGCTCTGCCGCCACCCTGCCTACTCTGACACTAAAAGCCGCTCTGCCGCCACCCTGCCTACTCTGACACTTAAAGCCACTCTGCCGCCACCCTACCTACTCTGACACTTAAAACCACTCTGCCGCCACCTGCCTACTCTGACACTTTAAGCCACTCTGCCGCCACCCTGCCTACTCTGACACTAAAAGCCGCTCTGCCGCCACCCTGCCTACTCTGAAACTTAACGCCGCTCTGCCGCCACCCTGCCTACCCTGACACTTAAAGCCGCTCTGCCGCCACCCTGCCTACTCTGACACGTAAAGCCACTCTGCCGCCACCCTGCCTACTCTGACACGTAAAGCCACTCTGCCGCCACCCTGCCTACTCTGACACTTAAACCCACTCTGCCATCACCCTGCCTACTCTGACACTTAAAGCCGCCCTGCCATCACCCTGCCTACTCTGCCAGTTAAAGCCACTCTACCTACTCGGACACTTAAAAGCCAATCTGTCCTCTATGACTATGAAAGCTCGTCGGTCTTATCTGACGCGCAAACCAATCTGCCCCCTCTGAAAGTCAACCTTGATGCATACTTTTGCATAATTATCAACGTAACCTGCTTCTCGTACTTGATAAAACCCAATGGTTTGTGAAACTGCACTGATTCCTGCTACTCACAAGTGCGCACTCGAATATAAAATAAAGAAAAAGCTGTGACGTCACATTAGTTCGCGTTCGTGACGTCACGCCGGGCCCGCTATGCCCGACATCGCCAACCCAACGACGGAAATAACTTTGCACGTTCGCCAGCTTTTTCTGTGCATAGTTGCTTGACTTTATTTGACATTACCCTAGACGCAGAACCTTCACGATTCATGATGTGGTTATAAACCAGTTAAGAACTTAATGCATAGTCATACAAAAAAACATACAATACGTTTTAATCACAGTAAGAAAATAATTGTTTGTAGTAAAGTTTAATGCATATAAAGTAAGTTTTCTTTCTTGCCAAGCGCGTATTCGATGTCTTTTTGACAAAAGGGACTGTCAGCCGTGACAAATGACGTGCCACGTTTATTGGTAGCAACAAGAAACTGCGCCGAGGTATCTTCTATATAAAACGAGATTCACACCCGTTTTTGTGCCCACGCGGGTTCGGTTCCTGCCCATTGTGAATGCAAGCAGAAATGACGCTTTTTATGAGACACCATGTAAGTTATTATGACATTTCTTGTTAAACATCTACCATAAACCCCATCACACCTACGACCCCAATTAAATAGAAGATGCCCTTTTCCTCTGGCTGTATTGAAAAGACCGTCCGCCATTAAAACAGGATAAAATGGCGGTACTCATCTGTCTAAGGCTCAATCATTTCGCCCCCGATGCTTGCCCACGCCACGCCTGTGTATGACCACGCCTGTATATGATAAAGCCTGTATACGCCAAAGTCTTCCAAGCCAGCCCCTGTATAAGCCAACGCGTGTTGTATATAAATGTATATAAACCAGTCTGTATAAGCCAACACCTGTATAAGCCAACCCCTTTATCAATCAAAGCTTGTATAAGCCAACGAATGCATGAGTCATGTATAGATCCACCCCTGTATAAGTCAACCCCTTTATAAGTCAACTTCTGTATAAGCCAACGCCTGTATAAGCCAACGCCTGTATAAGCCAACGCCTGTATAAGTCAACGCCTGCATAAGTCAACACCTGTATCAGCCAACACCTGTATAAGCCAACGCCTGTATAAGTCTACGCCTGTATAAGCCAACGCCTGTATAAGTCAAGGTCTGTATAAGTCCACGCCTGTATAAGCCAACACCTCTATAAGCCTACGCCTGTATAAGTTAACACCTGTATCAGTCAACACCTGTATAAGCCAATGCCTGCATAATTCAACGCCCCAGTAAAAGCCAACACCTGTATAAACCAACGCCTGTATAAACCAACGTCTGTATAAGCCAATGCCTGTATAAGCCAACACATGTATAAGCCAGCACATGTATAAGTCAAAACCTGTATCAGCCAACACCTGTATAAGTCAACGCCAGGATAAACCAACACCTGTATAAGCTAACGCCTGTATAAGCCAACGACTGTATAAGGTAACGTCTGTATAAGCCAACACCTGTATAAGTCAACGCCTGTATAAGCCAACGACTGTATAAGCCAACGCCTGTATAAGCCAATGTCTGTAAAAGCCAAGGTCTGTATAAGCCAACGCCTGTATAAGGTAACGTCTGTATAAGCCAACACCTGTTTAAGTCAACGCCTGTATAAGCCAACGACTGTATAAGCCAACGCCTGTATAAGCCAACACCTGTACAAGCCAACGCCTGTATAAGCCAACGCCTGTATAAGTCAACGCCTGTATAAGCCAACGCCTGTATAAGCCAAAGTTTCTATAAGCCAACGTTTATATAAGCCAACGCCTGTATAAGCCAACACCTGTATAAGCCAACGAAGGTGTAAGTCCTGTATAAGTCACCGGCCCATTCAAAGCCTGTACAAGCCAAACGCCTGCCATGTGGACTGTTCCAATGACCGCCAGGCACTGACTGGGGGGTAAGGAATGGCCCTTGATGTATTGCGACCTCGGACCCTCAGTTAACGATGTTCTCTGTCTGCATGAATGAGTGATCTGAGACCGAGCATTAGTACATGGGTGGGAGCAGGACACCCGAGTAGACATGTCACCATGGCAGTCAGCCAGCGGGTAGCTCCTGGGGAGAGGTTAAAATGTCATCATTTGACTCCCTGCCCCTCTCCACCACTTCCCAATGCCTCACCGTCTCCACCTGGACACCAGAGGCCGTGACATGTTCGCCAGCCCCCCCCCCCCCCTCGCCCTCCCAGGAATCACCCTCACCCACACCATCCCTCATCCCCACCCCACCCCGCACCAGCCACCCTAGAATTTTTCGTTCTCGCTCGCACCCCTCCCGGACCTCTCGCCCCTCTCACCCCCCGATGGTCCCATAAGGACCATCTTGCACCATCTGAGGACGATTTGGACTTGAAACAAACCACACGCGAGGGGCGACAAGGCGTCAGTACGAGTTAAGCCCAGTCTAGGCCCTCGGTAAATTTGAACAGGTGTTAACCAGGCAAAGTCCCCGCGAGGCTCACTGCCAGCTATATATATATATATATATATATATATATATATATATATGCAATATATACACATGTGGTTCGGATACGTGGTCTCTCGTTGCGGGAGAAAGATGGGGGTGGGGTGGGGTGGGGGTGAGGGTATGTCACGTCCCCTGGAGGGGGGAGGGGGTCAGAGTGAGGGTCGCATTGTGGGACCTTGGTTCCTGGCCAAGCGACAGTTGGCTTGCCGCTGTGGCAAGGACACCATAGGAATTCCCTGCCCGAGGCCCTAGCTGCTGCTCGGTCAATGTGACTGTCTTGCGGCTCGACACCACGTGTTCCACGGAGGTCTGGCGGTCCTGGCGACTGGCTGACAAGTGTGGGACACCTGTCTGGCTGCCTGTGTCGGAAGGTCCGTGTGTTAAGCCCTGGGGGGTAGAGGGGTGCAACCTTTACACTGGGGAGCCGCCCCGCTGTTTGAACTCATCGGGAACACGTGCCCTTAGAAGTCCGCCCGTCCTTGCCACTCCTTGCGTCATCCCGACATCCCCTGTACCCCCTCGCCTTCCCCATCCTTCGTTCCCATCCCCATGCGGCTCATCTAGCCTTCACAGCCGCTCCCTTTCTCTCCTCTTCTCTCCTCTCATCCTCTGCTCTTCTCTGGTCCTCTCCTCTCCTCTCTTCTCCTCTCCTCCCGTTCTCACATCTCCTCTAGCCCCCTCTCTCCTCCCCTCTCCTCTCGTCATCGGTTCTCTTCTCGTCCTCATCTCTCCTCTCTTCCCCTTTCCTGTCCTTTCCGCTCCTCTTTTCTCCTCCCCTCTCGTTCTCTCTTTCCCCTCGACTCTCGTCCTCTTCCCTCCTCTCGTCCTCTTCTATCCTTGTCCTTCACAACCTTTCCCACTCTCTATCCCTCTTCTCTCTTCTCGATCCCTTTCCTCTCCTTTCTGCTCCTCTTTTCTCCTCCCTTTTCGTTCTCTCATTTCCCCTCTCCTGTCGTCCTCTCCTCTCCTCTCATCTCGCCATCTGCTCTTCTCTCCTCGCCTCTCATCTCGCCATCTGCTCCTCTCTCCTCGCCTCCTCTCCCATCCCCGCAAAACGCGTAATAAAATCCTCACAACAACCTCATCATTCCAACTTTTACTGATCCCCTCCCAGTGCACCACAACCAACCGTTGTCCTCGCCGCTGTATACCAACACACAACCACCAACCCCGCCTCTCATACCCACTCCACTCCCTCCCGTCCTGGCCTCCCACCGCCTGATATCATTCCCACCTTATACCAACCACACCCACCCACCTCCGCCTCTCATACGTCTCCGATCACTCCTGTTCCCCTCTCCCTCCCCCACCCGATCTCCTTATACCAACCACGTCCACCTTTTCCATCTCCTTCCCACTTTATAACAACCACGCCCACCATCCCCATGTCCTTCCCACTTTATACCAAAGTTGTATATCCTCCGCATGTTATAACCCACAGCCTCTCTCCCTCCCTCCCTCTCCACCTCTTTCATAAGCCATTCCCTCTCTCCCCCTCCCCGCCCCCCCCCTCCCCCTCCTTCAACCCATACCTTTCATTCCCTACTCCCTCCCTGCCACACCCTCGCCTTTTATATCTCACTCTTGCCCCCCCCCCCCCGTTCTCCTCCCACCCCTCCTCTCGCCTCTCATACCCCACTCCCTCGCCCATCCCCCACCCAACCACCCACACCCCTGAGGAGGCTGGCGGTGACACTGTATGTCCCTCACATCTCAGCAGTCGCTTGCCAACAAGGACGTACGTTCCGCCAACGCCCATGGGAATCCGGTCCCGTCTCGCTGGGGGCCACCCGTGTTCCTGTCCCCGGCACTGTAGGCATAACACGCTATATTACATGCGGTCAGGGCAAGGCACACAAACACCCACCCAGTGGCACACATACCGTCTGTACTGTGGGGGGGGGGGGTCACAGACACACACCCAGTGGCACACATACCGTCTGTACTGTGGGGGGAGTAGGGAGGTGGGGGGGGGAGGGCAGGAAGACACGTGTTGTGTATTCAATCAGTACAGAGGATGACCTAACCTGGACGGGTACGGGTGTGTGTGTGGGTGGGGGGAGGTTTGGAGGGGGGTGGTGTATGGGAGGTGTAGGTGGGGGGGGGGGGTGTATGGGAGGTGTGGGTGGGGGGTGGTATATGGGAGGTGTGCATGTGAGGTGGTGTATGGGAGGTGTGGGTGGGGGGTTGTGTATGGGAGGTGTGGGTGGGGGGTGGTTTATGGGCGGTGTGGGTGGGGGTAGTGCATGGGAGGTGTGGGTGGGATGGTGTATGGGAGGTGTGGGTGAGGGGTAGTGCATGGGAGGTGTGGGTGGGATGGTGTATGGGAGGTGTGGGTGAGGGGTTGTGTATGGGAGGTGTGGGTGGGGGCTGGTGTATGGGAGGTGTGGGTGGGGGTAGTGCATGGGAGGTGTGGGTGGGATGGTGTATGGGAGGTGTGGGTGAGGGGTAGTGCATGGGAGGTGTGGGTGGGATGGTGCATGGGAGGTGTGGGTGCGGGGTTGTGTATGGGAGGTGTGGGTGGGGGCTGGTGTATGGGAGGTGTGCATGGGGGTTGTGTATGGGAGGTGTGGGTGGGTGGGGGGTTGTGTATGGGAGGTGTGGGTGGGGGGGGGGTGGTGTATGGGAGGTGTGGGTGGGGAGTGGTGCATGGGAGGTGTGGGTGGGGGGGTGTATGGGAGGTGTGGATGGGGACTGGTGTAAAGTCTTTCTCATAGGAAAATTAGTTCACGACCATGTTCTTTTTTAATAGAGGATGGTATTAATATATGGCGCAAAAAACTAGCTATGTCTTGTTATGATTAAAGAATATCAAGATGCATCATATCAAAAAAAGAAATCACGCGTGACGTCACGGCAATATCGGAATAAAGAAACACGTATAGCATATAGTTTTCAACTGATGCATTATCATAACAAAAACACGCATTGTTGAATGACATACTATTATGCATTATCAGCACAAATGAACAATAGCTTTACATTATGCATTATCACAAAGACTTTTTTGCGATGATCATAGCCATGTCTTGGATTATCATAACAAAGAGTATTGTGTGACGTCACATCAGCGACAACACAGCGACAACAACTAAGTGACGTCGTATTATGCATTATCATAGGAAAAAAACAGCTATAACAAAAGTTTGAATATCAAAACATGATCTGCATTATGAATTATAGCTAACTGCCCTTCCCGAAATTAAGAAAAATCATCATATACTTTAAGATTATTAAAGACAGAAACCGACGTGACGATTTCTTTTTAGCAAAAAACTTATCGATCGAAAAAAGTGTTTATCTCTTACAAAAAAACTGTGATCAAAAATTGATTGAATAGAACTATTTATCTCTAGCCAACACCTTATTGATTGAATAGCACTATTTGACTTTGGCTAAAAACGTATTGATTGAATATAACTATCTATTTTTTGCCCAAAAAAATATTGATTGAATAGCACTATTTATCTTTAGCCAAAACCTTGATTGAGTAGAACCTGGTCACAGTGTGACTCTGACGATAATGAAGGAATCATTGAACACGCATTTTCTAGCACGACACACGCACCACACAGCTAATAAAATGCTAATATATATGTACTGCACCAGCGGAAGTGAAGCATGTGCTACCGCTTCCGGTGCGCCGCGGTATACTGGGCGCAATTATATCTGCAACAAATACAGCAAATAGCAAACTATGAAATGTGTTTAGTCAGCCAGGCGTTGGAGAAACGTTTTTCCACTCGGTTGAGTGTTTGTGGTCGAGACTGAGCATCCTTTGTTGCCCCGAAAAACAAACCGAAGAGAGGTCAATATTTACTGAGAAGGCAAGGCAGGTCTTTCCTGGTCTCTCCGTCCACGCCGGAGGAGAAAGGCAAGCCGCCTTTCAGATAAAAGTAATTGCGTCTTGTGACTTATGCGGAAACCTGTGGCAAGTGAGCAGCCGGGAGTAGAGGCTAGGGTGAGGGGGGGGTCTGGAAGGCGGGGTGGGGGGGGGGGGGGTTATAATAACCGCCCCAACCAGACTCTGATAGCCACGATGGCCTGAGTGTTTGGGGGAGGGGGGGGGAGGGGTGGAGGTAGGGGTGGGGGTGGACTTCTGATTGTGAGACTGTATATCCACCGTGTCTTGCCTACGCACGTCCACAGCGCGTCGTCAATGGTTCCAATGGTTTTGTTTGGTTAAACTTTGACTGAACGCAGAATTAGACAAACGGACGTGTATGGCCGAATAGCGTTTTTTTAAGCCATGCAAATTTGTCATGCTCCATGTGGGTTGTGAGTCGGCGATGTCGGTTGGAGGAGGAGGTTCGGCTATTGCCGAGTATAACTGGCTTGGCCAGCCAAATTAGCGGTAGGTGGGTGGTTCGAGCCCCACCTGTGCAAAATGTCGGTTGGTCGCGTCCAGCGATCCAAGATGTCTTCTTTTGCAAAGAGTAAGAGCTTACTCCCGCCTTCTCCAGTTACAAATAGGAAATGTCTAAATATATATTCGTGAATTGCACACATGGTCTTACTACCCGGTCCCGTCCCGCTGACTGGGGGCCGGCCCGATAGCTCAGTGGGTTAGAGCGCTCGCCTTGAGTGCTCTGGCCACCTGAGAGCCTAACGGCGCGTGGATCGGTGGTTCGCGCCCCGCTGTGGCCATGTCTGTGTGGTCGCTGGAGAAAAAATCCATGTCCTTCTTCGCGAAGAGTAAGGGGTTACCCCCGGGGACATGGCTCCACTCTTCCTTCTTTCTCCCGTTGACGATATATGACCAAAAGTGGTTTAAGTATCCTGAATATACAACCAACCATCCCGCTGTCTGGTCTGACCCTTGTGCTTCATCCAGAATCGTTGTACATTTATGACCTCTGCATGGAAGCAGTATATCCCCTAACTTTGTTGGTCATTGTGAGACCCCCCGTCATAGCCGTGGTTTAAACCGTCATGGTAGTGGTATAACCCATGTGATGACTGTATCTCATGGTACAAGCCGCCATGACCGCCGTGTAACCAGAACAGACTCATGGCGTAATGTCTGTCATGGTATAACACATGTCACGGTGCAACACATGTCATGGTGTAACACGTGTCATGGTATAACACATGTCATGGTGTAACACAGGTCATGGTATAACACATGTCATGGTGTAACACGTGCCATGGTATAACACATGTCATGGTGTAACACATGTCATGGTGCAACACATGTCACGGTGTAACACATGTCATGGTGTAACACATGTCATGGTATAACACATGTCATTGTGTAACACGTGTCTTGGTATAACACATGTCATGGTGTAACACAGGTCATGGTGTAAGACATGTCATGGTATAACACATGTCATGGTATAACACATGTCACGGCATAACACATTTCATGGTGTAACACATGACATGGTGTAACACATGTCACGGTGTAACACATATCATGGTGTAACACAGGTCATGGTGTAACAAAGGTCATGGTGTAACACATGCTATGGTGTAACACATGCCATGGTGTAACACATGTCATGGTGTAACACATGTCATGGTATAACACATTCCATGGTGTAACCCAAGTCATGGTGTAACACATGTCATGGTGTAACACATGTCATGGTGTAACACGTGTCATGGTGCAACACATGTCATGGCGCAACACATGTCATGGTGTAACACATGTCATGGTGTAACACATATCATGGTGTAACACATGTCATGGTGCAACACATGTCATGGTGTAACACGTGTCATGGTGTAACACAGGTCATGGTGTAACACAGGTCATGGTGTAACATATATCATGGTGTAACACATGTCATGGTGTAACACATGTCATGGTGTAACACAGGTCATGGTGTAACACATGTCATGGTGTAACACAGGTCATGGTGTAACACATGTCACGGTGTAACACATGTCATGGTGTAACACATGTAATGGTGTAACACATGTAATGGTGTAACACATGTAATGGTGTAACACAGGTCATTGTGTAACACAGGTCATGGTGTAACACATGTCACGGTGTAACACATGTCATGGTGTAACACAGGTCATGGTGTAACCCATGTAACGGAATAACACATGTAATGGTATAACACATGTAATGGTATAACACATGTAATAGTGTAACACGTCACAGTAACAAACATGGCCGATTTAGGCGTGGTACGACAGGCGTCAAAACATCTTCCGGTTTATTCAATATAGCTCCTAATGCAAGTATTAAGGCGCAGATCTCACCCAAAATCGATGTTACGCTGTTGTACCAACCAATATATCTCACTGCAAACATACTTCACTTTTTACACAAAAGCTGGTCATAAAAAAAACTGAAAACATATATTAATATATGTATGCATTCCCACAATATATGCCTTACATACCAATAGCTCTGATACAACTAGGACTATAATGACCTCCTCAGACGTCTAGCCGCTCCGATAAAAAGTCCCTCGTCACGAAGATATTGCTAGGCCCCTTTAGCTCGTGTTTGCATCATGGTGGCCCAAGACACATCTGCATACATTTATTAATTTTTTTACACAGCGGCCATGGTATACATGTTAGCACATCTAAGGCAGTCTGAAGAACTGATTTTTGCTGCCATTCCTAACGGTCCATTATGCTGGAAGAAGCCCAATTTATCTTAGAGTAAACATAAACCAAACCACTCAGTGACGCTCTCCTATAGAACAGCTTGGAAAGTGGAGGCAACATTTAGAAGGGCCATGTTTGCGTTTGGAAGAAAACATCTCTAAGAACGTGCCACTTGCCGCATTCGCCAGCGGCAAGGGCAGAGGGACTTAAGGTAAAGGAGTATGATGTACGCAATGTTGCGCGCACGATCTTACCTTTCTCAGCTTCTTTGTAGTGAAACAGTTTTTGCGCAGTAGCTTAGCGGTCGTGTTCTTCGCGGTAAACCCATATCTATCCAACCAGCTAACATACAATGACACCCAGAGGTACTACTCCACTAGCCCTGGTACATGCCTCTCTTACCACGCCCTTAAACGGAGCTAGGGTGAGGGCCATGCCGCTGACACGGCCGAAAACAAGAAATCGGCAGAAATCGCGGACCGGTGGCTCAAGTTGAAGTTCATAACAGAATAAATATACAGTGCCTACCCGACAATGTGCGCCACGACGTTCCTAAAGCTTTTTGGACTTTCGTCGCACTTTCATTTCTTTGCTTGGTAATGTATTTTCTTGTAATCCAGACAATTTATTTCACCTCTCGCTTCGTTTTGAATGCTCCGCCGCTCGCCGGAAGTAAACAATCTTAGCGTGAGCACTCGCTGCCAGGCGGCGTTTATTTACTTTCGGCGAGCGGCGGAGTATTCAAAACGAAGCGAGAGGTGAAATAAATTGTCTGGATTACAAGAAAATACATTACCAAGCAAAGAAATGAAAGTGCGACGAAAGTCCAAAAAACTTATTTATTTCTACCTACTTCAAGACACTTTTTTTAATGCCTTTTAGGTTATACGTTGGAAATTATTTATTTGGTCTAAGTTCCCTCGTACATCTCAACCACAGCAGTCGACGCCTGCGTCTTTAGCGGCGTGAACCACTGATTCACAGTCCGACAAACTCCCAGGTGGGGGGTGGGGGGGGGGGGGGGAGGTAATTAATGCATTGATGGGGGTTTTGCGGTATAGCCCTCCCCCCAACTCCCCACCTCCCCCTGCATATTGGTGGGGCGCTTTTCGCGGCGCACATGGGCGATTTGGGTGCATCAGGATGACAAATACGCGTGCGGCTTCGCGTTAATAATAATATGGGTCCATGGTTATCACACGACTGCCGACTCTGCTAACTGATTTGGCAGGAGGCAATAGCTGGACTATACTTGTCTGTAGCTGCTCATTTTAATGACTAGGTCTAGGCGGTTTGGAACATGTGTTACAACTGTTTGGCTTGTTAACAGTATTTACTTCAACACCGAATACACCATAAATTATAGTACGTCATCCAAAAAGTGAACCCAGGTTAACAGCTGAAATCATATCCCCGATCGTTTTATACCATGGTCTACATAGCATGTAACAAGACAAATTATACCTCCATAACGGCCCCAAATATACCCCCAATGAATGCTGAATGAGACACCTAATAGATTCTTCGGGAAACGCTGTGTATATCGAAAGTTATTTAGTCCATGGGTGTAATTGCGAAGCTTACAAAACAAACATCCTGCGCGGCGATGCTTTGGATTTGGCGTGTACACATATACATATCAACGGGTAGGTCACGAATACCAAAACCCCAGTTTTGTGGCTGCATACGGAGGAAATGTCCGATTTTTGCCCGTTCTACAGCCACAGAGCTGGGGCCAGATCATACCCATCGTGACATTGTCGCTTGGATGGATTGAATGCGAGAAATTAGTCTTCTACTACAATCGATGTTCCTCAACGATGAAATGTGCTAAAATTAAACTTCGTCCAGATCTAGGTTCATGTCAGAGCCCAGGCAATGGAATGGTAGGCGTGAGTTATACGTGAGTTATGTTAAAACAATAAAGTGGAAGGACGACCCCTTCACGGGTTTGTGCCCCGTTGGCGGCGAGCTTGATCCGCACACCCGACAAGGGCCTTATGAACCATTCACGGAGCGCCTTATGACCAACAGCACCACAAATTGTATAAATTCCAACAACCAACAAGAAGAAAATTGTTTATTACAGGAACAGTTGCTTGCACTCCTAACTGGGAGAACACATACTTATACCTTAAGAATATAAAAAACGACGGGGACATGAATAGGTCTCTTTTTCCGTGGCAAGTCGCCTATGCCTAGAAGTGTCCAGGTGGTAATGGTCAAAAGTTATAACATATGAAACTTCCCTATAGGCAATACCTAGCAACGCAGGAATGTTAAACAGATCAAGTATGAAGCATGTCGTAACAAGTACGTTGAAGGAATAATGTCAATGTAAAGTTAATGTCACAGTTTTAATTGGAAATATAAATTGTGAACAGCCAGAAGTTTATATCATCATCCATTGCTTCTAATTATTACTGTTACATACATTTATTTCGCCAAGCTCTTCACTGATCTGCATAGTACACAATACCCAAGGCAGACCACAGGTTCCATTTCGTTGAAGGAAACAGATAGTTGATTAACAAAATGATAGCTTACAGGCACAAAGGGGATACGTAACACATTCTCATTTTGAACCACCCTTGACTAACAAAATGATAGCTTACAGGCACAAAGGGGATACGTAACACATTCTCATTTTGAACCACCCTTGACTAACAAAATGATAGCTTACAGGCACAAAGGGGATACGTAACACATTCTCATTTTGAACCACCCTTGACTAACAAAATGATAGCTTACAGGCACAAAGGGGATACGTAACACATTCTCATTTTGAACCACCCTTGACTAACAAAATGATAGCTTACAGGCACAAAGGGGATACGTAACACATTCTCATTTTAAACCACTCTTGTAAACACAATAAATGTACTGGTAATATGATAATGGAATATGGTCACTGAAACAATCCAGACAATGTTAAAAATACAGCAGATTAAACATCATAAACCATGCTTAATTGTTTCAGATCAGTAAAGTCATACATATTACATATGAGAAAGAAACAATCCACATTGTGACAAAGTTTTATGTCAAACAACTTTTTTATTTAGCCATACATCATCATACTCACTCATATGCCGATGATGATGAGGTACACAAAGTTGACAACTGAAGACTGATACACTATTGACAGATATTCCATCAATGTCTCAAAGCTCAATGAGCAGTGATTGGGAAAACATGTTATACCGGTAAGTAATTCTTCTGTTATGCACTTATCCAACAACATGATGGTTTGAGGATAGAAAACAAGTTGCAATGTCATGCTAACAACCACGGTCTTAACTTTCAGTTTCCAGCGCTATACAAACAAGGTTGTTTCACACCAACAGCGCAGTGCAGATATCATGGGAGCGATGTGGATTAAAATATGAACAAAACAATTCTGGACTAAGAGTCTCTGTCTGGGCCCTGTTTCCGGATCAAAGCTTGGTAATCCTTTACCTTGATCTTCTGGGGGATAATATCTGTAAATGCAATATAAACAGCCAAAAATATAACTATGTCCACTGTGTAACGTTCCCACACAGACTTAGGCGGCCAACAGACGAGTGACATACTTTATGCTCATAGTCACTCCACTGTGAATAAAAGAGGTGCTTCACTACCTCAACAATAACAAAAATTGATTTAGTTACAGGTTTAGTATTTGTACCATTATTTTCATCCTGTATGGATATGAATAAAAAAGAAATTGATCTTGATAAATTATTTATCTTCGTCATGTATGAATATGAATATAAAATGTATTAATCTTGATAAATTATTTTCTACCTGTTAAGAATTGCAATGTATCCTCTTCATCCACCATGCTTGCTAATGTATTATACATTAAGTGGGATGAACTGCTACTTTTCTTTAATGTATTTTTCGCCAGATCTTGGACAAACAATTCCTGGAAAAAGATAAAAAAAGATGTCATCATCAGTACTCAATTATAACTGCACTTCAAATGTCTGTACAAGGTATTGACTGAATGAATTGATATTTACGTAGCAAAGGTTAACCTGGGCCATGGAACCTCTACCCAGGATGATGAAGGATGAACTGATGAAAGATGCCTCAGATTAGGTGCCAGGACCCTGGTGCAAACCCATTATATGTTGTCTGGTCAGCCTTGGGAGACTCATTCTATTGGCTGCCTATATTTATTCCACTGGGACTTTCAAAAAGCATCGGGGAATTAACAATTATCTGGGCACACTGGGACTAAATATGATATTTTGCTTGCTATAGATGAATCTTTTATTCTGTCTAGAGTAGTGTGCCAACCACTAGCTTGAATAAAAGACATCAATGTCACAAGACAGTTGGAAAAGGGGTGACATGAAAAGTTACATATTATCCCAACTATATATCTTATGACAGTAATGTCTTGTTTTCAGAGCAGTAATACACAAACAGTAAGACTATGATGGATTAACAGGCTGCACCAACAAATACAAGCCATATGCTTTGTCATTTTTTGGTCTCTTTGTGTTCTGGGGATTGGCACTGAGCAACGTGTGGCATGTTTGAACAAGAGACTTGATGAGTGCGATCATGGGCATAATCAAAGAAGTGTGCCTCATCTTATTGCCCTTCAACCTGTAAACTGTTGGGGTCCTAGCTTTGACTATGGAGATGCTAGAACTTGAGACATTGCATATGTGAAATTTATTGCAATATGCATGAAAGTTAGCTGCATGTGCAATGAAATGTGCTTAATCCCTTTGTTCTTGGGCTGTTTGTTACTCGCTGTGATGTGAGACTTAATAGCCAATGAGATGCTGCTGTCACCTATAAATTGGTATAGAGTCTTCAGGCACCAAACATGGCTTCATTATAACAGCATGGCCAAATGAATGCATAAAGACCTCTTTCTCGCTGACAAGGTTGAAGTCATAAGGCTCAAAGACCAGAATGTCTTGCAAATGCAGATCTCCTAGCAGTTTGGCTGTTCAAAATCTTAGATTTCTCGCATCATTGCAGATAGGGACTCAGTTTTATACCATAAAGATCAAAACAAAAATCTTGATCGCAAGCGTAGGTGCATTGGCAAAGCCACAGATATCTATGTGGAAGATGCTTTATGCATTCTGACCCGTCAAAATCGCCAACTTCAGATAATCACAACTTCGGTTAAAGTTACATGTGGAGCTGACCATTGCAACGGCTGTACCAAAATAAACATAAACAGGAAATGTTACCTTTGACCACAAGCAGTGTCAACGGCCACCGCCAAAGAAAAAGTGGCGCTCTAGACGCTTCTATTGTCTCATATAATTTAGCGCTTGGGCCCCCTGTCGGTGGCACTGGTAAACGACTTGTGTATACACGTTTATGACGTTTCAAATCAGCACAAATTTTCATTTTTGTGGCGGACAAGTCATGAATTTGAAATGTTTTACTCATTGGCAGATAATTGGTGAATGATCTGGTAGGTGTTTATTGTCTGTTATGAAGCTTAAGGCCTTAGGTTTGTGTTTTTATTCGCAAATTTGGCATTCAAAAACAGCGAAACAACTCCACATGCAACTTTAATTGCAATTTTTTTGCTGACAAACGGAAGTTGCAATTAACCGAAGTGCACTGTATTCTATATAAGGGGGGCATCTCTGCATGGTGGGGCATTTCCGCACGTGACACCGGCCCTAAATGTAGTATTCATGGACTTAATCAGTTAATGGATTGCATTGTATGGTGGTCGGGGCGCATTATGACTGTCACAGTACAGACTCAGAAAGGCGACTTCATCGACAATCATATGAATTTTAACATTTTCACTTACTGTAGCTTTGGCTATTAAGTACACCGACTCTTGACTGATGTTAGAAACTTCAGGTGAGCTTTTCATTATGGTTCTAATTCTTGAAACCGGCAAAATACAGTGGCCGCCTTTGTCCGCCATGTTTTCAAATAGTATTTATCTAGACTTTCTAAATACTGAAAACTGTTGTTCCACCGTATCGTTCTCCTGACAGAGGGCGCTCGGGTTGCAGAGTGGCCTGAACGTCGAACTCTGATGCCGAGTCGTCAAATTGCAGTTACCCATTGATGATTAAATATTGAAGCATTCTGACCCACGGTTTGATACCTTGTCTAACAAATGAATGTGATTCCAATTAGGATTTAAGCCTAAATCATAATTGAAATCACATTCATTTGTTAAACAAGGTACATATTATATAGGGTTCAATAAATGCGTCATATATAACACAGAAAATTAATATAATAACTTGTTCATCATCAGAGAAAACGCAAAAGGATATAAATCTTATATCAGCTATAAAGTAGAGTCTAATTCGTAAAATTGCAGTTACCCATTGCAATGCATCAATAAATGAAAACGATCAAATCATAAATTTCCCGCCAAATGACGTATGTCATCTACGGATGTTGGTTTCGCTTCTATATTGGATAATGCGTGTTCGATGTTTTGAACTTTTCATATCAAGTACAGTATTTTACCCAGCGATGTGTTGCAGTGAAGTTGTAACCAAAATAAATTGTACAACTGCCCGTTTCATGTTCTTAGTCTACATCGTAGGCCCATCGTAGATTCGAGATTTATTTGCTTGAACAAGTACGACGTAAATACAAACGAAAAAGTGAACTTGGCCAGGAGACTCGAGCTAAGACCTTGAGTACTAGTACCAGTACTTCAAAGCGGAACATATACAGTCAAAATGAAGTGATCGAACGCAGACACTAACACCCGCGAGAGGAGGAGGGTCTGGGCGGAATATTGACGTCGAAAATTGCCCATGAAAAAGGGGATGCCTGCGTATTTTGTGCCAATGATAGCTGGGCCAAGTACCGCTATACTTTTGTATAATATTTCTCATATTGCCCCAGAATCAAGGCATTCTATCTAATCCTTTAATTTTGATAAGAGCCCGGGGGGGGGGCGGCACTGTTATACGAATTTGGTGGGAGGGGGGGGGGGGTCCGCGGGTGCCCCTTGATTTTGGAGGTAGAACCGAGCGGATTTCGGAGGTGAAAAGGGGGGATCGAGGGGGCTTTACCCTCCCCCTTCCCCCAACCCAGCAAGTACCGCACACCCCCCGACTAAGAATACAAAATAATAGGGATACCGGTATCGAGATCAAAATTGTGTAAGTTCTATTACGTCTTGGTTGAACTACTATCAGGTCGTTCCGGGTATGGGGCTATAGGAGAAAGCCATATTGGGACCAGGATTCCTAAAGAGCGGGATCGTACGCCCTTTTCAGTTCTTAGTTTAATATTTTTCTTTCGACTTAATTAGATTTATATTGTTATGTGGCGTTGCGAGAGGTTTGTGATCCATGGAGGAATTTAGTTTAAATCCGCTGGGCTGAACGTTTTGGAGATCCCCCCCCCCCCCCCACCCCCACGCCATAAAAAAAAAATCTTAGCTCGCCGTAGAGGACCGGTCCGGTTGCACAATGGGTTAGAGCGCTCGCATTGAGCGCTCTGGCTACCCGAGAGCCTAATTATCTCTATATCCCGAATAACATGATAGAGACTGTGTTGTTAAAAATACGGATACTCGACGAATAAACTATAAAGATGTGCTCGAATCGTTCAAGTTTCGGTGTAAGACGCCGTCACGTCATCACCAGTGGAATTAATACGCTACCTCTATGACAGGAACAGTGGTCAGGATTCAATTGATGATAAGGTTACTGAAAAATATGTCTTTTGGGAAAAACTCTCCATAGTTTCCATAGGGGCCGACAGCTCAGTGGGCTAGAGCGCTCGCATTGAGTGCTCTGGTCACCTGAGAGCCTAACGGCACGTGGGTCGGTGGTTCGAGCCCTGCTGTGGCCATGTCTGTGTGGTCGCAGGATAAAGATCCCATGTCTTTCTTCGTAAAGAGTAGGGGGTTACCCCCGGGGATATGGCTCCACTCTCCCTTCCTTCTCCCATTGACGCGATATGACCAAAAGTGGTTAAAGCGTCCTGAATAACCATAGACATAAATGAAAAGGGACCGCCGACTCGTGACGTCACGCACTATAATGAGTTTGCGATCTTGAACGGACTGCAGCGCCCTCACCGGGAGGCATTGAATACGCGCTTCTCCAATTATCGCCTGCGACAACAAACGGGGGACGCTATGGGCGGCACGCATTGCTGTGTTGTTGGTTGTTCCAACTCCAATTCACGGACCACAAATGTTAGTTACCTGTCTTTTCCCAAGAAGGGCGGTGATTTCGCGTGACGTCACGAGTCGGCGGTCCCTTTCATTTATGTCTAATTCCATAGACATAAATGAAAGGGACCGCCGGTTGGTTGGTTGGTTATTCCATTGGAACCATAGTTTCCATAACAAATCATTCATCGTTGGTCTGGTCTTTCATTTAAAATGTTTGAGCAGATTCTGGTAAACTATTTGACTACCCATATTACGTGCGTTTAACACTTCGATGCCAGGCTTCGATGCCTCCACAATATATGGTTGTTTCTTACAAGCGAACTTATGTAACTACTTCTGAAAATAAACCTCCCTTCAGTGCCAAACTTGACGCCCACGCGCGCTAGACACGTCATACATGCTTCACAAGCGTCCCTGCGTTCCATTTTAAAGCGATCTTTTAATTCCTACTCTGTACATATTCAACAAATTTGCACGAAAAGAGGTTTGCTTGTATTTTGAAGCTTACATATGATTAAATATGCTTAAGTGGCAAATCCCTGCGATATAATCGATGGCATTTTGTAAGCTGACGCTTTTATGCAGACATATGCAGCTCGGTACAAGCAGACCGATATAACCAAATAAATAATGCCAGGACGATATAATAAAAGAATACGAACTGCAATTATTTCATTTCACCCGAATGGCTCCCTTTATATATTTATATTTTGCACCCGATATTTAAAGCTATTTAAACCGATGTGTGCCGTCACACAAAATGCCTATTTTTGGCATGATAGTTTACCGTAACACCGCGTCTTCACACAGATTAAACCATGTTGAGCAGGTTCCATGAATTTCAGTGATAATGAAGTGATAACAATAGATTATTATTGCTGTAATCAGGACATATGATGAGACAGTTACACATTTAGACGCTGACATGGCTTTGGCGACAAGCATATGCTAATTAAATAGCTAAGACTTATAATTGATCTGGACCGAATACAGGGGTGAAACAACGATTTTCAAAGCGCTACTAATCACACAAAGAAGGACAGTCATATGGCGGACACCCGATAATTCGTAAACACAGATATGTCATCCATTGCACCAACGGGCTTCCGTTGGCCATGACACAAGGCCATGGATTCAGTGAGATGTCAGTTCTTCCAGAAGAGGTATGGAAGGAGAGGTCCAGTGTCGATTTTTCACAATTCTTAGTGCCGAATGTCCACTTCTCACGACGGTGTCGCTTTTTGGCTAAGTTCAGTGTCGTTTTTTTTCTTCTAAATTGCCACTATCGGTGTCGATGTCGCTTTTACAGATTCTCAGTGTCGGAATTTGGGGGTCAATGTCGAATGACGATTGTTCAAATATACCTGCGTTGCGTATCGCCCCATACCCCTTTCAGACCCCTATTAGATATGACTTTGGACGAAGGCAGAGACTGAAGGAGAAAGATGCAGCCTCGGCGTGCCACGCTTGGCATTACTGGAGAACATAATTGTCTTATCGGCCTCGCCGACACATTCTGCGAAAACTGCGCCCGCACGCTGCGTACAGTGGATAGGGGAAGGGACGCAAGCAAGATATATTATGCTGCAGCCGCATAGCATTAATAGCGCGTTACCATGGCTCCGTCATTCAATTGGGTGGGTGGTATTGCTCGATGGCTGGAGTTCAGTTCGCGAAAAACTTTAATTTATTAGTGTCATTATCGCGCCGCCTTGTAAAGAAAAGAACCTTGGAGGTGGGTTCCAGGCCAGCAACATTTATGTCTGAATGGGACTCTCCTCGGCCAGTGCCACTATGTACCAGGTATTAGTGTAACATAATTTTGTTCTCATATATGCGTTTCTTTTTGCTATCATGTACTTTGTTATTAACATGTACTTTGTTATTATCATGTACTTTTTATTATCATGTACTCCTTGAAACACGGCATTGGTTAAATAAATGATATTCTCTCTCGTATTTTCATATGGCAGCAAAAGATTGCAGGGGGGGGGGGGGGGTAGGGGTGTAACCTTGCAAGGCGATGGTAAGGACCGTTAAATTCGAAATGTTTTCAGTGATGCCGCTTTCCTATGCAAAATCAAAGCCGTTGAGATGTACCCCCGCCTCCCCACCCCCTCCCCCCCCCCGTCATATAACAGAGGGTCCCCGCCCCCGCACCCCAGTCATTTTCAACCTTCCTACCCGGTCGCAAGTTTCAGAGAGCTATCACAGCTTGATGGAATGGTTTTATTCCTGCGGCGACCGGAGCCGCGATTGTCCGGGACCTGTTACCAAAGGTTGCCGATATCCTCCCTCAAATATGTACTTCCAACCTCAACTCCGCTTTGAAAACGGTACGGTTTACTCCATGCACACCGCCACCTCGCTTGACGGTTAATTTGTTTAAAGCTTTAGCCTCTGTTGGTCACATCGCGGCAATGCGAAAGGGTCAACTTAGTGAGGAGCCATGTCTCCGCCATTATCCCCCTACTCTTTGCGAAGACAGATGTAGTATCTTTGTCCTGCACAAACAAAACAGGCATTTGTACAGGCGAGGTTCGAACCACGCACTGGACGATTGGGCTTGCATACCTACTCACCGCAAGGGGGCTGAACCCAACTTTGCTGGAAAAGACGGTAATATGCCAATATTCATATCGCTCGTAATCTATCTAATCTATATGTCACTTATTTAATATTATGTATGCTATCTAAATAATATGTGTGACCTAAATAATATGTGTAAAAATGTAATAAGTTTAATATTTGATGTAATCTATGTGATGTAATCTATGTATTGTAATCTATGTGATGTAATCTATGTTATGTAATCTATGTGATGTAATCTATGTAATTTATGGCAATGTCTCTGACCAGGTACTTCATACCTATCACAGGGCTTAGGGGGTCATATAACGAACATATAGTAGCCCTTAAAGTGTTTGTGCCACGATTTTCTCTTGCTCAGAGTTAACTTGGTTTAGGGAAGATAAACAAATAATAATTTGTTTTAATGGGAGTTTACAGTTTTTATTCCACGATATCACTACAAACGGGTTCGTTAAAGTAGCAAAAGTGAGGTCCGGCGGTTTATTTCTGGGAGCATTGCATCTGAGCGTTATTTGAAAATTCCCCAATAATGTCGCAAGATTGACAGGTGAGCTTTGATGCAGTGCGTAGACATCTGTGGTCGAGGGCGTGTATTGTCCTCATGGTTGAGTGCGTTTCGTTGAGTTCAAGCCAATGAGCAGACAGAATCTGGGTCTCAATATAAAAGCACGTGCGTTTGTATTCCCCTTTGACGTCACTTTCCTCGCTCGCAGAAGTTAAATTGGTAAGTGCGAAAACAAGTGGAAAAAGCCCTTCTACTATTTGGGGCGTTACAGCTCGATAATATAAGCGCGGACACACAGAAGATTAATATGAGCTAAAGTTACTTTAAGGCGGGTGATAGGGGCGGGCCGCTGTGTCACGATGTGACGTGGGACTAACAAGAAAGATATAAATAAGGTTAGGGAACCGGGTGGTGGGTTGCGTGGGTTGGGGGAAGGGGTATGTGGCGTATATGCTGGTGGTGTGTCAGGATGTGTAAGGGCTTGCGTGGGGATGGGGTGGACAGCGTTTCACAGCGCCCCATTCATACATGCATTGTTGCGTTCTGTGTTTGATGAACGGCGTAAAAGACAAAATGCAGCTGATGAAAAAAACCGTTGTTTGTTATCTGTTGGCAATGCACGTGATCCGCGCATGGAACCAAGTGGACAGGGGCCATCGAGTGCATACGCATTTTTAGGCCTGTTCGGGTAACGTACGGGCAGTTAGCTTGATGAACAAACACGCGACCCATGCAACGGTGCCAAATAACCCTACCCTATGGGAATAACATGGGGTTGGACAAGGCGGCAGTACTGTGTTGTTAGTACTTACTGTATTATGTAGCGATGAAATATTGACCTTGCGAGCGCCCATAGGGGAGTGATAGAATTTACATGTATACATACGCTCGTGTGGGCATGCCGACAACTAATATTTGGCGGCGTTAGAATATTAATAAGTCGCTCATTCATAGTGGTGTTTACATTATTACGGCAGCACTTATGACAACCTGTCACTTAATTTGTACAGATTGCAATATCAGTGTTTCTTGCCCATCTGCCCACGCTACATGCAGTTTAATTATTACAGAATTGCTTCCCTAAGTATACATTCCTAGAAACAGAAGCAGCCATACATCTCTCTTTCAAACACGGTTAAAGGAAAAGAGTCATTCACTTTGCGATCCAGGGAACAAATTTTGTTAGCGTTACTTTTTTAGCACTGAAGCACCTTTCTGGGGGCAAATGCAAGTTGATCTTTGGTGCCGACGCGCTGCTACGGTTGTTATCACCCATCGCAGTCAACTAAACTTGGAACCCTTCCTTCCTTCAGTTGTTTTGAGCTCGATCCCCCCTTTCTTAACAATAGTGCATCCCAGATATGTTAGAAATCTAACAATCAGTAGATACTGTTACTAAAATGTTGCAACATGCAACAGGTTGTAATGGACGCGACAGAAGAAGTAAGGACAACGAAACGGACCCTGACTTAAATTATATTTTGAATAATTGGTCAATTACCGTTATTTTAGCAATTGTGTTTTTTTCTTTATTTAATTTACTGATGGAATTTGATAAATCTAGCGGTTTCTCTTGCTATATTAATAATGAATAAACGAGCCACCTTAATTATGTTCACAACATTTATCGTAGCGTGCCAATAACCAGACCAAAATGATAAAGGGATAAATGCTATTGTAATAGCATCCCCAAACTGAGCTGGATATCAATTCTCACGGAATATCACATGGGATCGATCCTGGGGCGGCTTCTTTGGAAACTTGGCAGCTTGCAAAAAGTACTTATAATGCACCTCCTTATAATTCACACTGAGTGATCACATACAGCAACGTTAATTGTCACTGGAAATCATTCACTTGGACATCTAGATGTCGATATATAATTAGCTTATACTATTTTTGACGGCATAATATAACGGTCAATATATAAATGCATGCATGTATATGTCAGTAACCTCTATCCAGTGCTTGTGTTCCAAGTTACGAGAAGTATTCTTCGTTGCTCTTCTGCTATCATATTGATTCATGTAACCCCCTCCCCTTCCCCCTTCCCCCTCCCCCCCCCCCCCTGTCCCCCCGCACCCCTAACCCCCATACCCCGGTCCCCCTCATCCATGCAATGTCAGTGCGAGACACCATGAAGTGTACGCACGACGCTGGGAGAAATAAGAAGGTACTGTGACTAATTATGTATTGTTTAACATAACCAGTTGCTGAACGTTGCAGGCGTATTTCCATAGGCAGCTGGCATCGACCGCTGATTGGTCGGCTAGGGTGACTGAGTACTCCCGCGTACGTAAAATTATTAATTATATGCGAGAAAAACCATAGGGTGAACATCTGGTATGGCACGACATGTTCTGCTGCCACCAATGACGTCATTCCTCGGCGCACCTGATTGGTCGCAGGGATGCTGGTGAAATATTCAGCAGCAGCCCCGTAAATGAATTATTCATTTGGTCAGTTTTGGCGACGGCTGATCTTGCCTTCGCTGTTAGTTCGCCTTCGTAGCCTGCTAGCTGGCTGGGATGCGGGACAGACGGGTCCCCGGAATACCCGTCCGCTTTAGGGAGTAAAGCAGCCGAGACAAGGCCACAGAAAACGCTATGGATTAAGTGGGATATAGCAGAATGGTGTAGCCAAGGATTGGTGGGTCGAAGTAGCTAGCAGCGGCAGATCAACGCCTTTTATTCTCGTTTTTTTTGCGCGACGTCCATGCCTGGGATTCAGTGCCTGCGAACAGTCTGGCCTCTGTACGGTGAACGAGCGCGCCAGCTATCGCGGTAGGCGTGAAGCATGTCTTTAGCCCGTCGGCCGTCTTTGCCGCCCATGCCTGATCTGGCCCATCTAACGGAGGAGGAGAGACAGATAATTGAGACTGTCTTACTGAGGCAGAGAGAAGAGGAGGAAAAAGAACAGGAGATTTTACGGTGAGATATTGGAGGTTACCAAAAGAGGAATATCGGGCGGCCAAGCCACCATTTTGTATTGCATGTGGGGGTCGTGCGGGGCGAGAATCATTTTGACAAGTCCGAATATGGCGTCTTCAGACACTTCCTTACAAGGATTCTGGCATCGCATTCCGTTAAAAAATGGAGAATAACGGATTAATATCAGCACGATGCCGTCAATTTAGGGTGAAACAACGAAAGCTGCCATCGATATTCAATGCAAGGTGTCGGATACGTTTGGATAAACGGTGGTGTTGGACCGTCTGTGGGATTTTGCCACTTCCCAGTTTCCTGACGACCCTCATGTCAACAGCAGCCCTGCATCAGTAACATTTCGTCTGAGATGTGTTATCGTCATCACTTGCCTTGTTGGTCTAGAAAAGGATGTTGAGTGTAGATCCATTACATCAATTAGAGTTTTGGAGTCTCTCAGTTATTAATAATATTTTCAATTGTTTTCTGTATTGAGACTTGATTATTAAGCAGTTATTCCAAAATAGGAATGTAGGCTGCATGTGATTTGATGTCAATGGCAATGATGAGGCAGACCCAATTGCAAACATGTCTGGTACACAAATTGTTCTCCTACAATTTACCGCCTAATTTCACCATGGCATGTCGATGCCAATAGACCTTATGAAGGAGTATCAATTTTTTAAAGTCACTTATGCTGTTGATAAATTTCTTACGAAGCCATAGGGATATATAATGCAGTACTCAACTTCAATCAAGATCTATCTTTTATAATTTATCTCTTTATTGGCTTTAGTGATAGTTATGAATAACTGACAGAGAAATTTCTATTACAAGGCAGTAGCAGATCTAAGATTTAGTAAAGAGGAGATATAAATTTCATTTTATATGGTACATGAAACCTAAATATGAATACAATATTGAGAAAAAAGGGGGCATATATATTTTTATCACCTATTTTCCAGTAAAAGGGGGGTCACATATATACCCCTATTGCCCCCTTCCATAGATATGCCATTGCCTGATATTCAACCATTGAGAGTGATTGAATTAGATAACGTTACATTCCTTAATTACCAGCTAAGCCAGTTTATTGCTGTGTCACTGGCACATCTATAAGGGGGAGGTGTAGTTTTTTTTTAAGCTGCTGATACAGCAATTTTTTGTGCCTCTTTATGTAACTTATGATTTTTGAAATATTTTTGAAAAAAGTTCAGGACATATATCAGACTTTAAATGTTAGCTCGATGAGAAATAGAAACATGTCGCTGTATGAGGAACTAAGCATGAAGGACACTTTATGATACAACTTACATTTAAGTGGACACCTGCTTCTAAAGAGAGCCCTCTTAATTCTCTCTTGTTTTTTCGCTTAAATACTCTCCCTCCCTAAATACATCCCCCCCCTCGCTTTAAACTTACATTCCTAATCGTATAGAGAGCTCTACCCTTTCTTATATATAATTACACCTTGCCCCTTTGCAAAGTCATTCTCATTTACACGAAGCTCACCGCCATCCCAAGTTCTATCTCTGAAATCTATTGTCTCTGAAATCTATCTAACCACTAGGGTTCGATGATGAAACTACCCCATCCCCACCTTCTCTATTTATTTCATTCACAGAGAGCATATTTTACACACACCCCATCCTGATGAGACCCTCCCCCTTCAAGGTCTGAGATTGGGGGGGGCCTCTCTGGTGTAGTGGGTAGCTCACTAGACTGCAGGTCCAAGATTTGAATCTAATGAGGCCTGGGCACCTAATGTGCAACATGTTTCATCCATTGAATCAATCCAGCCTTGGAGGTTCCTTAGCTCAGTTGAACTTCTTTTATGCCAAAAAGCAGCCCACAATTTATTTTATTTCATTTATTTCACACTCCTACATTGCTCCCCCCCATCCCCATCTGTCCCATTAATTCCACCCTCCCAGGTTTCAAACTACTGGATTCTTCCTGACATGCAGCATATATGCAGCCCTGGAAGACCCTGCATAATCAGACCCCTTGTGTGTCATCTTTGTTGTAGGGATCGATAGAGCCTCTTGCAGACCTGCACAGTGCTGCAATGATATTTCATATTTGTGTAATTATAGTTGCAACTCTTTTAAAGTCCTAAATTGATATAAGTTGCACATTGCATTTGACAATAGTATTTAGGGTACAAATTGTGGAAATTACTTTTTTGCTGCACCCATGCAATATTCCAAAAATAATAATGATTATAAAGTATTATATACTTTATACTTGTGTATCTAAGTCACAATTAGGATACGTCTATATATAATTTCATGTATAATATTGTTTTGTGTACCATATAAAATGAAATTTATACCTCCTTTTTGCTAAACCTTAGATCTGCTACTGTCTTGTAATAGAAATTTCCCTGTCGGTTATTCATAACTATTGCTATCACTAAAGCCAATAAAGAGATAAATTATAAAAGATAAGATCTTAATTGAAGTTACGCACTGCATTATATATTCCTAATATAGTTATATATAATATAACTGAGCTATGATACTGCAATGGGCCACCCTGATAGCTCACTGGATTAGAGTGCTTGCATTGAGTGCTCTAACCATGGAGCTAAACCAGTATTTAGCCTAATGTTGTAATACTGCTAATATATTAATGTAATAATACTGCTGGAATATCAAATAAATATGGCCATTTTTAATAATACGGCCAATATGACATGAGTAAGGTCATAGGTAAGAATACTGCCAATATGAGTATAGCTGTTTGTAATAATACTGCCAATATGAGTATAGCTGTTTGTAATAATACTGCCAATATGAGTACGGCCATTTGTAATAAAACTGCCAAAATGAGAACAGCTCTTTTTGTAATAAAATTTTGGTAGGGCCATTAGTAATAATACTGCCAATATGATTATGGCCATTATTAATAACACTGCCAATATGAGTGGCTATTGCAAGCAAAGTACTGAGCCATGGTGATCACCAATAAACATATGACTGAACTATGATATTGCCAATACAACTAAGCGGGAAAGTGGCTAAAATGATTTCTTTTATTATTCTAATTATCGATATATAATATCAAAAATGTGATGTATGTCAATGTAAAAATGTAATATCTTAATGATAAATAAAATATATAGGCCCCTTGTGGTTTAATGCACTATAAGCTTTGAAGACTGAGCAATATGTAACATAAAGGCCTTCACCTTTATACCAACCTGGGCATCATTTGTATCTGCTTTAATATACACCTGGTATGTATTTCAATGAGGCATCTGACCTTCTGCCTTTGGCAAGTGAACTTACTTGTGCAATAAAGCATGAGAAGTTATATGATGGAGGTATGGTAGTTTAGCAGGTGATAAAAAAATGAGTTATTCATCATGGTGTGGTAGGTGGTATATTATTATAAGGTTGGGAGTCCTTCACTGTTTAGTGGGTACTCATTCTGCCTAGATGTGACCTTTACAGCCTTGCATTCAAACAAGCCAAATCTGGTTGAAAAATAGCATTGGTGATATTTTGACTAGAGGTCAAGTCATATTAGAAAAGAGTATTTTGTTACCACATTTTTAAAAACTCACCTGGCAGTGGGATTTTATGAACAAGATTACTGGATAACTTGACTTTGTGATTATTATGTAAGCAATAACATTCAAATCAGTTTTGACCTGAATGCAAATTTATACTAAATATATGTTGCTTGACATAATACAAAAACAAAGTTTACGATTGTTTGTATGGAAAATCAGCATCTGTATAGGTGACATGATATGTTCTGATATCTGATCTGTCATTGCATAATCATTCTACATGAAGCTGCTCATACAGAAAGTTGTACTTATCATAATATTTATTTTATTTTTCATGCTATTAGTATCAATTTTTTTTTAGAAATGTATGTGTCATCATAGTTATCTGCAAAATCAATCTATCAAGCACAAACAGCTGTGATGTCTGTAGTTTAACAATGTGGTGCATAAGAATTAAAACCTTTCCAATAAAAAATGTACCAGTCTGGCAACAACCAGTGTAACAATATGCCTTTTTATATACATGTATTGAGCTATATTTGCACCTATGCAAGAAGGTGTGCTTCCAGTTGGACGACTTCCACTTGGACGACACCCCATTTTGGTACTTCCAGTTGGACGACTTCCAGTTAGACGACATTATATATAAATACGTTAGGTATCGTGAAATAAGCAATTCATATCGATGCATCATGGTTAGTATGACTATTTGAGAGGTTTGCAGATAAAATTGGGACAGTTTGAAGAATAGTAAAACCATTTTTTCGGCGTGTCGTCTACGATTTAGCGTCACTCTGTTGTTGCCGACCGCCATTGCGTTGGCGTCGTGTTATGCTTACAAAGAGGTGTGAACGACACCTGCACCCTTTGATGTTCAAGATGGAATATTGGCGGCCGTCCCGCTTTCACACCTCTTGAATTAAACCGTTGATACCTCCAGCTTGTAAGTTAATAATGTTTGATGTGGCTTGGGATTAACATAACGAAATACAATTGAGTTCTTATTGCACTTTTTTGCACATAGTGAACATATGGCGACAGAATGATGTCCATCTGATAAGCAACCCCTAATATACTCTTTTAGGATGACGATGTGCTCAAGATGATGTGCTCAAGATTATGTATTCAGTAAGATGCATCGATCCGCACAGGCATATCACAAGCCAGGTCAACTGTTGACAATTGCAATCACAGAGCTCAATAAAGCAATGACATCGACATACGCAAATGATGTTGACAGTTGAGTGCAATTGGGAAAATACACTTCAAAGCTGGAGGTGTGAATTAGGTAGATTTGTTTGTGCCACATACGTTTTCACAATTGAAATATATGTTTATCAGTTGGGGATTTGTCCAATAAAAAGTGCAATAAGAACTCAATTGTATTCCGTGTATGTTAATTAACATTATTAACTTACAAGCTGGAGGTCTCAAGTGTGTAATTCAAGAGGTGTGAAAGCGGAAAGGCCGCCAATATTCCATCTTGAACATCAAAGGAGCAGGTGTCGTTCACACCTCTTTCTAAGAATAACACGACGCCAACGCAATGGCGGTCGGCCACAACACAGTGAAGCTAAATCGTAGACGACACGCCGAAAAAATGGTTGTACTATTCTTCAAACTGTCCCAATTTTATCTGCAAACCCCTCAAATATTCATACTAATCATGATGCATCTATGAATTGAGTATATTGAGA